>OU343222.1:79862187-80093462 GCA_910596185.1 Chrysanthemum makinoi
GGTTATGCATGAAACACTGCGAGGGGGCATACATGATTGGAACAGATCTAGTTTACGGTCATGGGCTTAGAGCAATTGTTAACATTATTTTTCGTGACTTGATGGTCATGCATGATAGATACTTGGTGATGCATTATAAAACATTTACACAAACCTATGATTTCTCACCAACATTATTGTTGACCGTTTTTAGCAATGTATTTTAGGAGTGGCTGAGGCATTATCATCATGACATGGTTTAAGGACCTACATTTTGAGTCGCGGTCAGACTTACATTATGTACATTATGGCACTTTATTTCAAATCATCGTTTGGATTTGTATTATATTTGTATTTCCGCAAACTTTGAAAACCTTTTGGGACGATGTTGTACTCACGAATGTTTTACATTATAATATCCAGCGATGTGTTTTAAGCGACACTTTAGGTCGATTCCCAATATACTTGTGATGTGGTGCTATGACGGTCAATCCCCGGAATTCCATTCGGCGCAAAAGCAGTAAATTGGGGGTGTGACATCCCATGACTCTTCTTTGGGACAGCGAAAAGATGGTATAACAAAATCCTTAACGATTTTAAAGACATGGGATAAACTAAGAAAATTAGATCCAACAATTTTGCCCTCCTTCAAAATGGCCAAAGCTTCTGGAAAATCTATCAATTGATTCGGTTTGGTTGGAAAGCACTTTACCAAGCGTGGGAAAGATTTAATGAGCTACTCGCTTATCGAGTTCCTACCCATGATTTAAACAAACATCGAGTTATCTATCGTCTTATCGTGGGATTAATGCGCTAACGAGAACTTCTCGATTCAAGAGCTGTTCTAGCAAGAATCGACCAAGCCACGGAATGTATTGATGGATTTTTGAACATTGCTACAAGTGGCATATATGGATGCAGTACGGACCAAGAGACAACTTCGATCATTAGGTAATGAAGACGATAACAAAGCAAGAATACAATTATGGGGAAATTTTCAAAAAACGAAGGTTAGAAAGAGAAGGCTGAGGCATGGAGGGTTGAGAGGGTTAAGCGTGTTTGGGACCAAAACCGGAGCGATCTTGAAAAAAAATTCTGACCACATCAAAGAATCAAAGAACGAGATGATAGGATTGAAACATTGATGAGAACATTTGGGATAATACGGTCTCTTTCTCAAGATTCACGCGATAGGATTAAGAGATTGGAGAAAGAGTGTAAGCTCTTGTTCAGGAAGCCTCTCGATTATCTAGCGGCTTGGGAGGAGGAAGTTGTCCACACTGTAGAAACTATCCTTGAAGAACCTATGACCTTTTCGGAAAAAGTTAGCGGCAATCAAAGCATGGAAAGACAGTCACTTCTATAGCAAGTATTAGCATAATTCCTAGATCGATGTTTTTGCGTATGGTGATTGGTAACTTAAAGCCGGCGAAGATGAAAAGTGAAATGGCGGTCGATCTATGCAATGTGTCGTTGGGCACCGTTGAAAATGTGTTGGTGAAGATTGAAATTCCTTTTCCAATGATTTTGTGATTCTTGACATTAGGAAGACAACAGTACGGTCATTTTGGGTAGGCCTATGCTTGCCACTTGCCCATACTAAGGTGGATGTCTTCTTTGAAAAGTTGACTCAAGTAATGGAGAAATTGCTACTTTCGCACCTAATGAACATTTGTCTACCCGAAAAGGTATGTGGAATTGACCACTTTGTAGGCAATTTTAGCGGTGAAAGCTTTTGGAGAGGTAATTTCTTAAGCGCCCGGATCGAGGAGTTGGTCGGAGAAGATTTTTGATATTTTTCGTCAGCTTTGAGGAAAGGATAACTTAGGATTAAGTGTTGAACCTCTCAAGTGACCCGAAGATCTGTTAGTTTCGATTTTCACCCATTTATTGACACTACTACTTCCCAGTCATGTCAAAAGAATGCTACAAGGTTATGAAGAAAGAATTAGAATATAAGGGGGATAACTTTCTTGGGTTTGAAACAAACATCCATGTCTTTGTTGGAACTCATTCATTTTTTGTGGACTTTCTGGTTTTAGACGACGTAAGTGAATTTGTGGAAGATGGACTTACGGGAGTAATTTTAGGAAAGCCTTTTCAAGAAATGTCGGGTTTAGATAAAATGAAAAGAAGGTAAGTATGGTTGAAGATTAACGATGATAAGACTATTTTCAAAATGCTTGAGAACGTCAAGAACTTTAAAAATTGGACCAAGAGGTTGAGCTAGCTGACCAACACCGATGCCGATTCGAGGAGGAACAAAGAAAAGGCATTGAACACCACCACCAGAAAAAATCAAGAGTTTCTACTCTGGCTATTTAAATCGGGGGCGACTACAAACGGGATGAGAATTTGGTAAGTTGGATCCAACATGGAGATTGCCATATCCATGAAATGACCAACAAGCAGCCGTGCGATTCAGTCTAACTTAAGACTTCGTAAATAAAGAAAAGTGTGCTCTTACGAGACAACCCTAATTATCCCTTTCTTTTGTTTTATTTCCATTTACGTAGGGTTTTGTGTTTTTAACCATTCTTAGAAACGAGGAAGTAATTGTTCTTTGCGGTTTGCTTATCATCGACGAGTTGCAGTAACTCATCATGTATTAGCCATAACCAACCTTTTAGAAGCGCAATTCTTGGCGCCCACCATTCTGGTATACCATCTCGTGGAGTTACGTCGTAACCACTCGCTGAAGGCTTATGCGGGTTTTGCCGGTTATGGCATAACTCCCTCAAGAGTTACGGCGTAACCTTCCTCCTTTAATTCTTTTATTTTAAAACACAATATCCTTATATTAATATTTTAAATGAACTTTTGTGGGTGTGTTCCGTAAACCCTCACGAGACTCAATCGTCCCTTGGGACACCAAGTGGTTTAAAAGCTTGGCATTAGTTAAATGCAACCGTGATTCCTACAGTGAGTTAGGTTTGTTTTCATTTTCATTTTATCTTTTAGAATTATGCTTGTCGGTATTGTGATTTTCTGGGATCGACGTTTGTTCGTGATGCTTATCTAAGGCCGCGTCTCTTTTTCATGGTCTTCTTTCTTTATGGAGCAAATTTGGGAAGTTCTCAGCAATTCTACTTTTCTCTTACCTTTATTTAATGCTTAGTACAAAAGGGACTTTGTACAATTCTAGTGGGGGGACGGCAGTAGAATTATCTCTTGAACATTATTTTGCCCTCGTTTTTCTAGTTTATTTTGAAAAATTATGCCATTTTAAAAATTTTGACATGTTTTTCTTAACCTAACTTGATTAGACCTTAGCCAAGCACATACAACCCTTGATATTATATGGTGAGATTAGCCTTATCCGTTTCCAATATTTTACCCCAAATCCACCAAATTATGAGTGTCCCGGTAGCTTATAAACTTTAGAACTTGGCCTTTGCATCATTTCGAGACCATAGACGAGGTATGTTGAGTTAGATTGATATATTTGGGCTTTTCAGTTTTAGAAGGCAATATTATAGGATTATCACCCAAACAGCCTACCATTGTGTGTCTATCGATTAGTCACCTCGACTTCTCGACCCCATGTGAAACCCTTTTGTTGCACTCACCTTTAGTGCAAGATACCCTAGATACACCCATCTGAGCCATTCCTTTCATTTTTAACTTTAGATATATTGTTTCGTTATACCTATACACCTTAGCCTACCATGTAGTCTTTATTTGTGATTGGGAAGTCATCATTTGACTAAGTTCAAGGTTCAAGTGAAAAGGTTCGGAAATCACGCTTTCATCGATAGCATTCCTGAAGATCATTGAAGACCCCCCGAATTCCCATTATTCATCTCAAGTGGGGGGATATTATGTTTAGTTATTATTGTTATGTTGAAAAAATAAATAAAATAAAATAAAATAGATGTTATGTTATTGTAAAGTGCGATGTTATAAGCACTATGAGCTTTTTAGATTTAGTATCGAGGAGGCCACCTCGGTTACATTTGATGATTCGAGTTGGTAGTTATGCCAGCAGTTGGAGAAAAGGTAGTGTGCCCATCACGATTTCCTCTAATGACACATCTTCCTTATATTCCATGATCCGGTTTCTTGACTTCAAAGCTTGAACTTTGGGATGTAAAGTGGTAATGACTTGGTTATAGATTTAGACTACGCTTGTTTTTATTTTACACCATTTACATATCCATGTCTTTTCCTACCCTTTAGTCATGAAGCGTGTCTAGGTGATGCGGAGAAGCAATCTTTGGTGTCTTGGCTATGGATTTGGTCATGTATCATTGATTTTTCCACTTCGCCGTGACATAACCTTTGTCGTGTCTACCCATATTGCCTTCAAGAATTGTTTAGCCCTTAACTCTAGTGGTGGATATTTGTGTAACCGCCAAGCTTATGATAGAATACATGCTATGGTAATGCGATTGAGTGATCACTCTGAAATTGACACTTAGAATAGTTGAGAGATTTGAGTGTTTTGTTCCCACTTTGGAGGTGTTCGCTTTATTTTATTCTAGCATAAGGGATTTATAAACTTATATTTTCCAGGTTTTGGGATATATCTTTTTAGAAATCTTTCTAATAAGGTCTACTTGAGGGCAAGTAGAGTTCAAGTGGGGGATATTTGATAACATTAAATAGTCCTGAATATTAAGGGTCAATTTCCGCCGATAATGCTTGTAATTTATATCATTTAAATGGATTTACGCTTGTTTTCCATTGTTTTCCACTTTTAGGTAAATTACGAGCATTGGAGCTAAAGAGATGCAGAACTAGAGAAATATCTAAAGATTTATCACATTATGCTACTTTGAAGAAGATTACGGCAGTAACTCATCTCTCGCATGCCGTAACTATTGCGTGACTCGAGAAAACCAACTTATCGAAGGTTACAGTAACTCTTTTCCCAAAGGCTACTGACGTAACTATATTAGGTCAAATGATGTTCCACGCCACGATACTTACGCGTAACTACTACTCAACTTCTGGCGTAACCAAGTTTATTAAGACTACAGCTGCGTAACAGCTTATTAGATTCTGCTGATATGTGATCTATTGCAATCTGATGAAATAGAAGGTTACGGTAACTCTTATTTATATTAGTTACGTAAGTAACCCGGATCGGCCTATAAATACCCCGAATTCCGGCATGTCTAATCATCCCATTCCACACACAACACTCACGAGCACGTGGAAAATGCTCAAAGGCAGTCTAGAGGAGCATCACGGAGGGGAGAAATCACTCCCATACGATAAGCATTAGCATTTTATATTTCTTTTACTTTCAATTCATGTATTTCGTACCTTTGAATATTGAATTGGTTTGTATGATTAATAAGAGTGGCTAAGCACCTCTTGGTGCTGGCCTACTTATGATTCCTTAATTGTTTGTTTGCGTTTACTTTACTTCCGTACAATTATTTCTAAGTGTATGCATGCTTAGTTTGTTGGTAGCCACCCTTGGTTCGGTAGTTTTGATTGGCGGTAGAGGCCAATTGCCTAGGAGATATGACCAACTGACCCAGAGGTGGACGGACAGGAAGGGTAAGATATAACCAACTGATGACCCTTTCTACTAGTGCGATTTGACCAACTGATCACCTATCATTTGGATGAACTTAAGAATTAGGGGGTGAGTGTCTATTTCCTAATGGCCGGGCACTCACTATTATAAATCTAGCATGTTGCGGTACTTAGTGACTTGGCTTAGGGGACCAGGAACAACAGGACTTATGAGGGGACACCTGATTTCTCCTGTGGTGGCATCTTTGCTGATAGGTTAGGGCGAATTGACTAAATGATGTCCTCTCGACTTTGACCCCACCTGAAGTAATTGGAAGTAAGTAGGCGTAGACATAACTAGCTAGGAGGATTAACTAGGTTAGCACCACTCTCCTCATTGATTTCCCTTTTACTTTATCGCTTTAGTAGTTTAATTAATTAAATCCCTAACGAAACCATTATTAATCTGTGACACCTAGACTTAGTAATAATCCAACACACATAGCTCTTAGGACGACCTTGGCTTTACCATACTACTTACACTACGGCCAGAATTTTTCTTGCGCATTGCATTGGGTAGACCATAGGTATAACGAGACTTTATAAATATTAAAACATGGTCAGTAAAACTTGCATCAAAGCGTTCTGACGGAACCTTATGCTTCAAAGACAGAAGTTGGATACCATTTCATGGCGGAATCCGTGAGTTGATTATGCACGAGTCGCATAAGTCAAAATACTATATTCATCCAGGAGCCAATAAGATGTATCTAGACATGAAGAAACTCTACTAGTGGCCTAACATGAAAGCCGACATAGCTCAGTATGTTAGAATGGAAATGGGACCGAATCACTATGGACTTTATCACCAAATTACCAAGAACGGTGGCGGCAATGGCGCTATCTCGGGTAATCGTGAATCGTTTGACTAAGTTTGCTCACTTCAGCCATTAGCGAGGTTGATAGTCTCGACAAGCTTCGCCGCTATATATCATGAGATAGTATCGTGTAGATCTGGAGTATCTATCATTTCCACCCAGATAGCCGTTTTTGCATACCACTTTGGAGATCCTACGGTCGGCTTTAGGAACAAACTTGGATATGAGACCTTGCATATCATCCTCAAACCGATTGTCGAGGCGAGAACCATTCATACCTTAGAGGATATGCTTAGAGCTTGTGTTATCAATTTAGGCAAAATTTGGGAGAGACATCTCCCTTTGGCGAATTCTCCTACAATAGTTATCATCTAGCACATTAGGCCGCTCCATTTGAAGCCTTGTGTGGCGAAAATGTCATTCTCATTTGTTGGGCTGAAGTTGGCGAGAGTCAACTTACCGGTCGAACTTGTCCTAGAAACCGAGAAGATAGTTCAGTTAACCATTTGCAAACCGCTCGAGATAGACAAAAGAGTTATGCCGATAGAAGACGTAAACCTTTAGAATTTTAGGTTGGAGATCGTGTTATGTTAAAGGTTTCTCCTTGGAAAGGAGTGATTCATTTTGGAAAGCGTGGAAAACTCAATCCCGACACATTTGTCCCTTTCCAATCACGGAAGAATTGGACCAAGAGCTTACGCCTTGAGCTACCATGGAATTGGCGGTGTACAAATGTCTTTCATGTTAGTAAACTTAAAAAATGTATTTCGGAGGAAAACCAAATTTTGCCTTTAAGAGATATCCGTATGGATGAGAAATTGAATTTCTTTGAGGAACCGATTGAGATCATGGATCGTGAGATTAAACGGCTGAAGTGTTGGATCGATGTACTCTAACCAAACTAACTTATATAGCTTGTTAAGGGTTTAATAACCTCGGATAAATCCTAAGTTATTAACAATGAAACAATGAGCAAACTCTATTAAGTATGCGGAATTTACTTAACAAAGCTAAGAAGAATATAACTTTAACTTTCAACGATTTTATTAAAACTTTAAATCTTCTTGTTATACAGATTCTTAAACAACTCTAAAACTCTAATATCGAACTTCTCTAAAACTCTAATAATGCACGTACTTTAGGATTCTAAAACATATATCTCTAATGCCAATCTAGGGTTCCTTTTATAGGCTTAAGGATAACCCTAGTCGGTTTACAATTTGTAACCTTTTACGACAAGTAATCTATACAAAGAATATTCTAGAATAACAAAGCTTTCCATAAATGAATATAGCAGTTCTTTAGCTTTCGGACTTTGACTTGACGGCAGTACTTTGACTTTTACTTAGGAGTACTTTGAATCTCGAACTTTGACTTCTTCGATACTTTGACTTTCATATCCCAACAATCCTCCCTAACTTGAATTCTACTTGCTTGACTTCAAGTTTCCTTTGTATCATTATCATTAACTACGTTAGCCTCTTAGAAAGATTGTGTCTTTATCTTCAGATTTGTCTTTGTATTCACTGTGCTTGGATTGTCATTATCAAAGTAGTCTTTATTCTTTGGTAACATTCTTTACATCAACCTGTCAAGTAATCTCTTTTCGACAACATTAAGCAAGCTCCATCTGACCTTTCGGCAACATATGACAATTTTGTACATTAATTCATTTAAGTTTAGGTCAATTCTCATCACTTCGGTGTGTAAACTCTGAGAGTGAATCATTGAAATTTTTAATGGATTTTGATGTCTCTTTACCAAAGCCATTAACTCTGGAGTAGCCAAATGTTTTGATGTGTAAGACCATGGTACATTGATAACCTTATGATTTTAGCAAATCATCACTATCAACGATTTGATTTGTCTTTACCAAAAGGCACACCTTTTGGACTAGTTAGTTCTTTCAATCATGGTGAACTAATTACCATATAATGGTTTTTCCACGACCTTTACCACATGCCATTTTCTTGTGGGCTAGCCAACTCTTCACATTCTTGAAATGGTGAGTTGATTACCATACAACTTATTAGCAAGTTGTCAACTATAAAACAAATTTGAGATATCTTTACGAGAGCGTTTGCTCATGGATTAGCCAATCCTTTGTAACCATGGTGGATTGATAACCTATTGTTGTTACCATCTCAAAAACCATTTATTACCTTTATCCTTTGTTTCAAAATATTTATCACTTAACAAAAGTTTTCTTTTCAAAATCATTAAGCGGTTTAAAGTCGCAAGCGATACTTTGATGAAATCTTGTTTGATCGCCGATACTGAATAAAGTACTAATATTTCAAAAATTTTATTCAATAAAAATTCATACGGTCATTCATGTATCATCATCGACCATAGTTGTCCATCTTATAAATAATTTGATGACCATAAGTGCAGTTTCATTATCTTCTTCAACTTCCATCCCATGTTCTAGCATTCTCCTCATGAGATCTGATGTAAGAGGATATCTTCTATCTGCTAACATGTGAATCATAGTTCCATCTTCTAACTCTAGAACATGTACTCGATTCTTCAAAAGTCTCAGTGATTATCTCCTAATCTTCTTGATTTTTCAAATCTCATTAGTGCTTGATTCTTGATTTCCCAACAGTTGTGAGATCTCCAAGTAAGATTAAACCAACACCTTATGATGAAATGTGTTCAAAATATTCTTGCACCAAATGATATAAATGAAATAAATCCTCTCTATCTATTATGTGCAATAAATCCCATAGCATATTAAACTCTCTGAAGCTTTCATCTTCTCTATGAAACATCAGATAATTTCCATCCTTTGATTCTACAACTTCAAAAGTTGTTATTGGTGACTTTTTGTTCTTCTTTTCTGTCTTCTTTTCTGCATCATCTTTAGAATACTCAAATTCTACAACTTTTAAGTAATTCCTTAGTTCATCATCTATATCAGATCCTAACTCGACCTTCTTAGATGTCTGTTGAACTTCAACTTCAGTTGTTCTTTTTCCTTTTAAGCTTCTTTTTCTATCATCTTCTTTCTGAGCATCATCATCCTTAAAATCTTTCATACTTTCAACTTGTTTCTGATAAGCTTCTCTAACAGCTTCATACAACTATTTCATCTCAACATAATTCAACTTCTACAATCCAATATATCCTTGACCTTTTAAATAAGCCATCATTTCATTTCTTTCTTTAGCACGATTTGGTCTTGTTAGGAATTGGAAATTCCATAGTAAAGTGTCGGTTACCCCATCTATAGTCTAGCATATGTTAGCTCGTAGATATATCATTATTCTTGTTTTATTAGTTAGTTATTAGCCTAGTTTAGCGTAGTGTAACACTGTGGAGGAAGGACGGGTCTTTACCCACTGTATGCCTGATCCACAGTCCGATAGGAGGACGTGTAGTTTGTAACTATAAATACCCTCTACCTCCCAAGGTAGAGGGTTGGACCTTTCTCATTTGAATATCATCAATAGCATTAACATCAGAATTACTTGTAACCAAATTACTTTTCACATGCATATCAGAAATATGTTTCTTCAAATTGTTGATAGTTGAGTTTTTGTCTTGGTGAGCTTTCAAAGTGTTCATTTCAAAAGTTCAGGAATTCAGGGAGTTCCGGATTTTACAAGTTTTTTAATTTGGAAACTTCCTTCTTTACTTTGTATCGCAATTTCTAGTGAAATGCAATTTTTTTCAAGATTTGAGAATTTGTTTGAAAGTTCATCAAAAGCCTTTTTATCAACCATATTGTTTGTTTTGAAACACTTAATCTCGAGACCGGCCGATTCGAGGACATTTATCAGAATCATGTTCAACATCATGATCAGTTTGTTTAAGTACATTAGCAGATGCACTATGTTGAACAGTTAAGGGTACCTCATCACATGACACTTGTTCAATTGTCGGTCTGATATCTGCATCCACATCATGTGTAACAAGAATCCTTTGGACCGCTGACTGTGTCCAGGTTATCTATCTCTGAGCCTCTGTATTCATTGCCATACCGGTCTCAACACTACAATTTATTGATTGTACCCGAGATTCATTCGTATTTCTGATCACAACATCCACTTCTTTGGCGGGGAGTTCTTGGCATTAGTTACATCATTCTTTGTTGTTTCGATATGATTCATTGACACCCGACCTTTACGATACATTACCCTTTTCACAAATATCTCTCAACTGTTCTCGACTCTCATATACTTTTTCATCTTTCTGAGTAACTTCCTCAATATACTTCTCCACATTATCCATGAGATGGATAAGTGTCTCTGTGAAACGCTAATTTCCATTCCATGTGTCTCTTGAAGGACATTTCATCATGTCTTGATAATAATCGATGTGAATTCCCTTAATGAATGACTAAAAGTGTTTGTAGATCACTTGAAGTCCAAAAATGGAACTATCCTTTTGAACCTTCTTTTTGTCAAGTTGTAGTTCCAATTGCTCTAGGTTTAATAGCAATGTTCACATTAATGTGGATAAGTCGGCCGGAAGAGGGCAATAAATGTTCGTTCCATTGATGTGGGTAGATGTAACATGAGGTGAGAGTGAAGTTGATAAGGTTCAATCTTTGCTTTCCTTTTGCATGGCATTCTGAGCTTTGAACATGTGCAAATCTATCTCATTGGACTCGGAGCATGAAGAACTCAAATCATCATTGATTGATTCCATCATCTATAACCATTCAAGATAGCTAATATTCTCATGGTTGTCTACAACATCATCAGATTTGAGTACTTCTCAAATCCTTGAATCGAGTGTAAGACATGATGTTGATGATTCCGGGATTTTACAAGTCTATGATTTTAACCGAAATAGAATCTTTGTGAATTTTACTAAAATCAAGACCAAACCGTTAAGCAATGACCAATGGAGCGTGTTAAGATGACTGATGGATTGTCACAATGATAGAAAATTGTGTGTTAGGACTTAGGATTGTTTGTAGGAATAGCGAGATGTTGTTTTTGGTTGAGATTTGGATTGGTTTATGCTCGTTTTTACGGAGAAATTTAGGTCTAAAATCATAAAAACCTCAATAACTTCTGCTCGGAATGGATTTAGGCCTCGAAGGTTGACCCGAATGAACTTTAGTTTAGGGTTAGAACGCTAAAATTTAGGCCTCGGAGCGGATTTAGGCCTCGAACTTTAGTTCATTCGGCGTGCCATTCTCCTCGTTCTCACGGTCGTTTTGATGGTTAGAACGTTGAAAATTCTGGATCAAAGTTATAGCCGCTTTGAAGTTTTGTAGGAAAAGACAACATGTACTAGTAAGACAAGTCGCTAGAGTCACCAAGTTAAGCTAAGTACCAAGTCGCTAAGTAGCAACTCGCTAAGATCTCAATTTCCTATAAACCAAGTCGCTAGGACCAAGTCGCTAAGACCCAAGTCGCTAGATACAAGTCGCTAAAGCACCAAGTCGCTAACACCAAGTCGCTAAGAATACTAAGTACAAGTCACTAACAATTCCTGAAGCAAGTCGCTAACTTCACCAAGTCGCTAGCCATAGTGGAGAATCCACTAAGTTGTACTTTTTGTCGGCTTGTCTCAATAGACAAGTCGCTAGGACCAAATCGCTAACAATTAACACTACAACTTCGCTACACTAGCAAGTATTGCGATGAAAAACACACTACGAGAACCAAGTTGCTAGCAAGAAAAACTTCAAAAACACACTTTTCAATCCAACAAAAACGATTGATTCAAGCTTTCCAAATCAAAACCTAAACACTTATGATGATTCTAAACACAAAAGTACAATCAAAATCCAAACTTTAACACTAGAAATGATCCAAATGATGTAAACTACTCTAAACTCATTCAAACCCAAAAACCTTATGAAACCCACTAGAAATCTCAGAACATGAAAGATGAGTGATCAAACCATGGCTCTTTATACCAATTGTAACATATTGGATTTCATAAACACATCACGTAACAATATATGGTTCAAATGAGAAATGATGAATTAGCGGTTTGTGTGGCCAAATTACTAAAGGAAAATGAGTCCTTGAGAAAGCATCACATAGAACTAAGTGACTCTGTCAAAGAAGCTAGAACTAAGTCAATAGAACAAACAAACTCTTTGATAGCAAAATTTGATGTTCTCAAAGCTCAACTTCAGGAAAAGAGTTTCGCTATTGTTGCCCTAAAAATGAGCTTAGGAAAACTGTAGGGAAAAGTGTGAACACTAAGTTTACAAAACCATCAACCTTGGGGAAACCAGCTTTTTCATCCATTAGAAACCGGTCCATTGTTAGGTGACCTCTGCGTTTATATCCAAAAGACCAAAATTTTAAAACTCGGTTTGCCTCCCAGTTGATGAGAAACATGTTTAGTCAAAACCGGTCCACTTCACGAGTTACTTAAGAATAAGGCTTCTAGCTCCGTTAACCCTCAACCGTAGCCACTTCTACTCCCGGCACCTCTAGGATTAGTTCAAAACGATGTCAAAACCAAGCATTAAAACCCGAATTCATATGATATGAATGACTTGGGAAGAACTATTATCTAGAAAAGATAGGAAAAAGGCACTGCATTCGAAAAGGCAATTTTAGGTGCAAGACCTGGGGTGAGGAATTCTATGAGATTTCAAGGCCTTGCTAGTAGTTGTAAAATACTACCTAGGAACACTCAAAAGACTAGGGATTGGCGTGCATCTAAGAATAGTTATGTGCATATGAATGCTAAGCATGTAGAAAACAAAACTAGAAATTCGAGTCTTTTACAAAAGAAACATTTTTCTAATTCACATGCTAAGGTACAATCCACTAAGACTACTAATGTGACTAAGGTTCAACATGTTGTGAAGCAAAACAAACCAAAAACAGCCTAGATGGATACCAATTGCTAAATCTTTGGAAACTAGGAATAAGGATAAGTCTTCCACTATGCATAAAAAGCCTAACAATCCTAGACCTTGCCATAAGTGGATACCGTGCGGTAGAATGTTTAAGGATCTTTGGACTTAGGTGGATTCCCTCTTGGAAAGTCTGTTTTCGATGACAAAATCAAGGTTAACCGTGAAACCCCAAAGGTTTTGGATACTAATGTCACTAACCAATATATATGCAATCAAGCTTGTAATGTTAGTGCAGACCTTACTCGATTGTAGATACCGATCCTTCAATACATGGTGCGGTTTAAAGTATGGATAATACAAGGATTGATATCTCATAACTCACGGGTTCAAGTAACTCAATCTTGATATTCTTTCTCTATGACGTCCTTCATCGATTAGGGCCTCGTACTTCATCATTATGGCGTCTCTGAGATAACACCGGCCCGTTCCTCAAAGAAAAGAAAAGTGTACGCCGGTCGCTTTATCTTCAAAAGAAACTTCATGTTTATGACCATTCTCATCGACATTCTTCATCAAAAAGCTTCATGTTTCTCCCACTCTTTTCAGTCATCAAGTGGATCTCGTTCATTGGTGTATATTCAGTATTCACTTGCTAAATCAAAATGGCAACGGATGCAATTTTGAGGGGAAACAGTGACTATACTAAATGATGATGGATGTTTGATTAATGGTCATCACGACTAATGTTTGATGACTCTCCTCCAGCGCCCTAATGTTTCATTAAGGATAAATGGGATTTATTGTTTGGGATTCATTGTTTCAAGATATGTTTAATGAGTATTTCCAACCGCTAGTGAATGTTGATCATCTAAGAAGTACAAATCAGACTACTCAAGAAACCCAATCTCCAGTTATTCCTCAAGGCGTTGATAATGACTATCATAATATTGCGATTTACTTATGAATAATGATCCTCTTTGGTATTCCTTTATCAAATCTTCGGTTATTGTTCATGAATAATGCTCTGCTCTTTGGTATTCCTTTGCCAAATCTTCACGGATTATTGTTCCTCTCGATGTGCACGCTATAAATCAACCACATGAACTTAAAGGAAAATGACTACCTCATCCGCTCGAAGACATTATTGGTGAATCTTTGGTCGGTCTCTACATGTATACTTTTAGGAAGAATGCATCGATGTTGAGGAAGCATTTGTTCTGGTTCATTTAGTGGGTCAATGTACATCCGATTGTATGTTTATTCACGTGTTGGGCATTTGACATAAATTGATTACCGAGTTAATCATTTATCAATTATTTGAGATTGAAGTTGACTTTCTACAAAGGCGTGTTCTTATTTGATAACTTGCTTTCGGTGAAGAATTTGAGTTGAAGACTTGGTTTATCTAGTTTTAGGCTGATGGGTGGATGGTTGAAGACACGGTTAACTATCACTATTAGATTGGCGTTGCTTTACTTTCGGTGTCACATGCGGATCACGATGTGGATAATCTCAAGAGGTGTTAATGTCTCATACTTTGTTTGAGTATTGAGTACTTAAAGATTTGCTAGAAGCATAGATTCTCGACACTGTTCTTCCATCATTAAGTGCAAGCTTAAGATACAAATGCGGGGAATTCGACTTTAGTTTCAAGTTTGGTATATCGGTTTTCTTCAACAAAGTGGTCACTTTAAATTGTCTACATATGGGTTGATAAAGATAGTCGAGAGAGTTTTACAGATTGATTGATTACGGGATTATTTGGGCTATTTGAGTTCTTCTCACAAGATTTCAAGCTTATGGGTATATTTTGTTTCTGTCGATTAGAGGTATCAAAACGCAAAGAGGGAAAACATATATAAAAGCACAACGATACACATGATGAACTTAACACTTCTACTGATTGAAGTTATCGGAAAGACAATGGTCATAAGTAAGAAACTTCGATGTTTAACTCGTAGCCTTTGGTATTATTTCAAATATTTGGGGGAAGGATATATTATTCCAACTATTTGGGGGAAGGATGTATTATTCCAACTATTTGGGGAAATGGTCTGGATACTTTTGGTATGTGTTTACTTGCGTTGATTGGAAGAAATGTGAGAAGAATATTTGGTAAATGTGAGATGATATTGCTTAAACATCTTCTATATGATTTATGATAAAGTGCTTCCGGTTAGTGCTTCATGTACACAATGTAATGATGATTGGATAAATTGCAACCATCGGGGAGATATGTGTACATCGAGTTGCAAAACATATTCACATGATCGAGCTTAATCAATTATTCGGAGTTGATATCCATAGAAGATCGATGATTCACCGATTCTTGTGATGATCGTTGTCTCTACTCACGGTTGGGTACTTGTGTACATTATGGTGATTGGTTATATGGAAGATATCTGGTATGCACTAGGTAAAATGAAGATGTTGATGTATTGTTCCCCGAATAGACAATCGGTCAATCTCGAAGAGTAATGTGTGTACATCGAGGGGCGCACAACGAGTTCATGTGATCACTTAATCGGTTATTCGGATTCAAAACCACTTAGTCGATCAATGTTTCAACTTGTTACCGTTGTTCTCGTGATTCTTTGGGGTCTTGAGCTTCATTCAATGAGGCCGTTCTTATTCATTTCTACTTCTTGGGGAAATGGTCTTTATATTTTGTCGGTTTGGGGGGGAAGCTACCAAAGTCTCACTTTCTGAAGGCTCAAGTTCTGACGATGATTCAAGAGCATCGAAAGCTTTTGTAAAACCTTAAAAATCATAAACGCGTGAAAAGACTATTTTGCCCCTCTATTTAATATCTATAAAATACGTAAAATTGTCAAGCTCAGTAAATATAAATTTTAACCTACCTTACGAATAATTGGAGAACACGTGTGTACGAGATCACAAAAGATTACTTTAAAGTAACATTAAAACTCATGTACATGGGCCGAGTTTTACATAAACATTGCAACCTAATTGAAGCCCAACTAAGTTTGGTTTTTGGCCCAAGTTTCTTTTTCTTTTGGTTCAGCTAAAACAACCGTATATCCCTCCCCTCATTTTATTGACCTAACATTACACAAGTCTTGTCCATGAAACCCTAAATCCCTATCAATGAAGTGGCGACGGTTTCTTGTCCATCTACTCCATTCGATCTAAGCGACAAACAAGGCAATTGAAGAGGGTTTCGGAGGCTATGGCGTGGGTTTATTCTTTGCTGATCGTGGTTCAGTAAATCAAATTAATGGTTCTTTGGTCGTGGCCCTAGGGTTGCTAGGTCGTGAGTTTTGTTTGCCTTGGTCTCGTATCATTCCACTCGAGCATCTAGGGTTTGTGTTGTTAATCTCCTTTCAATTCTTTTCTTTGTTACCTTGAAGCAGTATGTATAAAATTCATAAGCTGGAAAATATAAAATTTAGACATGTTAAGATGCTATTAAAACAGGTCATACGCGACTTTCATGGGTCATGGGTGCTTTTGGGTAGGTTAAACATGTGCTTATATTGGTTTTAATAGACCCTAAAACTGGACAGCATCATATGTCGAATTTGTATGTGTTATAGATCAAATTATATAAGTGCAATAATCTGGGTTTTTGTTGTAAAATTTTATTTTATGTCTTAGTTAAGTTTTCCAAGTGGTTTGGTCGAATTTGGAGTTGTCAAAGTCGTATTTTTGAATTTTACAAGTTCAAGTGTCAAAATGAGAAAGCGGGTCTAAAATTTAGTTGGATTGTTTGATTTTTCATTTTCAAACCATATGTTAGTAGGAGCTCTCCTTTACAGTGACATTTAGGATATAAATGAATTTCGGAATTTTGATTTTCCAAGGTGTCTAGCAGTTCAATAAGCGTAAACTTTTAAGGTGTATTTTTAGACCACTTTACGGTGCGGACTTATGATTTTCCATAGGCCATTTGACCTGGAAATAAAATCCCCAATTTTGGGAGTCTTTTAACTCATGTGGGAACCCCTAGGAATTTCCTTGATTTTATTTGAGCTAAGTAAGTATTTTATAAAAATATTTAAATTCGGTCCGGATATGAAGTTAAGAAAATGAAAGATAAAAAGATTATATCAATAAGTAAAACACTTATACATGCCTAAGAAGCTTATAAAATGAGTAATATATATGATATCAATTTCGTGTAGATTTGTGAATACGGCGTTGCTTCGTGTTACTTTTTACTTTTGTTTTCATTTTCGTTGGTAAGTACAGAGATATTGACCTTTTCTCTTAAGGTTTCTCATGATTCGTTTACATCTTCGATATTAGCTTTGGTATTTATACTTTGCTCTGAGCCTTCTATTTAGGGCTTCCCTATGACTCTGATATGCACCCTTTTGTTATGAACTCGATTATGAACCTTTCGATTATGAACCCGATTGTGAACCTTATGACTCACGAACCTTTCGATTATGAGCCATTGATATGAACTTTTGATTATGAACTTATGTTATGGAAATTTGATATGAACTTTGATATGAATCCTTATGATATGATTATGCTTTGACCCTTTAGTTTGATACGAGAGCCAAATATGTTTCCTTAGCCATGAAGGTAACATGGCCGTGTCGATGCACCTCGGCATGACTCTAGAAACGATGAGTGATGTTACGCCCGTCCTTGGTGGTGGATCATATTTTGTATATATGTGAGGGCCGGTAGTATGGATGCATCCTAGATACGATTACGTTGTTATCGATATTATATGATTTGTAAGTGAATGATGTAGTGTGCAATAAGCGTCTTCACAAATATGGGAGCTAACTCTCCATTGGTTCGCGAGGTCTCTCCTCATATATATTGATTCGAGGGTCTTCCAGAATACAATGGCTACTATGATATGATATGATATGATATGTTTCGGGCTCGTGGTAGATTCGACAACCCTTACACTTTTGATATGCCTATCTTGTACTTTATGTGTTTCCCCAACGCACCATATCTACGTATTAATTGTTCATTTCTCGGTACCATATATGACTCACTCTTACAAGATATAGATACTCTTTTCATTGATGTCACACTTTCATTCCGTTATTTCGGACTATCGTTCCATTCACGTCTTAGGGTTATTATATGTTATTGGATTTGATTATGTTTTCATGTGTTATGTGACTCTTGATTATTCAGCTGCGATGTGATTAATATCTGATTATCGAGTTACTGTTTTCATCGATGATATGTGATCTCAGCATTATGTGACCATCTGAATGTCGGTGACCATGCTAATGTGTAATCGTTAGTTTTGTCTACATTTTATGTGTACTTCATTTAGTTAATTCCGTGGACTATGACTATTCGTTGTGTCCTTATCGCTTATTGTTTACACCATGTTTACATTTACATGTCTATATGGTTTGATTAGGTAAATGGTTCAACTTGTGACGTCTCGCTTTAATTTGTTTAGTTTCCCTGCTATGTCTTTAATTCATTTAATTATATCGTTTATACTATATTCCTACTTGTGCGTGTGACTACCATGTGTTATTTGTTAGTAATTCATTTGTTATGATCTTGGTTATGTTTTCAACTAAAGTTTTGACTGTGTGAATTGTCATGCTCACTTATTAATTAATTGCTTCGTTTTCTGTAGATATCTGTTTGGCTTGTATGTTTTTCGATTTCTGATTTGATCAGTATGACATATATGTTGTGTGGATGCAAAGCACGCTATGCTGCTTATGTTTAGATTCTTGTATATGCGGTTTGTATGTGCTTGTTTATATGTCATCGATGCTTTGCTTTGCTTCGTTCTCCTCGTTATCTGTGCTTTGGATATCTATATAATTGTGTTCTGCAGGATCTTCATTGACTCATTGTTCTCATTTATTTGCGACTTTGTTATCCTTCCCTTTGTTTCATTTTGCATTTGATTTTATTTAGCTTTCGTTTGTTATATCCATTCCTGGGCTTTTTAAGCTCGGACGCATTTCTTTCCTGCTTGGCGGGTTTTGGTTGAAGATGGGTTTTTTGGGGAGTTAGAGTATCTGAGTGGACCAACCCTAGCACCTTATTACTTTGGGGCTTATTTTGAAGAAATTTTGTTTTGGGATTTTAATTCATTCTGGATATTGTATTTTCTTGTCAGTCAATTGTGTATATGTTTTGATACTTCATTTTTAAGGTTTCCGTTTGTAAATATTTTATTGTATGTTACGATATGACACGCAGGAATGTCTTCTTCCACTTGTAGGGTTGGGGTTATTCTACGGCTTTGGTGGTGAAAGTTTAAGAGATGATGACTTCTATCTTCTACAAAGTGCTGGACGATTTCCTTATCTCGTTACTCGTATAATCATCTTCTTAAACTATTTCTCTATCTTTGTAAATAATCTATCAAAAAGCAAAACACAAAAATAGAAAACCAACAAAAAGAAAATAAAAAAATAAAAAAATATAAAATCTTAAAAAACCCATAAAAATCAAAAAATGCCAAAAATGCCAAAAATATGTTTTCTCAAGACATGTCTTTTGGTATCGATAACATCTACGGTCTTAGAAATGTCATTCAATAATGGCATGGGACCATAGATGAAGTTCGAGTAGGAGGTGTAAATATTCTTTTCAAAACATGTCTCTAAATATGGCTTACAATTATTTTAGGCATGGCAGGCTTCAAATATGATGGCTTGCGTTACTTACTTGTAACCGTGCTTAAACAATGGCTTGCTATTATTTTAGATAGCAACCCGCTCTTTTAAAGAAAGGAAAGTGTTGCGCTAAACAATTTTCAAAAATATCGTGCACTTATCCTAAAACATAATGAGGAAAGTATGTCGAAGGACTGCTGTTCATACTCAAATATTTTTCCTTCTAAAATTCTTTAGAAAAATATTTGTTTTAACAAAATTGGTGGAAATTGAGTTGCTTGAAAATCGATCAGAATCAGAGTTTTCATAAAATTGCAAAAACTCAATCAATGACTTCAGCGCTTTTAAAACTTGTCAAGAAAAAGAGTCATTGATTGAGGGGGAGAATGTTTTTCAAATTTACATCATCTAACAGGCTTTATTAATCATCCTACGTGCTTATCTTAAAAATATAATTGCCTATGTTGAAGGACTAGGTGCCCAGGATATGATTGTTAGGATTAGATGATTAGAGTTTGATGAACACATTATTCCCATACCATATATGAACTGATTGTTATGTTGGATTGACTTTTATTAGTCGATTGCTATTTGGGTGATGTCGACCACCATATATCTGTATGTGTGTTCACTAACGTATGTAGGTATATTGGTATATAAGAATGTTCCCGATCCGGATCCCATAATTGAATATGATTGGATGCCGAAAGGAAAGGGTAACTATATCTTGGGTTGACAAATGAAAAAGCGGAGCTTAATTGAACTTCTATGGAGTTGGAATGGAAATATGCAGCGTAAGAGGTCTCACGCATCAGTAGATGGTTTCTTCGTCAAGCAAATGAAGAAATGGAGCTTAATTTGACCTCGGTTGGCATAAAAATGCAACAAAAGAAGTCTCCTTTGCATCAGTGACGGTTTTTCTTCAAGCCCTACGGCAACAACATAAGCTTCTCAACCACCGAACGTATCTTTGTGCAGGATACCATTTTTAAACAATTTTGAAAAAATTTGATTAAATTGTTTTGAAAATGGAAAAATATTGGTTTTGAAAATAAATTGGACTTAATTTTGAAATTCACCGGACTTTACTTTATCAAAACTTAGGTCACTCAATCATCGACTACGGTCATCGATTGAGGGGGAGAGTGATTTAAAAGAAAATATTTTCAATCCATATTTCTTCATAAAAGGTCTGGTTTGTACTAAACAAAGTGGTGATCTAAAGATTTAATGTTATGTCATGGTATGATTTTCTTTAAAACTCAAAGTACTTTCAAAATGAAATTTTTTCTGTTCTTGTTTGATTGTGAAATTGTTTTATTTGACTTAAAGATCTCTTAAAAACTATCATACCTGACAATAACAATCTTTAATGTCTTAAATTGGTCCATTTCGATCATTTTTCAAAATTAATCTTGCCACGTCTTTCCCCAAATTTTTCTAAAAGATTTAAATCAATTGGGATCACAAATCTCAAATGGTTTGAAATTTTGATCGGGAAAGATTGATTTAAATCTCAAATCTGTTTTAATGGAATTGGTTTTAGGCCTTCAAAGGTACTCCTTCCTCCATGTGCCAAACGATTTCAACATAAATAATGCACATGTTGAGGGGGAACATTTATCCAAAAACTAGATGAGTTTTTAAACAATGCCACTTATTCTCCCATGCCAAACCATTCACTTGGGATCCAAAGGGGTTTGATGGGGAGAATTTGTGATTTAATTAAAGGTGCAAGTTATCTCTAATATGTGCCAAACTCTTTGGTATATCGATGCACATATTGAGGGGAATAATGGTTTCTTAATGTCTTGTGTGATCGTAAATGTGCTTCAAAAGAACTCTTTCCTCTATGTGATAAAATGATTTCAAATATCCTATGCATATTGAGGGAGAATTTACCAAAGAAAATCAAATGGCTTTTCTCTGAACTTGTGATCAAGAAATTATTTCAAAGAACTCTTGCCTCCATGTGCTAAACAATTTCATGATCATATGCACATGTTGAGGGGGAGCATTTCTAAATGATCAAAACTATTAAGGTACAAAATGCTTTGATCTCGTATCACAAGTACCTTGATTGATTTTTCCAAATGATTTTTCAATTGGTTTCATGGAAGAATGAACAATACCAAAAGACCGACCAATTTACTTCATGCATGGTGTTATAAGGATGGTTAGGTTAGGTATTCGTTCCCACGATCCCTTGAGGCGGGAGGGATCTACCCGATGACAATCCACTAGATAGTGTAGAGTCCGTAGGTATGATGAACAAAGGAGAAAAGTGAGATATGGGAAGAGTGCGGACTGAGATAGAGCTAGAACTGGAATAAACCCAACAAGGTTCTAGTAATTCAGTCTCGGTAAGCACTGAAGGGGATGAAGAATGAAAAAGAAATGAAATGAGAAAAGGGTGAAAAGAAATAGCCCTCCATAATTCAACCTTAGAGGCGGAAAGGGTTCAATACATATGCTCTTGGTTGTTACCAAGGTAACACTGGTATTGAAGACAAGACGTCATGGACCCAGTGACGCACTGCACTAAACTTCCCAAGCTACTCAAGTTCCTCTTAAAAGGGCTTGTTTCATTCTCACGGGGAACCGACATAATCTATCGACTTTCTCTTAGATATTGTTGATATTGAAGAAAGAGACCCTCTCCCTATTCTCCGGCATAGGAACCAAATGTGCACTATTGAGTCTAGAGCCAAGATATCGTACACAATATCTCATTAGGACACAAAATTAATGAAGACTTGCTGTTTTATATAATGTGGAAAGTAAGAATATATTAAGAGTCCTACGCATTATCCTTGTGGTATTGCCAGAACATCCGAGTGATATGTAAAAATATTCACGATGAAGATAGAAATGCTTCTGGAGCCAACATCAAACAAGCTCTTGGTGGGTGACATGTGAGATCTTTTCTAAAGATCAAACTTGTGACAAGCTGGATAGAAACAATGGGCGATTCACTCTTGAATCATCCTTGGTCGAGGAATGGAATTGGCGAATACTTTTGGAAAAACCGTTCGATGTGCAAATCTTCTTTTCTCTAGCACATCGAATGTGTATTCATTTTCAAACACAAAAAGTATCTATGATTGAAAAATACTTTTGGAAAAACGTTTGATGTGCGAATCTCTTCTTTTCTCTAGCACAACGAATGTGTACTCTTTTCAAATACAAAAAGTATTTTAAATTGAAAATTGATCTTTCTCATAAAACCTTAAGTAAATTAAAATCTTTCTTCTAAGTCTAGCGACTGTTTTCAAATCATTTTCATCAATCATGAATCTTAATTTCTTTTGGTTACTTCACTCCGTGTTGTCTTTCGAGGAGCGTTCGGTTTGAAGCGGCTAGAACATTGCGAAACCTTCGAGGAGATTCTTGAGTATACTGATCACGAGCGTGCTTGTCTTGATCAGCGAACAGGTGGTACGTGTTTACCTCAATTCAACGAGTGATCAAAGACACTTTGTGTTTTATTGCTGCTTGTTGTTTTGCGGTACATTTGGGCGTTAGGCATTAGTGAAAGTCAATCCAATGCGCATGCTCACGGCATCGCACAATTGAAGAAATCATGGTGGTGCATATCTACGAACTTGGCTCTAATATTTTCATTCTATGCCTCGCTCGCTACTACAAATATCATGAACGATAAAAAGCTTCGCTACTCGATGGAAAGATGTCATGATCTCAAAGTGTGAGCATGTCGGTTGAAGTCACAACATCACATGATGGCAACACAACAAAGGGTGATCCAGAGATTTTTCGTGGTGATGATCTCAATGAAAGCTCAAGATCATCAAAGATGTGGATCGATTAAAGGCCTCCATGAAAGTACAAAATAATCGGACAATGAAAAGTCACTACAACACAAAATGTGGACATTGAAGAATTAAAGTCTATGAGCTCAGAATAGAAGAAAAACTAGAATGCTAGGATTCGAAATGTAAAACATGGGGTGACCACCCTTAGGAGGAGATTGTTAGGAATTGGAAATTCCATAGTAAAGTGTCGGTCACCCCATCTATAGTCTAGCATATGTTAGCTCGTAGACATATCGTTATTTACTATTTTATTAGTTACTTATTAGCCTAGTTTAGCGTAGTGTAACACCGTGGAGGAAGGACGGGTCTTTACCCACTGTATGCCTGATCCACAGTCCGATAGGAGGACGTGTAGTTTGTAACTATAAATACCCTCTACCTCCCAAGGTAGAGGGTTGGACCTTTCTCATTCTTAATCTAACCTTCTATGTTTTCTTTCACTTTCTCTCTCTAGAAAGGATCCCACTTTCTCTCTCTAAACTCTATCTCATTCGATCCATTCTTGAGCTTATTTGTGTGTTTATGAAATCAAATATGTTACAGGTCTTCTTGGTAAAGCAAAAACAGGAATAGGTGTCTTTACTGGTACAACAGCTTCAGCATTCAATTCTTCTTGCAATTTCTTAGCTACTTCTTCTTTATCTTAGCCAATAACTTCACATTCAATTTAGCTTGAAACTTTCTAGCTGCTTCCTCATTCCTAGCAACTTCAGCAGCCCTTATTTGTGCTAAAGTAGGTTTCTTTTTCTTCTTTGTTTCAATCATTTTACCTTTCCGTTTATCTTTAGGATCTAACACAGGTTGAGATTGAGAAACTTGAGTTTGTTCTTCATTAACTCCTGAAATACTTACACCTTTTGGTCTTGATAAATTTTGTAGAACCTCAGTAGCAATTTCATCATCACTTGCATTATGTTCAACCATAGGTGTATCAGCTTCTTCTTCTTGTGGAATTGTTGAAGGACCAGCTTCTTCATCAAAATCTAACACCGTTGGTGTAATTAGTTCTTGTCGAGATGTTCCTTGAAGACCAAGACTTTTGATCGGCACACCCTGATCATCGAGTACTTTGAACTTTAGTGCTTTCTTCCTCGGTACTTTCAATATTGACTTGCACTTCATACCTTGAGGTTGAACATCGATATCTTGAGATTCAGACTTCTTCATTCAAATTCTTATCTTCCAATTTCCTCTCCAATTGGAATGAAGATTGTTGTTGAACCTTTTTGACTTTGGTGGTCTTCTTAAATTGCCTAAGCGGCTGCGCGCTGCTTTGAGACTTGACCGACTTAATCCATGATGTTGAACCAATGGCCAAACAAATTTCTTGAATCTTCTAAACTTAAGCTTCAATTGCTTATCTGTGTAGTACGTTCTTCAAAGATTTCTTCAATCTGGTCAATTCTCGTGATAAAGCATAATTATCTAGAACTGTACCTTCAGGTGCCACATCTTCCTCATCTCCTCGGATGGTGGGTGCTCTTGTTGAGAATCATGAAACTTGTGGAGATGGTGAAACTCTGATATCTTTGAACATCACACCTTGTGAAGCGGTACCTTGTGATATTACTTGTGAGGTACCTGGCGTTGAAGCGTACTGCTCTCACATCATCACTCTCGCTCATCATCTGCGTTTGCTTGAACAACCTCCATCATTGAAGTGGTTAATGGAGTGTTCCTTCTAGTAAGCAGATCACTTTTCCTAGCCATAAATGTGAAAATCTTGGCTTGTTGTACCACAACAGGTAATAGGCTTGTAGGCTTTGGTACATCAGCAAGTTGTTTATTCAAGAACACTTGAATAAATCTTGGATACATCAACCATCTTGACCCATGAGAGATGTGAGAGAGCATTCCATCGAAGATTAGCCTTGAAAAGTTGAACATACGATTTGTAGCCAATCCTACCGTGCGAGATGCAATGTTTGAACCAAATTGCTCCCAAAGTACTTTTAGAAGCGATACAATGAAGAACATGTACCAAATACTTCCAATGGACGAACAAGGGCTTCTTGAATCTTTGTCAACCAAAACCCTTCATATCCAATATCTCTCGTTGTATCCCAAAGCGCTTCAAACCTAATAGCTCCCGGCATCATCAAACAATAAATCTTCAGTGATGCTTGAGTCTTGATGTTTCCTTCCAGCAACTTTAGCTTGAATATAAGATTCATCATTCTCAATATGTGTCTTAGCAGTTGCCCAAAACTGCTGAATCACAAGGCTTCAACTATACTTTGTGGTTCCACCAAAAGCGCATAACGTGATCGGGGAACCGCTAAGAAATCAATGGTGCCGGAAGATGACATTGGCCTCCGTTTTATCTAAATTCGCCACCATGTTGTGTTTTGAAACTGTATTACGATTTGCCATTGATGATTTGTTTACAAAAAAAGTGATTTGGTGAATAGTAAATATGAGAGAGAGAAAGATATGGAAAAGATTGATTATGAATAAAGGTGAGAGGGAAAATCAGAAGGTAGTTATTTATATGTGAGATTTGAAAAATCACCATTAATAACAAAGTTGCCTAGTGTGGTTTACCCTCAATATTACCGTTGGAACAAGACTTTGATAAAACAAACGTAGCTCTTTTTCCATGTGCAAGACTTCCAAAGCAGTACTTTCATATAATCAAAAAGCAGTACTTTTCCATTCTCCTCTTTACAATAGCAAACCATTCAAATAAACACGAGATTGCCGCCCCTCAAGTAATGCATAGGACTGTAACGAACCAACCAGTCCTCCTCTTAAATGTAGCTTAATAATTAATCATTCCAATGCTTACCACCAAGTGATTGAATCTTTAAACATCAAAGCCTTTGGTGAGTAAATCAGCTACATTTGCATTTGTGTGAACCTTAACAACATTAATGGGCCTATGCTCATAACAATCTCTGATAAAGTAATGCCTAATCTGAATGTGCTTTGTCTTGGAGTGATAAACAGGATTGTTCACAATGCAAATTGTACTCTCATTATCAATGTTGATTGGAGTATTCTTGAAGTTGAACCCATAGTCCAAGAGTTGATTCTCTGATCCACAAAACTTGTCCACAACAGCTTGCAGCAACCACGTATTCAGCTTCAGTGGATGATGTTGCTGCAATTGTATGTTTCTTACATTGCCATGAGACTAATCTTCTTCCAAGATATTGGCAACCTCCAGTTGTTGATCTTCTATCATAGTTATCACCTGCATAATCACTATCTAAAAAAGCTTCCAAGTGAAAAGGTGAATCCTTTAGATACCACAACCCTAACTTTGGTTGTTGTTTTAAATAACTAAAAATTCGTTTCACTGCATTCATATGGGAGACCTTAGGTGAGACTTGATATCTTGCACATAGACAAACATCAAACATAATATCAGGCCTAGATGCAGTGAGGTACATAAGAAAACCAATCATAGATCTATACAACTTGACTTCAACAGGTTGTCCATCTTCATCCTTGCCCAATGAATTGATAGATTTAATAGGTGTAGTAACTGGCTTCATAGCATCAAAATTGAACTTCTTAAGTATGTCAGATACATACTTGTCTTGACTGATGAAAATTCCCTCCTTTGACTGCTTAACCAAGTCCCAAAAGAAAGTTAACTCACCCATTGAACTCATTTGAAATTCATTTTGCATCAGCTGATCAAACTCCTTGATCATAGATTGTTTTGTAGCTCCAAATATGATATCATCTACATACACTTGAACCAACATGATATCCTTCTTATCCCTTTTAATAAGCAAAGTCTTGTCAATTGCTCCGCTCCTATAACCATGTTGCAATAAGAAAGTAGAGAGCCTTTCATACCAAGCTCTAGGAGCCTGATGAAGACCATAAAGAGCCTTAACAATTTTGTAGACTTTGTTTAGATGTTTAGGATCTTCAAAACCAGGAGGCAGTTTGACATAAACCTCCTCTGTAATAGTGCCATAAAGAAAGGCACTCTTGACATCCATTTGATAAACCTGAAAGCCCATATATGATGCAAAAGCAAGGAAGATTCCAATGGCTTCAATCCTTGCTACAGGAGCAAATACTTCATCATAATCTACTCCTTCTTCTTGTCTATATCCTTGAGCAACTAACCATGCCTTGTTCTTGATAGCATTCCCTCTTTCATCTCTCTTAACTCTGAAAACCCATCTTGTACCAATTACTTTCGTGCCATCTGGTAGATCACATAGTACCCAAACTTCTTGAAGTTTGAATTAAAGAAGTTCTTCTTGCATAGCTTCAACCCAACTTTCTTTAGTTAATACTTGAGCTACATTCTTGGGTTCCTCTTGAGATATAAAATAAGTAAACAGACATGTTTGGTGGTCCTTATGATTTAACCTATTTTGTTTATAAACAAAGCTAAGTAAAGCATTATGTTGTGTAGAGAATCCTTTAGCTTTTGTTCTTGTCATTACTCCAGAAGTAGAAGGACCAATGATTTGACCCGGGGGATGATTCTTATGAATTCTTAAAATTTGGGTCTGTGGAACTTCAAGATTATCACCAAGGTTTGTGAAATCAGCATCTTCATAAGAATCTGAGAAAATACCTTCATCTTCAAATTCATCATCAGTATCTTCCAATCCAGGCATAGTAGGATCATCCATATCATCCAAAGTGTTGTTATTAGGTGCAGCAGTACTTTGATCTAAATCTATATTGTTATCCAATCTTGTGATCTAAAAGTGCTTTGTGAGAGAACTCTGCAGTCTTTTTCTTTTTCTTTGCTTCCTCATAAGCTCTTCTTTGATCATCATCATAAGATTGTGCTAGAACATCTTGAAGAAGCATCTGATTAAGTTCCTCTTGAATAGCTTGATCCTCAGCAGACAATGAGGATTTTGGTTCAGCAGTACTTTTCTTTGGTTCAACAGGTATGGGTTCTTTAGGAACAACATCTGGTCTAATGTTGACTCCATGAACAATGTACTGCAAATCTTCTTCTTTATGATCAACTTGATTTTCTTCTCTAACAGGTACATAGTTCATAGAAGGAGTCAAAACCTCAAGATCAAACATCCAATCAGGACCTTTACCCTTATGATTTTCTTGATCTTCTAAAAACTCAACATGAAGACAATCTTGAACCTTCTTGGTGACTCTATTGTACACTCTAAATCCCTTCTTTGTTGGTACAATATCCCAATAAATATCCTTCTTCTGACTTGCAATCAAATTTTCCCAGATTATCAATTGTATTAAGAATTGTTAGAGGGCATCCAAAAGGCTTCATAAAATGAATATTAGGTTTGTTTCCCATCAGTAACTCATAAGGTGTCTTCATCTGAGGTTCGGTAACTGATACTCTGTTAAGCACATAGCAAGCGATTACTACTTCACCAAAAATTGAATAGGTAATTGTAAATCTGCAAAGCATTGTTGTTATGGTGCTTCAATCAAAGTCCTATTCTTTCTCTCTGCAACACCATTCTGCTGTGGTGTTCTTGCAATGCTGAACTCTCTCTTGATCCCTTTGTTGGCACAAAATTCATCCATAAGCTTGTTCTTGAATTCAGTCCCATTGTCACATCTAATACCTCTAACCTTGAGTCTCAATTGGTTTTCAAGTGCTATTATAAGATCATGAATAGCATCAAAAGTATCATCTTTAAATCCCAAGAAAATATCGCTAAGCTGAATCTTGCAATCATCTGTCACAACCAAGCAGTTTTTTCTTGTTTAGACTTGCAATAGAGACAGGTCCAAACAAATCCATGTGTAACAGCTCCAAAGGTTCTCTAACAGTTCTATCTTCAATCTTCTTGCATGAAGCTTTGTGTTGTTTACCCTTCTTGCACGCCAAACATGAGTGATCATTCTTGTAAGTCTTTGAAGGTAAACCTCTAACTAAATTTCCTTTGACCAATTTGTTGATATTCTGGAAATTCACATGGCCCAATCTTCTATGCCATTAATGTGCTTCTTCAAGTGATGCCTTTGCTACTAAACATGTAGCTCTTTCAGAAGAGTGAAGACTCTTCATATCCAAACTATACACATCATTGGTTCTTGGCACTTTCAGTATCACCAAGTTATCATCATCAAGTTTGAATTCAGGTGAAAGTATGAGACATTCGTATGCGATGAATAACAGTGCTTTTGTCACCGATTTGAGAGATGACAAAAGATTGAACTTGAGCTCTTTCACATATCTAACATTCTCAAAATCTATACATACTGCTTTGATGGTTCTTTTTCTAGTGATTGTTCCTCCATTAGGATCATTCCCAAATGCAAATCTTCCTCCACAATAAGATCTAAAATCTAAATCACGACAAAATCTCCTTGTCTCTCTTGTCATGCTTCGAGCAACCACTATCGAGAATAAGATGATCTTTAAGCTCATCTTACGTTTGCCACAAAGATAAAAGAGTTAGTGTCTTTTTAGGAACCCAATTCTGACTTGTGTTCCCCTTAGATAATATACTCAAATTCCTTGAGTATGTAATCTTCTGATTTTGTAGACGAAATCAAGCATTATCTTTTGTTTTAAAACTTGTGGTGGATATTCAGCAAAACTTTCTTTTTCAACAAAAATTTCCTTTTCTTTTTCCACAAAATCATCTTTATCAAAAATCTGCTTTTCACTCTCTTACTTGTCGATAGAAGTGCTTTGTTTGTTCCCCATCACTTTCCTTTCTTAACCCATTTGATTTTAACTTCTGGTGTAGAGTCCCTAGATCTAGCTACTTTATTTGAGTTGTATATGCCTTTAGATTGATAATAATTAGATCTCCTAGGGTTCCTATTCCAAAAGGTGTTTGGTGAAAACTGAGCAGTACTTTGAGAAAGTACTGTTTTTGGCTTAACAATACCTTGAAAAATGTTTGAAGGTACTAGGGGTTTTGAAAAAGGTCTTCTCTGGTGAGGGTACCTATAGTCTTATGAAAAGTTGCTATGGTTAACCCTATTTGAATGATTCCAGACTGGTTTATTATCTCTAGGCTTATGGTTGGCAGTTCTGTTCTTTGGGAACTTACTTAGGTATTCTGAGTGAAAGTCACAGTCCTTAATCAAATGATCAGGACTAAAACAAACAAAACATAATTTTTGACCTGTAATCCCAAAATTGCTTCTTCTATGGGTATGACCAAACCTATCTTGTCTTTTTGGTGAATGATGAAAACTGTTTTGACCAAAATTATCCCAAAAAGGTTTAGCAGTATTTTGAAAAGTTTTTCTTAAGCGTATTCTTTGCGAAGGTGTAGCAGTACTTAGAGTTGAAGGTACTGCTTTGCTTTTAACATCATCTACCTTAGGTGTCTCAGTTGTTTCTTTTGAGGTTTCAGACCTAGATTGACCAATAAGCTTTTTCCTAAACTCTAGGTTGTCTACTCCAAAACGAGAAACAGGGCCTAGGGGTTGAAAACTTCCGATTGGGATGAGGGGTGCATGATAACCTTTGTCTTTCTTATATTCAGGAGGTGTTTCACTAATTGATTCCTCATTACTAGATGTGTCTACATAGTTAATGAGTTCATCATCACTAGTTGTTATATCCTCAAAATCAAATTCATCCTGATCACTAGGTGGGTTTTCTATGCTATTAAAGTCCATACCAAAACCTAGGCCAGTTCTAATATAAGCTCATCTCTGGTTTTCAACATAAGTGACATGAGAAAGACCAGATTGTCCCCAAGCAGCAAACTTTTCTAGCAATTCATCTCCCTCTTTAGTCAGTTTCTCAATTTCAGAAATCTTGCAATTTAACTTCCATTCACTTAATTTTAACTGATAATCATGTTGTTCAGACTTTTCTGCCCAAGCCATTTCATTATTTTCATGTGTTATTATTTTGGCTTCCATCGACTCTAAAGTAATTTGGTAACCAGCTACCTTAGACCTAGCCCTTTGATAATTATCCCTTTCAGTCACATAGTCATTAAGTACTTTTTGATAAAAGTTATGACACTTAGAACATACCTTAGAGATATGGGGTGAACTTGGTGAAGTAGCTACCATAGCAAGCAAAACAGGTTCATCTTCACACTCCATGCTCCAGTCAAAGCTTCCATAACCATCTCTAGACTCCATAGCAGCATGTCCAGATTCTTCATCAAAGGCTGTGCTCCAATCAAATTCTTTCACTGATTCCTCCACAGCTACCATACTGATAAGAGGTTCTTGGGTCATCATCAAACTTCGGCACTCCGGTCAACCTCTGATAGATTCTCTTGAGCAACCAAAGCTTTTGTTTCAGTAATAAGAATTTCTTTTTGCTCAAGCTTTGGTTTCTCAGTCATCCTATTTGCTTGATATTTAGCAAACTTGCATTCCCTTGCAAAGTGTCCAGTCTTTTAATAATTGAAGCATTCAATTTTGGACATGTCAAAGGTGATTCCCTGTTTTGTTTTGAAGTCAATGTCTCTTCCTGTCTTCTTCATAAACTTCTTGATCCTTGCAGTTATCATAGCTACTTGCCACCTGATGTCAATTTCTTCAAGAGTATCTTCTTCAATCTGTGATAGATCTTCTTCATAGAAGTAATTGGTAGGGTAGCTTGTTGTGTAAAGAAAGAGCATACTACTTCATTTGAGTGGATGGTATTTGTTGGTGTAACTTGGCGAGCAAAGGTGGGGGAGTAAGTAGCATGATACTTTGAGTAGAGAAGCGTACTTTTGGTGGAAATCTTGCCTGCCATTTGGATGACAAAAGGCAATCCTGTGAGATTTTGAACTAGTTTGGCCATTCAGCTCATGCTCATACACCTTCAGATGATTGTAAAGATCATCAAAGTCCATGACATCCAAACCAGGTTGTCCTCTTATCATGGTAGCAATCACATGCCATGTAGATGGCAAACTCCTTAAGAACTTCAGATTTGCATCTTCAACTGAAACCTTTGCTTTGTATAACTCTAGCATACTGAGAAGATTTTGGAATTTATCATATGCAGCATCAAGACTTTCTCTTTCACCAATAGTGAAAGTTTCAAACTATTGCTTTAGCAGATTTCTGTGCATTTTCTTGGAAGCATCATTACCTCCAAACCTTGTTTTGAGAGCAGCCCAAAGTTGCTTTGCATCCTTAGCATCATGGAACTTGAGTAGATGACCATCTGGAATAGCAGACAACAATATGTTGAGAGCCTTCTCCTGATTTCTTATTGTTGCTGCTGGTAAGACTACTTTGGGTGATTTAGGTTGTCCAGGAATCTCTATAGGTTATGGAACCACTTCATTACCATTGACAATGACATTCCATAGTGCATGGTCTGTAATAGCAATGTACTGCCTCATCTTCATGCTCCATAGGTCGTATTCTCCTTTCTTAATGATTGGTATTCTTAGTGAGGTGATGGATGGGGTGGAACGACTTTTAGTCGACATCTTTAGGTTTTGTTGTTAACTAGGTTTGAAGGTTTCTTAGCAGTGAGTTTCCACACAAGCTCTGATACCACTTGTTGGATCGATGTACTCTAACAGAACTAACTTATATAGTTTGTTAAGGGTTTAATAACCTCGGATAAATCCTAAGTTATTAACAATGAAACACTGAGCAAACTCTATTAAGTATGCAAAATTTACTTAACAAAGCTAAGAAGAATATAACTTTAACTTTCAACGATTTTATTAAAACTTTAAATCGCTTGTTATACTGATTCTTAAACAACTCTAAAACTCTAATATCGAACTCTCTAAAACTCTAATAATGCACGTACTTTAGGATTCTAAAACATATATCTCTAATGCCAATCTAGAGGTCCTTTTATAGGCTTAAGGATAACCCTAGTCGGTTTACAATTTGTAACCTTGTACGACAAGTAATCTATACAAAAAAATTCTAGAATAACAAAGCTTTCCATAAATGAATATAGCAGTTCTTTAGCTTTGCAGTACTTTGACTTCGACAGCAGTACTTTGACTTTTACTTAACAGTACTTTGAATCTCCAGCACTTTGACTTCTTCAGTACTTTGACTTTCGTATCCCAACATGAAGCATAGCCGTATTCCGATTATTAAAGTTTGTTGGAACTCCCGACATGGACCGGAGTTCACATGGAAACGTGAGGATGTATTCCGTAGGAAGTACCCTAAACTCTTCATGACATCAAGCAACTCGGAGTGAAACCCAGGACGGGTTTCTTCGAGGCTGGGAGAATGTGACAAGCTGGCGGCAATTTAGGGAGTATATTTTAGGTAACCGCATTACGTTAAACTAAACCGAGCTTTTGCCTTTATCACTATTTTTATCGACCATGACTTGATTTGATATCATTTATTGGTTTTTATGGTTTATTTTGTTATTGAATGAGTTCTCGTGTGAGTTTTAACTCTTTTTGATAGGCACTATTCGATTCGATATAATAAAAGCCTAAAACAAGAAATAACGTAACTTTTAAACCGTAACTCGAAACTTGGCAAATAAATAGTCAAAACTCATGGAAAAACATAAATAAACATAATAGAAACTCAAAGGAACGTCTTGGGACACTCGTAGGACAATATATGAGCTCGGGAATGTGTAAACGGAATAGTTTACGAAAAATTACGGCTTCGGCCCCTCAATTTCTACCCTAGCCGGCGCCCCCTCCCCTCCCCTATATTTTTATTTTAGTCCTTTGTCCAAGTATTTATACCCCCAACTCTCCTCACTTCCACTCTTTCATTCTCTCTCTAAAACACACACTAACACCATCTTTCTCTCACTACTATTTCTCTCTCTACAAACAAACCCTAACCCTAGCCGCCACCACCATAACCGCCGCCCCTCTCCGACCACTTTCTGTCCATTTTCCGACGAGTGACATTACACCTCTACCACCATTTTGTATATCTCTCTTTCCTCTTTCCATACATATAAAAATCTCTCACAAAAGCCTACATTAACACCTCCAAATCTTACAAATATGATTTGTGATTCTAGGGTTTTCATTAAATCTTATAGATCGGGTTGTAAAAAGGTAAATGGAACATGGTTCAAGCTTGTTTTGGCCATGGAAAGCCATGTATGAGTCGTATTAGGCTCGTACATGGTTCGATTTTTAGGGCTTTTGGTTTAAACATGGGATTAAAACTAATTTACACTTAAATAAACATGTAGCTAGTGATTTGGTATCATGTGGTGTATCAAATTGCTGGGTTTTTACATTTTAGGTCATGTCTCATGTTCTTGATTAGGATTAGTTGATGGGTTTGATGTTTGGATGATGATTGGAGGTTGATGGATTGGGTTTGGTTGTAGTAGAAGCCATTTGGTAGCGTTTGGGAGTGTTTGTTGAGGCCACCAAACCCAGCGTATTATGGGTTGTGGTTGGTGGCGTGTTGTGACCCTCATTGACCAAGGGTCCGAGATGGGTTGTTTGTGGTATCTTGTTGGTTGATATTTGTAGTGTTTGGATGAGGCGTGAGAGCCGAAAAGCTTCTAGAGCTTGTTTGGTTCACGCGTGGTCTTAACGAAAGTGACCGTGTCATGACCATTAGGGTCATAACATTGGTTTCGGGAATATTTGGTTGGTTGATTGGTTGGCGAGATTGAATTGGGTTGATTTGAGATTGAATTGCTCTATTATGACTTTTATTTGGACTTATTATATAAATTGTCAACTTTGAGCAACGTCGGTATTACTTTGACTTTTTAGTCAATAGTTGACCCTGACAACGCCGTAACATGGACTTTAGTTTATTTCGGACTTTAGATTGATTAAAATCAGACAAGCCATGAATCGTGCTTGTGGACTCGAAACGAATAACGATATGAAACTAATATTGAAATTGATGAAATGTATATATATGAAAATGCTAATAGACTATGAATAATAAATAATAAAAAGGCTTTTGTACCAAAAACTATCGATAACAAGACTTGTCCTGTTATTTACTATTTTAAATGGAAACTAACGACTAAAAATGGAAAGGTTTTCTAATAAATAATTAATTAATGTTTCGAGTGCACGTTTATCGAAATGTGCCATTTATGAGCATTTAATGCTATTTTCAAGTATTTATTTATTTACGTTGTGTGCATGGGTTACAGATAACCTAACATTAATAGTGTCGATCCACGTGGATGATGGACTTATTAGGTTGACGAATCTAATAAGAGCCTGATTAGACACGTTGGATAACAATATTAATGGGTGAATTATCCTTATGACTCGTTAGTATGCGACAGGTTTATGGGATAATAAGCTACACGAATAAATACTTGAGTTTATCGAGTTGACGAATTCGATAAGGTTTAGCATTTATTCCGAAACTTATTGGACTATGGAGGTTATTGCTTAGATGTCTCATTGTGTTGCATTGAGTCACATTGTGGTTGTTTGAGTGCATTCATGATATCATATTGAGTCGATACACCCACATGAGGATACTAAACGCTAGGACTAAACGGTGAAACAAGACATTTTTGGAGATAGCGAACTTAAAGGAATACATTGGGGTAAATAACGTTGATTTTGGGAAATATATATTAAAATGAGTTTACATTAATAGGTTGTGCTTAGAAAGTCGATAGATTTTCCGTGATTAGTTGTTATCTTCTGCTAGTGTTTATTTGTGCGTTGCTTGATTGAGGTGAGTTTCATAGCCCCACTTTTATCTATGTTTTTAACTAAATTGGGGTGAGAATCATGCTATTATTTTTAGACCTTCTAAACTATTTTGATTTGCTTATGTGCTTGTGATGAGTGTCTAAATACTCATCATTTTTGTACTAATTAAAATGCAAAACATCTGAAAACACTCAGAAATGCATCAAAATGATAAAAATATCACAAATAAGTGTTTGCTAAAACAAAGTCAAGTTTTAAATGCACCTAAATATCAAAATCGGTGAAAACATATCAAGAGCTTTGCATAATTGGCGTTTTAGTCCCCATTGTTTCATGTTTAAATTACTTGTCGTAAAAATGTCCTGGTAAATCCAAATAAAGAAAAATATCATTGAGCCTATAAGGACTCCTTAGGGATTCATAAGTTGTCAAAATTGGTCCTTGAGATTTAAAATTGCAAATTTACAACTTAGGTCCTTAAACTTTCAAAAATGTGAAGTTTGGTCCTTTGAAAATTTGAAAATGTCAAAAATGGTACTTGTACTATTGAAACTTGTCAAAAGTGACCCTTGTGAGAACTTTGAGAATGGCCCAAATGGTCCTTCAAGAATTAGAGTGCAAAACAAGTCCTTTTAATAATAAACCAAACCTTTGTCAATTCAATTTGACCCTGCATTATACATTTTGACCCACGAAAACCCTTTTGGACCCACTGGTCAAAACAGTCAAACCGGCTTTCCTCCCACTTATCCATCACTCTTGAGTTGCACAGCAACTCTCCCTCTCCCATCCACCTCTGCATTATCCTCTGCGCCCCTCAACCCCCTCATCATCACCTCTCCACTAGTTTTGTTCTTGCAGTCCGAGTCCCACAGAGGTCGAAATCCTTTCATGCCATTGAGAAAATGACCAAAACCATAAAACTCATCCAATGGCGGGAATATTGATGGGATTTGATCAGGAAGGACAATGGGAAGCCATTTGGGTATAAAAAGAAAAGAAGAAAAGCAAGAAGAAGAGGGGTAGTAGTTAGATTTTAATTTTCTTTGTATGTAGGTTTTAGTAAAATAATTTAGTTTAAGTTTTACAATGTAAACTTTTGTTTCTATGATCTAAATTCAAGTCATGTTATCATTGTATCTGTTTTTAGAATCAATTTCAAAGTTTAGCTAAAACTCATGTTCTTGTGTTTCTTTACATTTGCAAAGTTCCATTTCAAATTCTCGAGAGACACAGCTCTTGTAGCTTAATTTGAAACAAAAAACTATAAACTTCTTATAGCTTTTAGTAAGCTTGCAATTAATTTTCAAGCAATTTTCATTTTTGGTCAACATAAGTCAAACTGAGAAGAATTTTTGGTTAAGCAGTATGGAAATGGATATGGGATGTTGCAGAGATGGATTTGGGTTGAAACTTCGGTTGGGTATGGGATTAAACTTGTGTGTATGTAGTGTTTGTCTCATTGATTGCAAGCCGGTGGCTAAAACCAAATGTAAGTCCAAATCCAAGTCAATTATAATCACATTATCTATGATCATTAGCGGTTTAGACCTGTTTATTTGGTTGTAATTAGTGTAACTAGAATCGAGTTTAAGTGTTAGCATTAAGCAATCAATGGGTAGAATAGTTGAAGTTGCTAGATAGATTAATTTAAAGAGTGTTTGGATCAGTAGGTCATTTGAGCATGAGCTCTTATTTGTGTTTGAAATATGCATACTCGGTCTCATTAGGTCTATTAGAATCATATTTGTCATCAAATTAATAATACACTTTAAAAGTCAACATTGCAAAAACATCGTCTTAATTTCATATCTGATGAGAATTTGTGATATCAAAAGCTCATTTTGTGTTTAAAATACATAGGGATAGATTGCATTAGATTTATTTCATCAATTAACATCAATCTCAGTCCACCATTTTGAATCAAATCTCAAATAAGTCAACAAATCGTTTTCTTTAAAAGTCAAATTAGTTGAAAAATCCAGTTTTGACCCAAGCTTGGGTGATTTTTCATGGACTCATTTCTGGGTTAAAACAAGTGAAACTTTGGGTTTTATAAGTTCAGTTGGTATATTTTCTTAATATCATTTTTTCATATTTTTAGTAATTTTTTATAAGCTTAAAAATGGCTTGTGCTTTTGGTCCTATCTCCCGCATTACCTTGGCTTCGAGTTAATCATGTGCAGTCTCAAGAATGAGTTCTGAAACTTGCAACAAGCTCATAAGAGCTTGTCCAAAGCTCATTTGTGGTTTTACAGTTCTTGGCCGAGGTCTAGTTTAGGTTCCTTCATTTGGTTTTTATTTCAGTTATTGAGTTGCTTATTTTCAAGCTTAAAAGTAGTAGCCTGTTTTTTAGCACTTGAGCTCAAATCACCAAATCAAGTTAATGATTAGTGCTATAGAAGTTTAGGATAGTTGTAATTTGTTGTTTTAGAGTAAGTTTAGCTTATTAGAGCTTCGCGACGATTTGGTACTTTAATACTCAGTTTGGTACGTATTCCAGTGCTTATTACATAAGCACTTGCTTGCGATCTCAATTTCCTTCACACAAGCCCCTGTTTTTATATTTTTCCTAGATTCATAATATTATTTTAGACTTATCTTGAATTTTTCAGATTTTTCTAGGTCAGTTTGCTATTTTTTTTCATTTAAATAAATTTTTAGTACTTTTTAATTAGCATTCAATACATTTAATTCAGAAAAGTTTCAAAAAATTAATTTTTTATTTTTCCTAGGTTAAGATAAATATAAAAAGTCAAAAAAATATTTTTCCAGATTTTTCATAGTTAAATTTGTAATTTTTAGTAATTTAATTAGTTTTAAATAGTTTAAAATTCATAAAAAATAGAAAAATAATCAGAAAAATACAAAAATAGTTTTGAAAATTATCTTTGTGCCGATTTAGATTTTCCAAGAAATTTTATTTTTCTATATTTATTTCATATTTTCTTGTATTTTAGGCTATTATTAAATAGTTAAAAATAGTTTTTAATTAATAATAATTAATTAAATAGTTATAAAAATAATTTTATTTTTCTATAAATTTTCTTTTATCATTAGGTTTGTAAAAATGTCATTTTCATATTTTTAGGATTTATATTGTTCCAGTCTCACATTTTTCTTTTTAGTTTTGTTTTAATTTAAGTTTTATAAAGAAAAATCAAAACATCATTTTGCAAATAGTGATAGCGTTTATTTAATATAGTTTATTTTTTTAATTTTCTTTAATTTGCATTTAAGCCCACATGAGTTTGTACTTTCTCTTAGGTATAGATAGATCACTTTAATCCTTTCGTTTAAATTCCCTCATCACTATACGTTTGACTATTCGCCGCACGGCTAAGTTGGGACTTAACGACACAGGGGAAAACACTATACTCTCGATCTTCATTGCATTTCTTAGTTTGTTTTAAGTTTATTCGTTGGCCATTCACAAGTGGTAGGCTTGATGATAAAACTTGGTATGCAGGGAGCGAATAGTCGGCTTGTTGATTAGATAGATATGTGGTAGTTGTTGCCTTAGTCTAGGGTAGTGTTGGGATATGAAAGTCTTTGAAGAAATGAAAGTACTGAAGATATGAAAGTCTTGTAGTACGCAAAAATCTTGGAAAAGTCAAAGAGTCAAAGTAATCTTTGCTAAAAACAAAGTCAAAATCTTGCACCTAAAAGTCAAAGTCTTGCAAGAACAAAGAAGCTGTATTCGTTTATGGAAAGTATTGTATTCTATGTTTAGATTACTTGTCGTACAAGGTTACAAATGGTAAACCGACTAGGATATCCTTGAGCCTATAAAAGGACTCCTAGATTGGCATTAGATGTCGAAGTCTATGAGTTTTAGAGTTTACGCAATTCACAAGTTAATTAGTGTTTTAGAGAGAGTTCGATTATCTTAGAGTTGTATTAGAGTATCGCATAATAGCGGATTTAGAGTTTATAATAAAAGGTTATTCTTCTTAGCTTTGTTAAGTAAATTCCGCGTACTTGATAAAGATTGCTCAGTGTTTCTTTGTTAATAACTTAGGATTTATCCAAGGTTATTAAACCTTAACAAGCTAGTTAAGTTAGTTTAATTAAAGTATATCGATCCAACATGTAGCAATCCTAATTGCTATAGCACTTGCCTAGCTAAGTATAGACTTCTACCTCGACCTAGTCCAGGGTTAGCAATCGTTCTAGACTTTGCTACGAATGTGCGGGCTAGTGTCGCTAGGGGCCCATTATGATATCGGATATGATATTTGTTTGTGATTTATGTGTATCTATCTTAGGTCTCGCATAGCAAATTAACTCCTATAGGTCCACTACTTTTAACTTGAATTTAAAACTATGAACTCACCAGTGTTAGCTGACCTTTTAGCATGTTTTCTTAGGTAATTCAGTGATGTTTGGAGTCCTTGTTCTGTGGAAGCTTGGCAAGGAGGCATGGTTCAAGGATCATAATCGTCTCTGATAATTTATGGGGACCTATTTTTATTAAATCATGTTTGGGCATAATATTTACATTTTGGGATTAATGTTTTGAATATTTAAATTTAAGATTGGTTTGTGTTAGGATTTAGTAAATCCATTTATTAAAGTGTCGGTCACCTCAAGTATATGTAATCGTTAGAAAGCTCGTTGTCGTAGTTATTTAATATTTAATGTTTTGAATATTTAAATTTGGGATTGGTTTGGAATGAGAATGACTATCTTGTTTACTATACTTGTGTGAGATACCAATCCAATTGTAACGCCCTGAAAACTTGATTAAGTCTTCCGCTGTACCGAGATTTGGGGGTGTTACATTAAGTAATGTGAAAGCATCATTCTTGATCCGGCGAAGTTCCTTCTTGGTCATCTTCTTGATGTTGAACTGACTTTTGAGTACATGGACTTGTTCCAATGTGCGACCATCCATGGGCTCTTGACCTTCTGAGAGAGGTGGTTGCGCCTCGACCAAGTTATTGAACCACTCATATTCATCTGTGTTGTCATTGTCTAACCAGGAGAAAACTGTAGGTTTCTTACCTTTCGTCCTTGAGGATGGTTCAGATCTTGATTTTGGTGATGGTTGAGGCATAGGTTGGGGTTCCGGGTTGAGCTCTGGTATTTCATAATCATCACCACCGGTGTAGGTAAAATGATTGTCGGTTTTATCCAATGGTGGTGTGGTTTTTGAGTCCTTCGATTGATCAGATGATGGTTGTTGTGATGCTTGTTTTATGGTGGTGGCAGTCTTGGTTGGTAGTAGTGGCATGGATGATGAAGAACCTCCGGTTTTCTTTTGTCTTTTAGCATTCGGGTTCGGATCCTTTTCGTCATCTTTCCTTGGTCTTTTATCTTTCCCCGCATCTTCTTTGCAAGGTGTACAAAGTTTTCGTGCAACTAGAAGATCGTAGAGCTTGTCATCTTCCTTGGTAAAAGATGCAGCTCTAGCAGCCATTTTCATGACTAATTCAGCAATTAAATCTTCTTCGGTAATGACTGGGGGCTTGACCAGTTTAGTTTCCATAACCACCGGTGTTGTCATGATGACCTGCTTGACCATGCGCTTAATCATGGGTTGCAGTTGTCTTTTGAAGAATTCCCTTTTGACCTCGGGAATGTTTGCAGAAAGAAATTTTCGAGTGTAGTTAGTGATTTGTTGATTCATTTCTCCCTCAACATCTCGATCGAGAAACTCCTTAATAGCATCTTTGGATTCTTGAAACGTGGACATCTGTGTAGTAAGATCGGTGACCACCTCGGACAATGTGTTAACTTGTTCTTGTAGACGGTTCTGCTTTCTTGTCCGGGTTTGGTGCACTGCCTTTTGAATTTTTGATTTAGCACGAGACATCCATGTATCAGCATTCTTCTTTTGGGGATTTCATTGATGATTTTATTTTCCTATGAGTTGGTGGAGGTGATGAATGTGATGATGATATAGGTCTGGTGGAGGTGTCAAGTGGTTTTTCTGAAGAAGGTTGAGGTTTGTGTGATGGATTGTCAACAATGTAGTTGTCATTTTCCTTCTTCAAACATTCCTCTTCAGCTCTAGCCTCTTCTTCTTCAGCCTTCTTAAGCCTTAACTTCTTTGTAGCCTTCGGTACATCAGCATCTGTAACAATATTTTTTTCCTCTTCATCATAGTTCTCGCCTCCAGGGTCATACATCTCTTCATCTTCTTGTTGTTCCTCTTCCTGTGGTTGTTCTTCCTGAACGATATCTTAGTGGTGTCACCTTTGCCCTTACCGGGTTGATTAACCGGATCGGTTTGGAGTTGGGTGACATAAGTAGGTTCTTTTATAAGTGGAGCATCACTACTAGAACCTCCTACCCCGTCGGGTTGATTAACCGCAAAGTTAGAGGCTTGGTATTCCATCCTCTTCTACTTCAAAGTCTTTTGAAATATCCTTTCTTCTTCATCCGAATCATGCTCTAAGTTAGGATTATGTTGTTCTTCTTCAGTGAGAGGTCTTTTCCCTTTATCAGAATTGTTGCTTTCTTCAGTAGAAGTGTAAGCATCAATATCTTCCTCAAGTTCCATAATTGTTGGACTTTTCTGCTTTTCCTTCTCTTTAGTAGAGTCATCAATATGAATTTCGCTGTAGATCACGCGTTCATCTGATTTTGTCTCTGAGTCCTCATCATGTTGTGATGTAGGCTCAGGAGAAGGTTCAGGCTTGACCACTTGAGTGGGAATTTTCCACTTTACCACTCCTTTGGTGATCTTTGAATTTGACTTGGTGGTACTACCAGAACTTCCAGCTTTCTTTGCTCTGGTCTTGATTGCTGGGTATGAATAACTTCATCCATGAACCTGACGCGCTGTGCAAGAAGTGCCTCCCGATAATATCTTTGTGAGGGAGCGTCTTTAATTTGACCTTTTCAGTAATGAGGCACGCAGGGATTTCAACACCTTGTTTGCGAGTGTTGGACCTCTAGAACCTAACTGATTTCAGGGTAGGCTCATTCTTCATGGTGTGCTTGTTGGGGTCATCAAGTCTCGTGGGAATGTCCTCATGCTTCCTGAGGATATTCTGAATGATCAGCTTAGTGAAACGGAGAAAAGAGATCTTGGTGCCTCCCTTCTTGAGATGCTGCATCATGTCCTCCCGTATGAGGCTAGAAAAGTCAATGTGTTTAACATTGACCATTCCCCAGTATGTTTGCAAGTGCGGCAGCTTGGGGTGCTCATGACCGTTGTCTCTTCCCGAAACGGACTTGGCAATCATGAGGTATAGAGTCCTCCATGGTTGTGGAATGAATTTGACATCAAATTTGGAATGAGTAAAGATTATTTCAGAAGTCTCATCATACCCAATACTAATCAAGAAATCCAGAATCTCCGTCTCTGTAGGAATCCTGACGTAATCGCACTAGAGAGTTTATAGCCGGAAGAAGTAGAACCGCACGAAGATCATCAACAGTAATCGTGACTTCATGAGTATGTAAGGTGACTTTAACCGCATCTTCTCCATCAATATTCTCCATGGAATGCTAGAACTGATGGATATAGAAGTCAGGAACAGAGGATGACTTAGTGAGCATGAATCTATAGGGGTGCTGAAGAAGGATGTCCACAACAATTCTACAAGAAGATTCAGAGCAAGTGAAGTTGTCAACACGAAGGTTGTTCTTGCCAATCACTCTGTCATAACCAGGTGGGAATCTGTTGGCCATAGTGAGTTCCATGGGTGCATTGACATCAGCTTGTTGTGCAGCCATTTTTTGATCTGAAAGACATTAGACACAGAAACAGACATTGAAAGACATAGTGTTTTAGCATTAGTCTAATTCATTTTCTAAGTTCTTGTTTGATGTTATTGATGTAGATGTTTGTTACATGTCCTAAGTCACATTTGTCATTTTTCATGAAGTTGTGAATATAATTTAAGTGAACGTGTTAATATTGAAGTTTCACACACTCATTTATCACTTAAATACAACATTTTAATATTTGTACGCTTATTCGTAATCTTTTAAGACAACGTATGAAAGTGACTTATTCGTAACACTTAACAGAATGGTGAACAGTAACTTATTCTTAACTTGAGTCCTTATTCACAAAGTTGGTTGCTTATTCGTAAGATTAAGCCTAATACGTAAGATTATGCTTATTTGTAAGAATAACTTATGCGTAGACATATTTCGAAGGCATTATGCTTATTCGTAAGAATATGCCTATGTTTACGAATAGTGATTATTTGTAACACAGGTCCCTTATTTGTAAGAATAAGGTTACGTGTAAGAACAAGCCTTATTCGTAATAATATGGCCTTATTCGTAAACCATTCCAAGTTAACGAATTTCTTTCCAAGAAATTTGTAAGTCACGGTAGACCCTTCTTATTCGTAAAAAATTTGTTGCTTATTTGTAAAGAATTTCCTTATTCGTAGAATTTGAAAACCTTAGCAATCTTTTACGAGTAATCCTCCTATTAACCAAAACATCAAAACACTGATTACACATCAATCCAATCATCATACATAAAACATACATGGCATTTAACCAAATTTCTCATACACAGAATCCTTATTCGTAAAGGTCCTTAAACCCTAAAACCCTAATGTTTCGAATAAGAAATATATCTATCTGATTCAATCCTTGTTTGTTTTTGAGTGTTCTAGGGATGCATAAGAGTGATCCTAAACACATTTTAATAGTATTTGTCCACAGAATCAAAAGATTCTATCTGAACGTTTTCATAAACCCTAAACCTTTAATTTTGACAATTTTGAAGTTTTTGGTCTAATTAAATGTTACTAACATGTTTATAATCACATCCTAACACTTTCTTGTTCACAAATAATCATCAAAATGAAACAAAATACAAAACACCAAATGGGTTGTATGAACCCTAATTTCCAAAATTTAACAATTGATGTTTCTGGGTGAAATTGTTTGATGAAAACATGTTTTTGAGACAATATTAAACATTTTGCAACCATCATTTTCAATCAAAACTTGTTCAATCAACAACGCCCAAATTTGTTCATATGAACGACTTTTGGAAAATCATTTGAGACAGATTGAGCCGTTGGATCATTGTGATATCGAAAACCTTTGTTTATAATTTATATTGAAACAATTTAACACTTACAGATTTTGATTTTCACAAGCATATTTGAGTTTTGAATATGGGTCGTGGATCTTAGTTGGTGGGGAGTAAATGCAAAATCAGAGTATGCATTGAATGCATATTCATTTTTTGTTTTGTTAAAATTTTATTTTCCAAAATGACACATTTAGTCCCTAAACCTAAAAATATTTCAACCAAGGTCCATTAACTCACAATTTGGTTAACACAAAGATCATTTTGGAAAGAAACTGGACGATACTCCCCCTCGACTTATGAATTAATAAAGTTTATGAACATTTTGAGTCCAAGGAGGGTATTTAACCATGATACTTTACCAACACATTTGTAAAACAACATATTTTTTGTAACATGCAAGTACAAAGTTTTATGAAACTTGTAAAATATGTACATTCTCCCCCTCAACACTTGTTCGGGAAAAATCATGAAATGTTCGATAGAACAAAGTGTTGATGGAAAATTTGTACTTGCAATGTTTTTTTTTTTATAAAAAATATTAAAATGAAAAATATTTTTTTGATTTTATATGATTTTCTATTTTTGTATTTTGTTTTTGGAAAATATTTACAAAAATGGTTTTGGTGTTTGACTTTTCAAGGTAGTTTTAAAAATTCATCCAGATCTTCTGGAGTCAAAGTCAGCAAATCTTGCGGGAGGCAAGGCTTTGGTGAAAAGGTCCGCCAATTGGTGTTCTGTACCTAAAAAGTATAGTTCCACCGTTCCCTTCTCAACATGCTCTTTGATGAAATAGTACCGAAGAGTAATGTGCTTTGACTTTGAGTGTTGAACTGTGTTGCACGAGATCACAATTGCTCTTTTGTTGTCACAGTACACCGGAATCTTGTTGAATACGTAACCATAATCCATGAGTTGTGTTCTCATCCAGATGACTTGAGCACAACACGCATACATGGCTACATATTCTGCTTTATTTGACAAAAATGATGTACAATCCTGCTTCTTCGATTTCCATGACACCAGTTTATCACCAAGGAATTGTGAATCGCCCGAAGTACTCTTACGTGTATCAAAGCACCTTGCGTGATCGGCATCTGAAAATGCTATTAGTTCAAAACCAGAATCCTTCGGATACCAGATCCCTAGGTTAATTGTTCCCTTTATGTATCAGAGGATTCTTTTAGCCTCTGAGAGGCGTTTTTCAGTGGGTCTTGACTGATAACGGGAGCACATGATAACGCTACACGCGTCATTCGGGGTCAAAGGAACTTCCTTTTCGTCGAGCAACTTTTTCAACACCCTAGGCAGTGAACCTAATCGTTGTAGTGTAGTATTAGGGTATGCCACGGGAATTGATATCGTTCTCTAGGGGAATAGGAATGCTAGTGAGAAGTTACTATGCTAAGGTTGGGGTTGAGGAAGATTATTTTTTTTTCTTTTTATGTTTTTTAGGAAATGGAAAGGTACGAATCTCGGGGTTTGGATTTGGGGGGTTGGTATTTCTACCGATTACTTCTACTTATCTAATTATCTAAACTAAGGTGTATGTAGTCTATGTCTAATTATTGTGTTCTCGTATGATGATTTAAAGATGTGTTTACTTAGGTTTTATTACTCCTTAATTATCTCCTATTGATGGTTGAATTGTCACGTCCTTATTGTTAATCGCGTTGTGTGTCTAAGGTCGTAGGGTATGTGTTTTTCCCTATCTCTTTGAAACTACCAAAGGTTAATGACTACAAAATCTCTAGGATTTATAAACTTTAACTCTAAGGTACTCTTCGGATGGTTTAGCCTACAATGACTCTAGGTACTATAAGCTAAGGTTCACAAAGATTAATCAAGCATTAACTACACAACGGATGACCTATCGCAATACTAGATCATTAACAATTAAGATAAGAGACAACCAATCAATATTCAATAATTAAGTTTCATATTCCCTAAGCAAACACACAAGTAAATTAGCCGGACATGGGAAACATGCAACCATACACACAATCAATCAAACATAGGATAGACATAATGATAAATTGAATATATGGATTAAGATATAATCAACAAACCATTACAAAATATTTTTTGAGTGATTGAAACCTTCAAAGTTTCTGGAAAAACACCTATCTAAACCCTGGAATCGGAGTTAGGGTTTAGAGCCTACAAAAAGTGAAGCTTTAATGTTCTATTTATAGGTAGATTTTCTATCATCAAAGGGTGACGGCATCACACCTAAAGAGTGACGGAATCGCGACCATTGTTTCCCCAAACTGTAAATTTTCTCGTTCCGGTCGCGTGGGATTTTGAATCACTTAAATCCGAGTTCGTATGCAAAAGTTATGGCCAAAACAGTATCAGCTACTTTACGAGCATGATGTGATAGTCTTGATCAGCTTGTGACGGCGTCACCTTGTGGTTGTGACAGCGTCGGCTTCATCTTATGACGCCGTCGGGATCTGAATCTTGGACGTCTGAGTTGTGACGCCCTACTCTTTAAAACCTGACACCGTCGAGTGTAAAATAGCAATTTGGCTACTGAGTCGTCACAAAACTTGTCTGACGGCGTCGCAGATAACACCTGACGCCGTCCCCTTTAGTTCCAGCAGCCTGAGTGTCTCGATTCTTGACTTTGGCCATTTTCTTCGTATATTCGCGCCTTTTCGTCCGAATAAGTGTCATTCCAGCAATTTGCCTTCAAGAGACCCCTCAAAAAGGTACATTTTAAAACCTTATCAAATATCCCTACACTTGGTATTTGCTTGTCCTCAAGCAAATGTGCTTTTAGCCAATTAATTTATAAGTTAGAGGTCATGAAGCATTAGTTTAGAACGATCCACAACACATATAAGCCCCGCAAAAGTCGTAACAAGCACGAAAATTACATACTAGCACCTCACATTGGGTGTTTGGGTACTCACATCTCTCGGGTGTATATGAAATATAACAAGTTGGAAATGGAAGATAAACACTCATTAACCGGTCCTAGTACATAGATTACCATAGGCTTGAGACTAGATCAAACCTCCATCGCTTTGGCGTAATCACCTAGGAAAGATTATCCAAGAGGTCTTTTAAAGGGTTTTAATGTAAGGCTTACGGTAGAGAAACAAAGGGTTTGGTGGGATAGGCTATTTAGTGGTGGCAAGTCAAAAATATTTATGTTACAAGCATGCGAAGAATGGCGTTGCTAAGCCAAGACTCGAAACTCTAGACTCTAGATAACTGAAACAAACAAACATAAATCAAAAGATAGATGTAGGATGGTAGCCCGTATTTTTTTTACACTCTATTTTTTTTTCTCTTTTTCTATTTTTTTTCGATATATAAATATATATATATATATATATAGAATCTAGATCAAATAAGATCAATCTTAAAGTTGTTAAAATGTGATCGAACTAAAATTTGACAAAAGATACTCTCCTTACAATAAAAATAATTTTTTTATTTACTACAACTAAAATTGTTAAAGTTTCGATAGATTTCTTTTTAAAATTTACGAAACCTAGGTGATACACTTTCATTAGAAGTTTAATGTGTATCAGGTTTTTGTATGTGTATCAGGTTTTGGAATATTTATTAGTGTAATGTGTATCAGGTGTTTCACTAATCCAAACTCATGTATCATTTGGTTATTAGTTGCTAAAATGTTAATTTATATTAAAATATTATTTTTTTGTGTATGATTGCTAAAATTGTTATTTATAAATGTTTTAGTGGTTTTTTAGATTTGATCTTATTTTTACAACTTTAAGGTTGATCTAACATTAACCCTCCCCTATATATATATATATATATATATATATATATAGAATCTAGATCAAATAAGATCATACTTAAAGTTGTTAAAATAAGATCGAACTAAAATTTGACAAGAGATACTCTCCTTACAATAAAAATAATTTTTTTATTTAATACAACTAAAATTGTTAAAGTTTCGATAAATTTCTTATAAAATTTACGAAACCTAGGTGATACACTTTAAGCTTGATCTTATTTATAAATGTTTTAGTAGTTTTTTTAGATTTAATCTTATTTTTACAACTTTAAGCTTGATCTCACATTAACCCTTCCCTATATATATATATATATATATATATATATATATATATATATATATATATATTCCATACACTTTTACTCTACCATCCTATACGATAAAATCAAAATGATAGGGATTTATAGGCACATCCCTACACTTGAGTTTTTATTACTCTAACACTAATATGACCCGAATTGAAAATATCAAAACACTTGGAGTACATTATTATGCAAATAAAGGGAATTTTAATTTAACGTTCCCTTCCCCGTCATCTCATAAAATTTAACTTTTCTCATGAGTCCCAATCGTCCCAAAACTGTGTACAAAGGATATGACTCGACTTAGCAACTTATGCAAGCAACAAGATAATTGAACTAAGGGTTTAGGGTGATAACAATAATGCACTAAAAGTGAGTGCATACAAGGTAGGCTAAGGCGATTTGGGTGTACATTTGGGGGTGGGGTGTAAACAATGCTCTTCATTGATATTTCGGAAAACCGAAACATCATGAGAACCGCGAAAAGGATAGGCTTTGAGGGGTTAACTAGGGGTATCATGTACTAAAGATGAGTACAACGCAAATGTGTGGGGGAATTACTCAACCGATGTGGAATAAGTAATTATATTACGGGTATCAAACAAGGGTTATCCTAATGCCTCTTATCATTTAGTTATTCCTAACCACCCAAGTGTAGTCTTACTAGCGATCTCGGGATGCATCACAAAACAAGTTCTAGAATCTATTATACTACCGGTTCACACTCTAAGCATTAAAGATGAATGCTTCAATTCCTACTAATCTAAGGGCGATCCTCACATTTTGGGTGGTATTTAAGTGGAAAAGGGTTTTTGTGCTAGTCATATAATTTCCTATCCATGAGATGCTTTATTAAGACTAATGGCCCACTCCTATATGTCATGAAAAATTTTAAATTTGGTGCCAAAATTACCCTAACCGACATTTTCTCATGGTTTATTACACAAATGAAATTGGACAAACCAAATATTCAAGGATAAGCATAGTTTCAAAGTTCCCGTTTTATTTTCCCTCCCTACACTAAACTGAACATTGTCCCCAATGTTCCACGAAAGTATCAAAGTTATGATAATGGAAGGTAATTAAAAACGAAAGAAACTAATACTCCCCTGATTAGCTCGGTAGGATCCGTGTGAAGTGGTGGTTACATCTTTCTTCAAGAAGAATGTTTGCGTGAAAAGCTCCTTCTCATCTTATGTATCTTCTTCTTGATAAATTAAACCTGCACACTTGAAGAAAACAAACAACCCAACGCATCAAACCGAACAAAGAAAAATCACAACAAGATGTAATTCCATACTTAAATAAGATATAATGCTTGTGGAATGGATGTTTGCAGATTTTCTAGCACAGAAAACGAGAAAAAGTGGTAAGCAGTTTCTACTCCTCCTGACCGGTCAGTTGCACCCCTGACGTGCCGCCGTTATCATGACAATTCTGCGATTTTCTGGAAAAAATTTTGGAAAATTTTTATCTTTAAAATCTGGAAAAATTTCCTGCAATAATATCCATTATGACTCGATACAAGCATTCGACTCGCACAAACACACATGTATATCTTTTAAATAATTGTAATTCTCATATTCACATTTCTTTTGAAAACGTGTGTAATCCTCCCTACACTTATCCCTTATGTAAAATACTTTTATATGTTATTAAGACGAGGTTAAAGACAAAATAAAGCTTTTTTACAAATTCAAACATGAGAATAAACAATCAATAAAAGATATACGACACACAAATAAAAATGAAAAACAAATACACATGGGTTCCTCCCAAGAAGCACTTGTTTTTGTTCGAGTCACGAGCCTGACTCTACCCTTATTTAACGGATAAAGGGGAGGTTTTCCCTACACTTAATCTTAAGTGCGGGTGATAGTAGCGATACACACCCTTAGGGTGGAAATTTGCTACGTAAGGAGTGGGTGATGGGTGATTTATATGCTCAAAGGAGTGTGCTCCATTCATTATAACCTTACCTAAGTCTATTGGTGTAGCGGGTGAATCAAATCTCTCTCCTAAAAATGGATCATCTTCTATCAAGTTCAAAAGATTCTTAGTTAAGGATCCATCTTGACCTAATAAACCCGGTTTAAACCCATAATGTTTCTTCTTATCAACCATAAATGGGTGATATAAGTGTGTAAGGTCATGGGTTACTCCTATATTAGCTTCCACTCTACATGGCCTAGAGCCTACCACTTTTATCAAGCAACTACCCAGATTATTTATTTTGATTGGTGGATTGGGGCCTAATTCAATTCCAAGATTCACATCCAAAGACGGAAAATTGGGTAAGATTTTTGGTTAAGGCTCCATTTTATCAAAATTAGGAACTTCCCTAGGGCTAAGAGAGAGGTCATGACAACAAGCATCTAAACCTACATTCTCTAGTGGCGTTTGGTCCAAAGGTTCTATATCAATCGGGGTTATTATAGTCTCTTCTACTTCTCCTGGGTAAGTTATAGGCGATGTGTGTTTTTCAAGTGATGGTAGGGCTTGTGGGCTTGGAGTTTCCACCTCATTCTCCATTATATCTAGATCTCCTAAAAGTTCATCATGTGTTTTAGTATGATCTAACCCAAATACACTCCTAAGTATCTTAAATCCTTCTTTAGCCATTTCAAATTCTTGGTCCGATTCATAAGAATCATTCTAAAAAATTTGATCACTATGTTCTATTTGCCGAAAGGATTCCTCACGCGTGTCATATGTTTTGGTGAAACCTATCCCACACATGCAACTAGGCAGTTCAACTATAACCATCTCACAATCTTGTTCGGGTTTAGGTTCCATGTTCTTAAAAACTAGGTCTTTTTGATCATGATGCCTAAGGTTGGATAAATCCTCCTTATCCATTTCCTCAAGTTGTAACCACTGATGGTTTATGCTTAGGAGGATTTTCTCAAAAAATTTCCAGAGGGTCTCACTAAAAGGAGTTGATTCTAACAATGATCGTTGAATAGAAGCCACACAAGCACAAAATTTATCAAATCCATCCAACCTTACACCCGTCCTCTTTTGGATATCTCTAAGATCACTCACAAATTCATTAGAACAATAAAAAGCAATCCAATCTGCGAAATTCAATTGTTCCTCATTTGTTAATGATTCAAATGCAACTTCACTTGCCATAGCGACAAATGAAAAGGGTTTTACGAACACAAACACAAAGAAGGGGGATAGACTACAAGGAAGCTAAAAATGGGAAAAAATGCTTACTTGATAGGAATCAAGCAAGGAAACCTGAACGAGGTGGACTCCTAACTAGCTATTCTATTCACGGGCAGCGGCGCCAAAAACTTGATAACGCTACACGCGTCGTTTGGGGTCAAAGGAACTTCCTTTTCGTCGAGCAAGTTTTTCAACACCCTAGGCAGTGAACCTAATCGTTGTAGTGTAGTATTAGGGTAAGCCACGAGAATTGATATCGTTCTCTAGGGGAATAGAATTGCTAGTGAGAAGTTACTACGCTAAGGTTGGGGTTGAGGAAGATTATTTTTTTTTTCTTTTTATGTTTTTTAGGAAATGAAAAGGTACGAATCTCGGGGTTTGGATTTGGGGGGTTGGTATTTCTACAAATTACTTCTACTTATCTAATTATCTAAACTAAGGTGTATGTAGTCTATGTCTAATTATTGTGTGCTCGTAAGATGATTTAAAGATGTGTTTACTTAGGTTTTATTACTCCTTAATTATCTCCTATTGATTGTTGAATTGTCACATCCTTATTCTTAATCGCGTTGTGTGTCTAAGGTCGTAGGGTATGCGTTTATCCCTATCTCTTTGAAACTACCAAAGGTTAATAACTACAAAATCTCTAGGATTTATAAACTTTAACTCTAAGGTACTCTTCGGATGGTTTAGCCTACAATGACTCTAGGTACTATAAGCTAAGGTTCACAAAGATTAATCAAGCATTAACTACACAACGGATGACCTATCGCAATACTAGATCATTAACAATTAAGATAAGAGACAACCAATCAATATTCAATAATTAAGTTTCATATTCCCTAAGCAAACACACAAGTAAATTAGCCGGACATGGGAAACATGCAGGCATACACACAATCAATCAAACATAGGATAGACATAATGATAAATTGAATATATGGATTAAGATATAATCAACAATCCATTACAAGATGTTTTTGGAGTGATTGAAACCTTCAAAGTTTCTGGAAAAACACTTATCTAAACCCTGGAATCGGAGTTAGGGTTTAGAGCCTACAAAAAGTGAAGTTATAATGTTCTATTTATAGGCAGATTTTCTATCGTCAAAGGGTGACGGCGTCACACCTAAAGAGTGACAGTGTCGCGACCATTTTTTCACCTAACTATAGATTTTCTCGTTCCGGTCGCGTGGGCTTTTGAATCACTTAAATCCGAGTTCGTATGCAAAAGTTATGGCCAAAACAGTATTAGCTACTTCGCGAGCATCTTTGTGATAGTCTTGATCAGCTTGTGACGGCGTCACCTTGTGGTTGTGACGCCGTTGGCTTCATCTTCTGATGCCGTCGGGATCTGAATCTAGGACGTCTGAGTTGTGACGCCCTACTCTTTAAAACCTGACGCCGTCAAGTGTAAAATAGCAATTTGGCTACTGAGTCGTTACAAAACTTGTCCGACGGCGTCGCAGATAACACCTGACGCTGTCCCCTTTAGTTCCAGCAGCCTGAGTGTCTCGATTCTTAACTTTGGCTATTTTCTTTATATATTTGCGCCTTTTCATCCGAATAAGTGTCATTCCAGCAATTTTCCTTCAAGAGACCTAAAAAGTGAAAAGGAACGATATTAAGTAATAACGGATACAAAAGTGATCAAATAAGATCTTAAACGACCCGTCAAAAAGGTAAATTTTAAAACCTTATCAGCACAGATATACAACAAATACTGTTAGGAATTAGAAAATTCCATAGTGAAGTAGCGGTCACCCCAAATATAATCTAGCATAAGTTAGCTCGTAGACATATCGTTATTTACTGTTTTATTAGTTAGTTATTTAGTTTAGAGTAACACCGTGGAGGAAGGACGGGTCTTTACCCACTGTATGCCGGATCCACAGTCCGAAGGAGGACGTTTAGTTTGTAACTATAAATACCCTCTACCTCCCAAGGTAGAGGTTTGGACCTTTCATTCATCTTAATCTAACCTTCTAAGTTTTCTTTCACTTTCTCTCTCTAGAAAGGTTCCCACTTTCTCTCTAAACTCTACATATTTCGAACCATATATTGTTATGTGATGTGTTTATGAAATCCAATATGTTTCAATTGGTATCAAGAGCCATGGTTAGATCATCTCTTACATATCTTTGGATTTCTAGTGGTTTTTAGGTGGTTTTTTGAGTTTGAGAAAGTTTAATGGTTTTTGCATCATTTGGTTGATTTCTTGTGTTAAAGTTTGGATTTTGATTGTACTTTTGTGTTTAGGATCATCATAAGTGTTTAGGTTGTGATTTGGAAGGCTTGAATCATCGTGGTTGGGTTGTTTTTGGATTGAAAAGTGAGGTTTATATGGTTTTTCAAGCTAGCGACTTAGTTCACGGAATATTTTCTTGGTAGCGACTTGCTTCACATTTTTGTAGCGACTTTACGGTGTTGGAGCTAGCGAGTTAGATCTAGCGAGTTAAAGTACAAGTAGTGGATTCTCCACTACGGGTAGCGACTTTTGGTAGCGACTTGGTCAGTAGCGAGTTGCTCTTTAGCGACTTGTGTCTCTAGCGACTTGTGTAGCGAATTGCTTCCAAAAATTTGGTTAGCGACTTGGTCTGTAGCGAGTTACTACTTAGCGACTTGCTTTTTCTGTTAGCGACTTGGGACTCTAGCGACTTAGGGGTGTAGCGAATTAAGGGTTAGCGACTTAGTGCATTAATTTCTAGCGACTTGGTGCATTATCTTAGCGACTTGGGTCCTAGCGACTTGGTTCAAGAATTCTTAGCGACTTGTTGACTTTTCCCGACAAAACTTCAAACGGCTATAACTTTTGATCCGTAACTCCGTTTTCAGCGTTCTACCCATCAAAACGACCGTTTTAACCAAAGTTCATTCGGGTAAACCTTCGAGGGCTAAATCCGCTCTGAACAGAAGTTATTGAGGTTTTTATGTTTTTAGACCTAAATTTCTCGGAAAAATCGTGCATAAACTAATCCAAATCTCAACCAAACAACATCTCTGCTAACCCTACAAACATTTATATGTCCTAACACACAATTGTCTATCATTTTGACAATCCATCAGTCATCTTAACACGTTCCATTGGTCATTGCTTAACGGTTTGGTCTTGATTTTAGTAAAATCCCGCGAAAGATTCTATTTCTCGGTTTAAATCATAGACTTGTAAAATCCCGTGCATACTACCACATCATGTCTTATTCTATTGACCCAGTGATTTCAGAAGTGCTTAAATTGTATGATGATATGGACAACAATGATACTGTATGCTACACTGAACGATTAAAGATGATTGAATCAATCAATGAGGATATGATATCTCTGGGTTCAGACTCTGAAAAGGCAAATGCACCAATGCTACGAGATTCCATGCAAAAGGAAAGAAGCATTGAACCTTATCAACAACTTCACTCTCACCTCATGTTACTTCTACCCACATCAATGGAACGAACATGCATTGCCCTCTTCGTCAGGATTTTTCCACATTAACAGGAACTCTGCTGTTAAACCTAGAGCAATTGGAGCTACAACTTGACAAAGAGAAGGTTCATAAGGATAGTTCCAAATACAGCGCTGCACTTCAAGTGATCTACAAACACTTTCAGTCATTCATTAGAAGGAATTCACATCTGATTATGATCAAGACATGACTGAAATGTCCTTCAAGAGACACAGCTGGAATGGACATTAGCATGTTCACGGAGACACTTATCCATCTCATGGATAATGTGGAGAAGTATATTGAGGAAGTTACTCGAAAGATGCAAAAGTAGATGAGAGTCGGGTACATTTGAGAGTTATTTGTGATAAGTTGGGAAATGTATCAGAAAGGTCGGGTGTTGCTGAATGCAGAATATCAGAAACAACAAAGAATGATGTAACCAGCTTCTTAGTGACTCCTGTCTCACAAGAAGTGGATGGTGTAATCGAGAAGGCGAATGTATCTCGGTACAATCAATAAATTGTTGTGTTGAGACCGGTATGGCACGGATGTTGGATCGTTGACACTGAATACTGAGGCTCAGAGACAGATAAGCTTGAAAGCGACCAGCGGTTCGGTGACTCTTGTTACACATGATGTGGATGCAGATATCGGACCAGAAATTGAACAGAGTCATGTAATGAGGTACCCTTTATCGTTCAACATAGTGCATCTGCTAAAGTACTTAAACAACTGATCATGATCTGAACATAACTTTCATAAATGTTCATTCGAGGCTGAGTCTGAGATTCAGTGTTTCAAAACAAAAGATATAGTTGATAAGAAGGCTTTTGATGAACTTTCAAACAAATTCTCAAATCTTGAAAAGCATTGCATTTCTCTTGAAATCGCGATTCAGAGTAAAGAAGAAAGTTTTCAACTTAACAAACCATGTAAACAACCGGAACTTTCTGAATTCCGTGAACTTTTTGAAATTAACACTTTGAAAGCTCAGCTTCAAGACAAAGAGTCAACCATTTACAATCAGAAGAAACATATTTCTGTCTTGAATGAGAAAAGTAATTTAGTCATGAATACACAAGACATTGATGCTATTATAACAAGAAATAATGAACTGTCAATTTATGTGGCTAAATTACTAAAGGAAAATGAGTCTTTGAGAAAGCATCATATAGAACTAAGTGACTCTGTCAATGATGCTAGAACTAAATCAGTAGAACAAACAAACTCTTTGATAGCAAAAACTGATGATTTCAAAGCTCAACTTCAAGAAAAGAGTTTCGCTATTGTTGCCTTAAAAAATGAGCTTAGGAAAACTGTAGGGAAAAGTGTGAATACTAAGTTTACAAAACCATCAACCTTGGGGAAACCAGTTTCTCATCCCATTAGAAACCGGTCCATTGTTAGGCACCTCTGCGTTTATATCCGACAGACCAAAATTTTCAAAAACACGGTTTGCCTCCCAAGTTGATGAGAAACAAGTTTTGTCAAAACCAGTCACTTCTCCCCGAGTTATCTAAGAATAAGGCTTCTAGCTCCGTTAACCCTCAACACGTAGCCACTTCTACTCCCAGCACCTCTAGGATTAGTTCAAAAACAGTGTCAAAACCATGCATTAAAACCCAGAATTCATATGATATGAATGACTTGTGGAAGAACTATTATCTAGAAAAAGCTAGGAAAAAGGCACAGATTCGAAAGACGGAATTTTAGGTGCAAAACCTAGGGTGATGAATTCTACGAGATTTCAAAGCACTGCTAGTAGTTGTAAACCACTACCTAGAAACACTCAAAAGACTAGGGATTGGCGTACATATAAGAGTAGTTACGTGCATAAGAATGCTAAGCATGTAGAAAACAAAACTAGAAATTCTGAGTCTTTTCCATAAAAGAAACATTTTCCTAATTCACATGCTAAGGTACAATACCCTAAGACTACTTATGCGACTAAGGTCCAACATGTTGTGAAGCAAAACAAACCAAAAACTTCTCCTAGATGGATACCAACTGCTAAATCTTTGGAAACTAGGAATAAGGATAAGTCTTCCACTGTGCATAAGAAGCCTAACAATCCTAGACCTTGCCATAAGTGGATACCGTCTGGTAGAATGTTTAAGGATGCTGGACTTAGGTGGATTCCTACCGGAAAGCTGTTCTCTGATGACAAAATCAAGGTTGACCGTGAAACCTCAAAGGGTTTGGATACTAATGTCACTAACCAATATATATGCAATCAAGCTTGTAATGTTAGTGCAGGTAGACCTTACTCAGATTGCAGATACTCGATCCTTCAATACCTGGACTGGTTTAAAGTATGGATAACACAAGGATTGATATCTCATAACTCACGGGTTCAAGTAACTCAATCTTGATATTCTTTCGGATATGACGTCTGTTCACATCGATTCAGGCCTCGTTCTTCATCATGATGGCGTCTGCAGATAACACTTCAGGCCCCGTTCCTCAAAGAAAAGAAAAGTGTATGCGTCAGTGCGCTTTATCTTCAGAAGAAGAGAAATCTTCATGTTTATGACCATTCTCATCGACATTCTTCATCAACAAGCTTCATGTTTCTCCCATGCTCATTCAGTCATCAAGTGGATCTACGTTCATTGGTGTATACTCTTATTCACTTGTTAAATCAAAAATGGCAACCTCGGATGCAATTTTTGAGGGGGAGAAGAGTGAATATACTACATGATGATGGATGTTTGAATAATGGTTATCACGACTTAATTTTTGATGATGAGTGTATATTCTTTTTGATGAAGAGTGAATATACTAAGGATTACTGGGATTCATTGTTTTGATTTTTGACGACTCTCCAACGCCTAATGTTTCACTCACTAAGGATAAATGGGATTTATTGTTTGGGTTTCATTGTTTCAAGAGATGTTTGATGAGTATTTCCAACCGCTAGCGAATGTTGATCATCCAAGAAGTACTTCTCAGAACTCTCAAGAAACCTAATCTCCAGTTATTCCTTAAGGTGTTGATAATGACTATCATAATATTGCAGTTGCACTCATGAATAATGATCCGCTCTTTGGTATTCCTTTGCCAAATCTTCACGGATTATTATTCATGAATAATGATCCGCTCTTTGGTATTCCTTCGCCAAATCTTCACGGGTTATTGTTCCTCTCATTGTGCACGCTATTAATCAACCACATGAACATTAAGGAAAATGACTACCTCATCCGCTCGAAGACATTATTGGTGAATCTTCCAGGATCAGTCACTACATGTATGCTTTTAGGAAGAATGCATTGATGTTGAGGCATCATTTGTTCCGGTTCATTCAGTGGGTGAATGTACATCCGATTGTATGTTTATTCACATGTTGGGTATTTGGCATAAGTTGATTACTTCGGAGTTAATCGTTTATCACTTATTTGAGATTGAAGTTGACCTTCACAAAGGCGTTTTCTTATTTTATCTTGAAGTCGGGGATGGTTGGATGCATGACTTTCAATGATAACTTGCTCGTGATTGAATTTAAGTTGAAGACTTGGTTTATCTAGTTACCAGCAGTCGGGCTGGATGGTTGAAGACCTGGTTAACTATCACTTCAAGGAGTTACGTTGTTTTACTCAGTGACACACGCTTATGTCGTTGTGGATAATCGCAAGAGGTGTTAATGTCTCATACTTTGGTTGAGTATTGAGTACTTGGAGATTTGCTTGGAGCATAAATTCTCGACACCGTTCTTCCAACATTAGTGCAAGCTTAAGATGCAAATGCGGGAATTCTACTTCAGTTTCAAGTTTGGTACATTGGGTTTTCTTCATCAGTGGTCACTTCAAATTCTCTACGAATGGGTTGATAAAGATAGTCAGAGAGAGTTTCTATAGCAGTTGATTCTCACAAGATTCATTTGAGCTAATTTTTTGTTCTTCTCTATTTCAAGAATATTTGGTATGTATAATGTGTTGCTGATTCGAGGTATCAAGGGGAAGGAGACATACATCTAAACACACAACGAGTACACGTGATGAACCTAATACTTCTTTTTTGTTGAAGTAATCCCGGGAAAGACAATTGTCATAACCATAGAGAAACTTCGGTGTTTACTCATAACCTTGGATGTATTATTCCAACCATTTGGGAGGAAGTGGTCTCTGGATACTTTTGGTATGTGTTAACTCAGCCCTCAATAGAAGGAAATATGAGAAGAATATTTGGTTCGTGAGATGATATTGCTTATCGACATCTTCGATATGAATAATGGTAAAGTGCTTCCGATTATTCCTTCATGTACACATTATTATGTTGATTCCGATAAGATCACAACCATCATGGGGAGAGATATGGGTACATCTAGAACTCACAACATGTTCACCTGATCGGGTTTAATCAGTTATTCGGAGTTGACATCTGCGAGATGATCGTGACTCAACATGTTACATGGATGTCATCGTCTCTACTCTTGTTGGGTACATGTGTACCTCATGGGCTAATGGTTATATGTAAGATAATTGGAATGCATTTGGAAATATGAAGATGTTGATGTTTAGTTCCCCTGAATTGACAACTGGTCAATCTCGAAGAGTAATGTGTACATCGGAGATGCACAACAGGTTCATGTGATCGTAGTTCATCAGTTATTCCGGATTTGATAACCACTGATACGATCTATGTTTCAACTTGTTACTTTGGTGTTCTCGTGTTCTTCGAGGTGCAGAGCTTCATTCAATGAGACTGTTTTCATTCATTTCTACTTCTTGGAAAATGGTCTTTATACTCAGTTTGTCGGTTTGAGGGGAAGCTACCAAAGACTCACTTGTTGAAGGCTCAAGTTCTTTCGACGATTCAAGAGCCTCGAATGCTTTGGTGGTGGAAGTTTAAGTGATGATGACTTCTATCTTCTACAAAGTGCTGAACGATTTCCTTTTTTTTGGTACTCGTATCATCATCCTCTTAAACTATTTCTCTATATTTGTATATATTTATCAAAAAACCAAATACAAAAAGATAAAACCAACAAAAAGAAAATAGAAAAATATAAAATCTTCAAAAGCCCATAAAAATCAGAAAATTGAAAAATTCCAAAAATATTGTTTTCTCAAGACATGTCTTCTAGTATCGATAACATCTACGGTCTTAGAAATGTCATTCAATAATGGCACGGGACCATAGATGAAGTTCGAGCAGGAGGTGTAAATATTCTTTTCTAAACATGTCCAAAAAACGATGGCTTGCAGTTATTTCAGACTGTAACCCGCGCTTATATCGTGGTTTGCTATTATTTCAGATAGCAACCCGGTCTTCAAGAAAGGAAAGTGCTGCGCTTAAACAATTTTCAAAATATCGTGCACTTATCCTAAAAACAAAACAAGGAAAGTATGTCGAAGGACTGCTGTTCCTACACAAATGTTTTTCCGTCTAAAATTCTTCAGAAAAATATTTAGTGTTTTCAAAATGGTGGAAAATGAGTTTCTTAAAAACAATCAGATTCAGAGTTTTTATAAAATTTGCAAACTCAATTAATGACTTCAGCGCTTTTAAACTTTTCAGAAAAAAGAGTCATTGATTGAGGGGGACAATGTTTTCAAATCTATATCATCCAACGGGCTTTCTTAATTATCCTAATATGCTTAATTAAAAATGATGTTAACCTATGTTGAAGGACTAGGTGCCTAGGATATGATTGCTAGGATTAGATGATTATAGTTTGATGAAACACATTATTCCCATGCTTTATATGAACTGATTGATATGTTGAATTGACTTTAATTAGTCGATTGCTGTTATGGGTGATGTCGACCACCATATATTTGTATGTGTGTTTACTAACATATGCAGGTATATTGGTATATAAGAATGTTCCCGATCCGGATCCCACAATTGAAGATGATTGGATGCCGAAAGGAAAGGGTAACTATATCTTGGGTTGACAAATGAAGAAACGGAGCTTAATTGGACTTCAATGGAGAGTTGGCATGAAATGCAACGTAAGAGGTCTTCTGCATCGCAGATGGTTTTCTTCAAGTGAAGAGCGGAGCTTAATTGGACCTCAGTTGGCATTCAAAATGCAACGTAAGAAGAAGTCTCACTGCATTTGCAGACGGTTTTTCTTCCAACCCTACAACAACAACAACGGAAGCTTCTTAACCACTAACGTATCTTTGTGCAGGATACCATTTTTAAACAATTTTGAATAAATTTGAATAAATTGTTTTGAAAATGGAATATATTGTTTTGAAAATATATTGGACTAAATTTTGAAAATCACCGGACTTCATTTTATCAAAACTTAAGTCACTCAATTATCGACTTCGGTCATCGATTGAGGGGGAGTGTGATTTAATTTAAAATATTTTCATACAATATATCTTCAAAAAGTCCGTTTTGTACAACAAAAGGTGGTGATCTAAAGATTTAATGTTATGTCATGGTATGATTTTTTTAGAATCAAGGTCTTTCAAAATGAAATCTTTTCTGTTCTTGTTTGATTGTGAAATTGTTTTGTTTTACTTAAAAGATCTCTTAAAAACTATCATACCTGACACTAACAATCTTTAATGTCTTAAAATTGTCCATATCTGTCATCTTTAAAAATTAAATCTTGCCACGTCTTTCCCCAAAATTTTATAAATGATTTAAATCAGTTGGGATCACAAATCTCAAATGGTTTGATATTTCTGATCGGGGTAGAGATCGTGTTTTAAATCTCAAATCTGTTTTAAATGGAATTGGTTTTAGTCCTTCAAAGGCACTCTTGCCTCCATGTGCCAAACGATTTCAAATACACAATGCACATGTTGAGGAGGAGGATTTATCCAAAAACCAGATGAGTATTTAAAACAAGGCCACATTTTCTCCCATGTTTTCTAAACCTAATTAAATCACTTGGGATCCAAAATCTCAAAGGGTTTGATATTTTTTATCGGGGGAGAATTTGTGATTTAATAATGAAATTTGATAAAAGGTGATCGATTTGATGAAATTGTGCAGGCTGCTCTCTCACATATTGAGGGGGAGCAAAACTATCGAGGTACGAAAGCTTTTTAAAGTAATTTATAAAGTACCTTGATTGTGTTTTAAAATGGTTTCTTAATGGCGCTTGTGATTGTGGATGTGCTTCAAATTAACTCTTGCCTCTATGTGATAAAAATGATTTCAAAAATCCTATGCACATATTGAGGGGGAGAATTTACCAAAAGAAATTCAAATGGCTTTTTCTACGGAAATTGTGATCAAGAAATTATTTCAAAGAAATTATTTCAAAGAACTCTTGCCTCCATGTGCTAAACAATTTACAAATCATATGCACATGTTGAGGGGGAGCATTTTCTAAATGATCAAAACAATTAAGGTACAAAATGCTTTGATTTTATATCACAAGTACCTTGATTGATTTTCCAAATGATTTTTCAATTGGTTTTATGGAAGAATGAACTGTACCAAAAGACCGACCATTTTACTTTATGCATGGAGTTATAAGGATGGTTAGGTTAGGTATTTGTTCCCACGATCCCGCCAGAGCCGGAGGGATCTACCCAGGGACAATCCACTAGATAGTGTAGAGTCCTTAGGTATATTGAAAAAGGAGAAAAATGAGAATATGGGAAGAGTGCGGACTGAGACAGAGCTAGTACTGGAATAAACCCAACAAGGTTCTAGTAATGAAGTCTCGGTAAGCACTGAAGGGGTTGAAGAATGAAAAAGAATTGAATGTGAAAAGGGTGAAAAGAAATAGCCCTCCAATAATTCAACCTTAGGGCGGAAACCGGGTTCAATACATATTCTACTGGTGTTTACTAAGGTAACACTGGTATTGAAGACAAGACATCATAGACCCAGTGATGCACTGCACTACAACTTCCCAAACTACTCAAGTTCCTCTTAAAAGGACTTGTTTCATTCTCACGGGGAACCTACATAATCTATCGACTTTCTTTTAGAGATTGTTGATATTGAAGAAGGAGACCCTCTCCCTAGTCTCCAGCATAGGAGCCAAATGTGCACAATTGAGTCTAGAGCCAAGAGATCATCCACAATATCTCACTAGGACACAAAATTAATGAAGACTTGCTGTTTCACACAATGTGGAAAGTAAGTATATATATATTAAGAGTCCTACGCATTATCCTTGTGGTATTGCCAGAACATCCAAGTGATATGTACAATATTCACGATGAAGATGGAAATCCTTCTAGAGCCAAAATCAAACAAGCTCTTGGTGGGTGACATGTGAAATCTTGGAAAAGATCAAGCTTGTGACAACTGGATAGAAACAATGGGGCGATTCATTCTTGAATCAACCTTGGTCCAGGAATGGAATTGACGAGTACTTTTGGAAAAACCATTCGATGTGCAAATCTTCTTTTCTCTAGCACGTCGAATGTGTATTCATTTTCAAACACAAAAAGTATCTCTGATTGAAAAATACTTTTAGAAAAACCGTTCGATGTGCGAATCTCTTCTTTTCGCTAGCACGTCGAATGTGTACTCATTCTCTAATACAAAAGTATTTTGATTGAAAATTGATCTTTCTCATAAAACCTTCGTCGTATTGCAAAACTCTTTATTCAAGCAATACGCGATTGTTTTCAAATCATTTTCATCAATCATGTATCTCAATTATTTGGTTCACTCACTCCGTGTAGTCTTCTTTGAGACGTTCGGTTTGAGAACAGCTAGAACAGCTGCGAAACCCTGTCAAGGAGATTCCTCGAATCCTACGATCACGGCAGTACTTGTACGATCAACGGGAACCGTGGGACGTGTACCTCAATTCAACGAAAGTGATCAAAGACACTTTCGTGTGTTTTATTGCTAACTTTTGTTTGCAGGTACATTTGGACGGTTGCAGCTGATCGAATTGAGGAGTCATTCCAAAACCGCATGCTCACAACATCCACACTTAATTTGAAGAAATCATGACTGGTGCATATCTACCTAACACGGTTCGATATTCCATACTATGCTTTTGCTTCACTGCGCAAATATCATGAACCAGTAAGGCTTTCGCTACTATGATGGAATGATGTCATGATTCAAAAGTGTGAGCATGTCGGTCCGAAAGTCACAACTTCACATGATGGCAACACAATAAAGGGTGATCCAAAGATTTACTGTGGTTGATGATCTCAAAGAAAGCTCGAAGATCATCAAAGATGTGGATCAATTAAAGGCCTCCACTGAAAGTACAAACCACTCGGACTATGAAGAGTCACTGCTAAAGCACAAAGATGCAGAAGTTGAAGAATTCAAGTCTACGAGCTCAAGACTGAAGATTAAATAGAATGCTAGGATTCAAAATGTAAAACATGGGGTGACCTCCCTTAGGGGGAGATTGTTAGGAATTAGAAAATTCCATAGTGAAGTAGCGGTCACCCCAAATATAATCTAGCATAAGTTAGCTCGTAGACATATCGTTATTTACTGTTTTATTAGTTAGTTATTTAGTTTAGAGTAACACCGTGGAGGAAGGACGGGTCTTTACCCACTGTATGCCTGATCCACAGTCCGAAGGAGGACGTTTAGTTTGTAACTATAAATACCCTCTACCTCCCAAGGTAGAGGGTTGGACCTTTCATTCATCTTAATCTAACCTTCTAAGTTTTCTTTCACTTTCTCTCTCTAGAAAGGTTCCCACTTTCTCTCTCTAAACTCTACATAATTCGAACCATATATTGTTATGTGATGTGTTTATGAAATCCAATATGTTTCAAATACAATATCGGGTCTACTGGTTGTTAGATACATGAGAGACCCAATAATACTACGGTATTTGGTAGGGTCAACCAGTTTCCTATGTAAATCAGCATCCAGTTTACTGGTATGAGCCAGTGTATTATAGGTGTCACAAGTTTTCATACCATATTTTTTCAAAATATCAAGAGCATATTTGGATTAACTGAGAAAAATACCACGGGATGATTGATGAACTTGCAGTCCTAAGAAGAGCGTAAGCTCACCCATCATTGACATTTCAAATTTTGTTTTCATTAGTTTTTGAAAAGCATTTGAATACTTTTTGTGAGTAGAACCAAAAATGATGTCATCCACATAAATCTGAACAATTAAAATGTTTACCCCGTGATATTGATCAAATAGTGTGGGGTCAACCGATCATTTTATTAAATTATGAGCAAGCAAGAAGAATGCAACTTATCATACAATGCCCGAGGGGCTTGCTTGAGACCATAGAGAGCCTTGTTCAATTTGTAGACATGATTAGGGAACTCTGGATCAACAAATCCTTCTGGTTGGCTTAGATACACCGTCTCCTTAATTTGACCATTTCGAAATGCTGTTTTGACATCCATTTGGTAGACGGTGATGTTCACGTGAGCTGTGAATTCTAGAAAAATCCGTACAGCCTCAAGTCTAGAAACCGGTGTGAATGATTCTTCAAAGTCGATACCTTCTTCCTGTTTATAGCACTTAGCCACCAGATGTGACTTGTTTTGAATGACCGTTCCTTCAGCATCTACCTTGTTCTTCCAAATCCATTTTAGACTAATGACGTAGACCCCTGTTGGTCGTTCCACCAATTCCCATACTTCTAAACGTTTGAACTGGTTCAGCTCTTCTTGCATGGATTCAATCCAGTTGTCATGAGTCATTGCATCCTTAATGTTTTTGGGTTCGGTTTGACTGACAGTGAGTGCATAAATGCAATCTTCTCCGTCAGTGTGAAGGCATTGCCTGGTTATAACTGGTTGGTTTGGGTTGCTAATAATATTAACAAGAGGATCATCTTTGGTCCATATGTGTGTTTAAGGTTGGTGTTGATATACATTGTACAGATTAGGTGGATCCAGATGGCTGGTAGAAGAATCAGCAACATCTGTATTAGTCGTTTCAGATGCAAAAGGGTTGAAAAACGCATTTCCATCATAATTTGCAGGTGCAGGTACATTGTGGTTAAGAGGGTCATCAGATGGGACATTGTCATTTGAAGCGGTTTGTTCAGCTGTTGTTGGAGATTCGACCGGGGGTGCATCAACATCAGTTGTTGTTGTTTCAGGCGTACTAGGTATTGGAATTTGATCAGGTTGAGCAGCAGAAACATTTGATACATCTGGAGCACATTGATCAAAATATTCATTAAACAGAAGGGAAAACAACGTTTCCATTTGACGACGAGTTAGTTGAAAGGTTTGGTCAGCTGATGATTGAGGGAAGTTGAGACGGTTATGCCCGGGTTCTAAGCTGTTTTGCTCAGAAGCCATTTTTGTCAGCTCATCAAAATTAGCATGAATAGACTCCATAATTTCCTTTGTACAACGATTCCAGATCCGGTATCCTTTAGAATGTTCATAGTATCCAACAAAGAGTCCAATATCAGCTTTAGCCTTGAGATTTTCAAAGTCATTTCGATCACTATTTGGATAACAGAGAGCACCAAATACATGAAAGTGTTTTAGGTTCGGTTTTTTGTTATGGATAAGCTCATAAGATGTTTTGTGGTGGCGTTTAGTGATCATTGAACGATTCTGAGTATAGCATGCAGTTGACACAGCTTTTGCCAACAAGTAATCTGGAAGTTTAGCATTTATCAACATCATTCTTGTAGCTTCCACTAACGTACGGTTTCGTCTTTCGACAACTTCATTTTGTTCGGGTATTCTTGCAATTGTTGTTTGACGCTCAATTCCCACTTTCTCATAATATTCCCGAAGAGCTTGGTTCACAAATTCAGTTCCTCTGTCTGTTCTGACTTGTCTGACCGTGTTACAAAGCTGAACTTGAATCTTTGTGAGAAAGGTGATGATCATTGGCGGAGCTTGATCTTTACATCAAAGAAAATAAACCCAAGTCCATCTGGAGTAGTCATCAACGATTATGAGAATGTAGCGTTTGCCATTAATCGTCTGCACACGCATCGGGCCACACAAATCCATGTGAAGAAGGTGAAGAACATGTTGAGTATTGTTTTCAACCTTCGAAGTAAAGTGTGCACGGGTGCTTTTTCCTTGTTCACAAGCTGAGCATAAGTGGTCTTTTGAATATCGAAACCTTGGAAGACTTTCAATCAGTTTGTGTCATGCAAGATCAGTTATGGTTTTGAAGTTCAAATGTGAAAGTCTGTTATGCCACAACCATGATTTTGTTGATGTTGCTTTAGAGTGTAGACAAATGGGAGATGAGGCGACCATGTCTTGCATTAAGATTGTGTAAAGGTTTGATGAACGGGTTCCTGACATGAGATCGTTTCCTTGTAGATTACGAATGAAACAAGTTTTCTCTCGAAAAGCAACTTCCAAATCACCGTCACAAAATTGACCGACTGAGAAAAGATTGTGTCCTAGACCTTCCACATAGTAAACTTGATAAGGATTTAAAACGTACAATTTTAAGGGGTCATTTAAGCCCTTAATCGCCACTTTTATATCCGTTACTGCTTAATTTCGTTCCTTTTCACTTTTTAGGTCTCTTGAAGGCAAAATGCTGGAATGATGCTTATTTGGACGAAAAGGAGTGAATATGTGAAGAAAATGGCTAAAGTCAAGATCAAGACACTCAAGCTGCTGGAGATGCACCCGACGGCGTCAGAAACAAAGGGCGACGCCGTCCTAATATTTGTGACGACTCAGGAGTGAAATTGCTACTTTACACCTGACGGCGTCAGGCTTTGAAAGGTAGGGCGTTACGAAGACTTTTCATCCCAGACACCCTAGATCCAGACTCAGACGACGTCATGACTGAAGACTGACGGCGTCACAACCACAACGTGACGCCGTCTCAAAGTTGACTTGGCCAAGACGAAACCCTAATGACGGCGATCCGACGGCGTCACAATTAAAAGGTGACTCCTTCGCAGTTGTAACTCTATATATAGAATTCGATTTTCACACTTTTAAAGAGGTAGACTTGTAGAGTAAAAACCTAAAACAATTGTAGTCCATCTTGGATAGTATTTTAGGGTTCTAATTCCCTATTTTACATCAAGATAAGTTATTTATTCCCTTGATTTCATTATGTCTTCAATTGAATGTGTGTATGCTTGCATGTTTAACATGTCTGGCTAATTTACTTGTGTGTTTGCTTAGATCTATGAAACCTAGTTATTGAATATTGATTGGTCTTCTCTTATCTTAATTGTAATTGGCTTAGGAGTGCTTAAAGCCATCGTTGTGTTTTTAATGCTTGATTAATCTTTGTGAACCTTAGTTTATAGTTACTAATGGAATTGTAGGCTAAATATCCAAAGATAACCTTAGTGATAAGTTTATGAATCCTAGAGATTTCGTAGTCATTAACCTTCGGTAGCTTCAAATAGTTAGGGATAAAAGCACACCCTACAACCTTAGAAAACACAACGCGTTAAGAATAAGGACGTGACAATTCAACCATCAATAAAAGATAACTAGGGAGTAATAGTATCTAGGTAGACACATCTTTAATCATCATACGAGCATACTTCAATAGACATAGACTACCCTTAGATTAAATAATTAGATAATTAGAGTAATCGGTAGAAGTACCATTCCCCAAATCCAAACCCCGAGATCGTACCTTTAATTTTCTAAAAAACATATAAAGATAAAAAATAATCCTCCTCAACCTCAACCTTAGCGTTGTAAATTTCTCACTAGCATTCCCATTCCCCTAGAGAACGATATCAATCCTGAGGCTTACCCCAATACAACACTACAACGATTAGGTTCACTGCCCAGGTGGTTAAAAAACTTGCTCGAAGAAAAGGATGTTTCCTTTGACCCCGAAAGCGCGTTGTACGCGTATCAAGTTTTTGGCGCCGCTGCCGGGGAATAGAATAGCTAGTTAGATTTCTATTTCGTTTAGGTTCCCTTGCTTGATTCCTATCAAGTAAGTTTTTTTCTCAATTTTAGCTTCCTCATAGTCTATCCCCCTTCTTCGTGACCTTTGTTCGTAACCCCATCACTTTTCATCATGGAAGGTGATAATCAACCACCACTCATCAACCCACCACCAAATGACCCGCCAAGAGGCCGCACTCTTGGTGAATACTCTAGACCAAGCCACCTAGGCTATAGGAACACCATTGAGCTCCCCGGTCAAGCTCAAACTACGGCCCTGCGATCCGACACCATCCAGTTGGTGCAAAACGGACGTGCATTCCATGGACTTTGTTCCGAAGATCCTAATCAGCATCTTAAGGATTTCCTTAAAATCGTCGATTCCATCGACCTTGATGCTACTACTCGGGATACCACTCGCTTGCGACTCTTCCAATTTTCTCTATGGGACCAAGCTAGTAATTGGCTTGAGCGACTTTCCCGCAGCTCCATCTCAAGTTAGGATGATCACACTTCTCGTTTCCTTGCCCGATTTTTCCCACCGGGGAGAACTACTAAGCTTAGGAATGAAATCTTGATGTTCCAACAATGTCAAGGTGAATCTCTCTACGAAGCATGGACTCGATTCAAGGACTTGCTCCATAAAGTCCCTCATCACGGCATTGATCTTTGGCTTCAAGTCCAAATATTTTATGATCATGTCAACTTCTCAACTAAGCAATCTATCGACCAAGTGGCCGGTGGCAAACTTAGTGATCTCACCGCGGAAGAACCATGGGGTACAATAGAGGAACTTGCTCTCTATGACAACGAAAGTTAGAATGACCACCGTGAGTTGCACAAAACCGTAAAGGCAATCTCCTTGCCTCCCATTAAGTCACAATCTTCCGATCGCAGGATGCTCATACTTGAAGATCAAGTCAAATTCCTAATGAACTCCTACGAAAATCCTAAGTCTTCACGCCAAGTGAACAAAGTCTCTTCCTTGTGTCAGCTATGTAGTGGTCCCCATGACACTCGTACTTGCACAAGACTCCCCGAACAAGCTTCCGTTGACTACACATCCTCGCGTACCAATGGAATGTGAGGAAGATTCCCTACAACACCCGGACCTAGGACTTTCAATGATGCCCGAGAAGCATGGAGGGGCAAACCCGACTTCTATTGGGGACAAACCAAAGAATTCACCTCTAATGATTTCTCATGGCCCCCCTCTCACGGACCTAGCCAAAAAAACATAGAAGGGATGTTGCAACACCTAGTTACATCCCAAGAAGCTCAAATAGCCAAGCTTTTGGACTGCTTTAACCAACAAGCCGAGATGGATAGGAAGATAGATAACCTTTTGAAAGCTATGACCAATAGTGATAGGAAGACCACCGAAAAGGTTAATTCCATCTCCACTCATTCTCCCGAAGCTTTCGGTGTGAAAATTAAGGACCCAAGTAAGTTAGCCAACCAAGTTTAATTCGTCAATACCATCACCTTAGTGAAACCTAATAGGACTAGTGACGAAGCAAACCATGAGACTGTACTTGAGGTTAGTGAAACTCCTAAGGATGAATCAACCAATGAAGTAGATGGAGTAGACCATGACTATTTCAATAAGCTTGCTATGGAATTGGAACTCTTTCGCCACCCACACTTAGTGCGCAACCTCCGTCACATGTATGTTAGGAAAAGCCCTAGGATCAAGTTTGGGAATCCTTGGAATCTTAACATACCATGTCGCATAGGAGATATTTTCATGGCAAAGGCTTACATTGATCGCAAGTCCCCGATAAACATCATGACTAGCACCTACTATAATTGGGTGATGAAAAAGCCTATCCCAACTAGGCAAGATCCCGATAATCCTAGACTTAGATGTAATTTCCTTGGTAGAGTTAAGGGATTCCCCGTCAATGTAGGTAGTTTCACGTATCCTACGGATTTCATAATTGTGGATGATATTAGTACAGACATAGATCCTAGCTTGTCCCACATTATTCTAGGAAAGCCTTTCATAGAGAACACCAGGATGACTTATGATCTGTCGTTAGGGATAGTTAGATTTAAAGATGAGACCAATGACGTAGCTTACCAAATACCGTTAAAGATTGAGAATTTTCATCATTATCCAATGATGAAAAAGAACTTAAGCTATCGGTCTACTATAGGAATGAAGAGGATAAGGAGAAGGGATTAGATTATGTGATGGATAAGATTTTCGGGTTCTATAAGGATTGCTTGAAACTGGGACCGTAATATAGAACCGATTGGGGAGAAGATGACTTCTTAGAAAGGTGCATAATAGGGCACTTCTATAACATGGAAAACCCTAATAGAGACCATCATGATGAAGAAGGTGACGGTAATGAAGTCACGTAGTGGCACGACTTCGAGTCTAGCTACAAGACTCATAAATAAAGAAAAGCGCTTCGTGGGAGGCAACCAATGCTTAATTTTTTGCGTGTTTGTGTGTCATATCTTTTCATTGATTGTTTATTATCATGTTTGAATTTATGAAAATGCTTTATTTTGTCTTTAATCTCGTCTTAATTACATATAAAGGTATTTTACAAAAAGGATAAGTGTAGGGAAGATTACACACGTTTTTAAAAGAGTGTGAACATGAGAACTACAATTCTTGAAAAATATATATATGTGTGTTTGTTAGAGTCAAATGCTGGTATCGAGTCATAATGGATGTTTTGCAGGAATTTTTCAGATTATAAAGATGTAATTATAAAGATTATAAAGATGTAATTTTTCCCGAATTTTTCTAGAAAAACGCAGCAGACCAATTTTTGTCAGAATAACCTGACGGCGTCAGACTCGCTACCTGACGGCGTCAGGAGGAGCAAAAACAACTTATCTAACTTTCTCTCATTTTCTGTGCTACTTATAAATTTTTGGAATTTCTCAAGTCTTAATTTTCCGAAAAATCTACAAACATCCTGATAACGTTCAGATTGTACATGTTTCTAGTAGCGTTATGTGTGCTTTTGTATATGTTATTTGGTTATATTTGCGTGATTTTAGTGCTTAAACGCATCAAAAGATGTTTGTCTAGTGTTTAAAACCAAGTGCAGGGAAACGGAAGGAAAGTAAAGAAATGTTCAGCAAATTGAAGATTCCCGTTTCAGTGAAGCAGATCAAGCACAAATTAGTATCTCAAGTACCTTTGAAGACCATAGTGATTGAAGAACCAAGTTCTACAAGATAAAGAAAGTAAAGACCAAGTTTCCGTAACTCAGGAAATCCAACCGGATCGGTTGGAAAATGACCAAAAATGCCAAAATGCCATCACCAACCGTTCGGTCGCCACCCGCAATTGGAACGGTTAGCTCTTTTGTAGAAGACCAACCGGATCGGTTGGTCATGTAACTGATCCGGTTGGAGAAGCTGTATCTGCCAAATCTTCATCACTAAGTTTCACCTTTGCATCCAAATGATTCTAGGTCCTTCTCTTGGTGTTTTCTAGTCCCTTCCTTACTCCTTGGAGGCCAAGTTCAGCAATTAATACCCTAGGATTTGGAACTAGTATAAATAGAGGCCATTTGTGAGCATATGAGACACACACTTCAATACAAATCTCTCTACTCATCAAACCAAGCTTTTAAGCTCTCAAATTCATGCTTAGAAGTCCAAGGAAGTTTGGAGTTCCAGAAGTTCCACATTTGGAGGCCAAATCACCAAGAAGTCTACCCCAATACTTTGGGAATCATTACTTCACCATTTGTAATCTTATTCCAAGCATTGTAAGACTTTTAATCATGTTTTCTAATGTTCAAAGTTCTGAGTTTATGTTTATGTTTGCTATGAGTGGCTGGTTTCTTTATACACTTCCTTAAATGATGTTGATTGTCATATGATTAGTTAGTGATTGTGTTAACATGTTTTAATTCAATTTCAAGTTGATTCTAAGATCCAATTGTGCAAAAGTTTCATAGTGACATTTGTTAATCAAGTTTGACTAGTTGATAGTAATCGTAGAGGTAGAAAGAACTTATTGTTATTCAACTAGTTATAATAATTTTGTCTATGGATGATTGTTTTTACCCATTATTCTTGATTATACAAAAGAACTAAGCTGTGGTTGTAATAGAAACACTTTTTGATTATCAAATTGGATTGGCTGGAAATATCTAAAAGGTCGTAAGATTAGTTGTTGAGAATCAATTGTAGCCTTTTTTCTATGATCGGTTACCTTTTGTATTGACCATTTCTTAAGCAATTTGATGAAACAAGTGGATGTTTTTGTGTTTAGGTTTATGTATGTAGACTTATAAAACTTGAATTGATCTTGAATTGATTGGTTAAACGTAATGCTTGTTTTTATGAACTAAAATCTTGACGAAGGTTTAACTTGTAAGGACAATAGACTAGTACACCAACTAATTATCATAACCAACATGTTAAGAGGTTAACACAATCACATTAATCTATGATATGAAACTAGTTTAAGCAAGTGTAGTTTTTAATCATCTGAATTTCATTATATCTCTTTGCTTTGTTATATGTTTTGGATAGACTCTGTTGATTCAAACTTGTGTTTAGATTCACTCAAATCCCTGCGAACAATCCTGACTTACCTTCATAATCTTGCTATAACGGACGAGTATACTTGCTCGTATGTGTTATTGGTAATATTGGTAATTCATCTTTTATAAATTTAAAACCTGTACATACGTAGCACATCATATCCATTCCACAAGTATTATATCCTAGTTTAGTAGAGTCATATATAGTTTTACCGCCGATTTTAGGCGAAAATTTTGTCTATTTTCTTAAAGTATGCAGGTTTTATTTATCAAGAAGAAGATACATAAGATTGGATGGAGCTTTTCACGCATACATTCTTCTCGGAGAAGAATTTAACCACTACTTTACACGGATCCTACCGAGCTAATCAGGGGAGTATTAGTTTCTTTCTCTTTTAATTACCTTCCATTATCATAACTTTGATACTTTCAGGGAACATTGGGGACAATGTTCAGTTTAAGTGTAGGGAGGGAGAATAAAACAGGAACTTTGAAACTATGCTTATCCTTGACTATTTGTCTTGTCCTATTTCATTTATATAATAAACCATGAGAAATACCGGTTAGGGTAATTTTAGCACCAAATTTAAAAAATTTCATGACATGTAGGAGTGGGTCTTTAGTCTTAATAAAGCGTCTCATGGATAGGAAGTTATATGACTAGCACAAAAACCCTTTACCACTTAAATTCCACCCCAAAAATGTGAGATTCGCCCCTAGATTTGTAGGAATTAAAGTATTCACCTTTAATGCTTCGAGAGTGTACCAATAGTATAATAGATTCTAGAACTTGTTTTGTGATGCATCCCGAGATCGATAGTGAGACTACACTTGTGTAGTTAGGAATAACTAAATGATAAGAGGCATTAGGATAACCCTTGTTTGATACCCGTATTATAATTACTTCTTCAACAACGGTTGAGTAATTCCCCCACACCCTTGCGTTGTACTCATCTTTAGTACACGATACCCCTAGTTAACCCCTCAGAGCCTATCCTTTTCGCGGTTCTCGTGATGTTTCGGTTTTCCGGAATATCAATGAAGAGCATTGTTTACAATCCACCCCCCAAATGTACACCCAAATCGCCTTAGCCTACCTTGTATGCACTCACTTCTAGTGCATTATTTTTATGATACTAAACCGTTAGTTCAATTATCTAGTTACTTGCATGGTTGCTAAGTCGAGTCATATCCTTTGTACACAGTTTGGGATGATTGGGACTCATGGGTAAAGTTAAATTTTATGGAGTGACGGGAAAGAACGTTAAATTCAAATTCCCTTTATCTACATAATAATGTCCTCCAAGTGTCTTGATTTTTTCAATTCGGGTCAAATTAGTGTTAGAGTAATAAAAACTCAAGTATAGGGATGTAACTATAAATCCATTATATTTTGATGTTATTGTAGAGGATGGTAGAGTAAAAGTGTAGGAAAAAAAATCGAAAAAAAGCCTTGAAAAAAATGAAAAAAAAATTATAAAAAAAAAAAAAAAAAAAAAGCATACGGGCTGCCATCCTACATTTATCTTTAAATTTATGTTTGTTTGTTTCAAAGTTATCTAGAGTTTAGAGAGTCGAGTCTTGGCTTAGCAACGCCATTCTTCTCATGCTTGTAACATAAAGATTTTTTACTTGCCACCCAACCAAACCCTTTGTTTCCCTTACCGTAAGCCTAATGTTACAACCCTTTAAAATACCTCTTAGATAGTTTTTCCTAGGAGGAGGTTTGATCTAATCTCAAGCCTATGGTAATCTATGTACTATGACCGGTTAATGAGTGTTTATCTTCCATTTCCATTTGATATATTTCATATACACCTGAGAGATGAGAGTACCCAAAAACCACCTGTGAGGTGCTAGTATGTAATTCCCGTGCTTGTTATGACTTTTTCGGGGCTTATACTTGTTATGAATTATGTTAAACCATTGCTTTATGCCCCCTAACTTATAAATTGATTGGCCAAAAGAACATTTGCTTGAGGACAAGCAAATACCAAGTGTAGAGATATTTGATAAGGGTTTAAAACGTACACTTTTAAGAGGTCATTTAAGCCCTAAATCGCCCACTTTTATATCCGTTACTGCTTAATTTCGTTCCTTTTCACTTTTTAGGTCTCTTGAAGGCAAAAAGCTGGAATGATGCTTATTTGGACGAAAAAGAGTGAATATGTGAAGAAAATGGCTAAAGTTAAGATCAAGATACTCAAACTGCTGGAGATGCACCCGACGGCGTCAGAAACAAAGGGCGACGCCGTCCCTATATTTGTGACAACTCAGGACTGAAATTGCTATTTTACACCTGACGGTGTCAAGCTTTCAAGAGTAGGGCGTCACGAAGACTTTTCATCCCAAACGCCCTAGATCCAGACTCAGACGACGTCATGACTGAAGACGGCGTCAAAACCACAATGTGACGCCGTCCCAAAGTTGACTTGGCCAAAACGAAACCCTAATGACGGTGATCCGAAGGCATCATAATTAAAAGGTAATGTCGTCGCAGTTGTAACTCTATATATAGAATTCGATTTTTAGACTTTTAAAGAGGTAGACTTGTGGAGTAAAAACCTAAAACGATTGTAGTCCATCTTGGACAGTATTTTAGGGTTCTAATACCCTATTTTACATCGAGATAAGTTATTTATTCCCTTGATTTCATTATGTCTTCAATTGAATGTGTGTATGCTTGCATGTTTAACATGTCTGGCTAATTTACTTGTGTGTTTGCTTAGATCTATGAAACCTAGTTATTGAATATTGATTGGTTTTCTCTTATCTTAATTGTAATTGGCTTAGGAGTGCTTAAAGCCATCGTTGTGTTTTTAATGCTTGATTAATCTTCGTGAACAACCATCAATAAAAGATATGTTATGTTCCCATATTGTAACACAAGCATCAATAGAAGAAATAGATGAAGGAGAGATCGGTTGAACAATACCAAACACACACGTACAGATAATAAGAAGAGTTATGCGTAGAGTATAAAAGATAAATTGAATAACCAACCTTCAATAGAAGGTTTACAAGAGGTATTTATAGGGCAAGGAGCTAGGGCAACACTTCTAGACTCCTTCTCTTCTTATGGGCTTGGGCCAAGGCTTATGGGCCTTCTACACAAGCCTTAGCTTAATAACAAACATAAAGGTCATATTAAGCTAACTATTACATATGAATCACTAACACTTGAATTCATGTTTAGGAGTGATTCCAACAATCTCCCCCTAAGTGTTGGTGATGAATCAAAGAGTGATAAACGTTGTAGGTGCTGATGTAATAGTAGCTTTGACGTCTTCTGGCATTCTTCTTTCTTGTGAGAAGAAGTGTCTTGATTCGAACAATCTCCCCAGTGTAGAGAAATTGTTTCCTTTGAAGTATTCTGCTTTGACGTCATCATTTACTTTGTTCTTTGATCTTTGTTCTTTGTGATGGTAGTGATAGTATGTTGTTGTTTCTGCATCAGGTCTGCTTCGTTGCTCCAGTGTCTCTACGTCTTTCTTCAATATGCTCACATGCTCTTTAACGTTGGATTTCAGTACTGATGAAGTTCTCTTAGTCTTTAAACTTTGTAGATTCTTTGACTTGACGAAGAATCATTCTGACTTTGTGTTGCCCTTTTGAGAGAACTTCCATTAGTGATGTTGTTGGTATGAGCATGTGAAGAATCTGCCCGATCAGTCCGCTCCAGAGCTTCCATAAGAAGAAAAACATAAGAAAGGTTAGTAATAAGCGGATTCCGGCACTTACAAGTGCGAAATTCGAGAGTGTTAACAGCATAGTGTGAAAACACAACTCTAATTCTCACAAAGGCCGTTCCTGAACTGGAGTCCCACAAGTGAGATAACACGATGTACCGAAGTACATCTACAGTTAAGATGAGTCGCTGAGGTACACCGAAGCATCACCTCAAGACTGTAGACCGTTTGAGACACACTAAGCGTAATCCACGGGTAGTTACCGAAGTGACCTGTTGTCAGGGCTGTTTGATGTTGACCCTGGCAGGAGTTTCCATTCAATCACTGAGGATCACATGTGTGAACCTCTCATAAATGTTCTCGACAGATTGCTAAGATATGTGAAGGACACGATAAAGTATCACTTGCGTTCTTATTGTTGAACGTCAAGCGATAAAAATGTCAAGTGTACCTAAGAGATATTTTGATGAATCTCGTGGCTCTAGACTCAATAGTGCGCTTTGGTTTTCCTGAGCGGAGACTAGGGAGAGGGTCTCCTTCTTCAATTCCAGCAATCTCTAAGAAAAAGCCGATAGTTTACGTAGGGTTCCCTGTGAGAATGAAACAAGCTTCTTTTGGGAGAAGTTTAAGTGGCTAAGAAGGTTTAGTGCATGCGTCCCTTGGGTCCATGACGACTTTGATCTTCGATACCGGTGTCATCATGTGACAACCAGTAGCATATGAATTGAACCCGGTGTCTTCCCTAAGTTGAATAATCTGGAGGGCTATTTCTTTTCACCCTTTTCTTTGCATTTCATTTTAATTCTTCAACTCCTTCTTTCTCCGATTCTCATTTTCTCCTTTTTATGATCAAACCTAAGGACTTCTAATTCTAACTATTGGCAGTGTCCTTGGGTAGATCCCTCCGGCTCTGGCGGATCATAGGACGGTTATTCCTAACCTTAATTACCTTATAACTCCATTGCCATAAAACCATTTTCAAGAAAATCTCTAAAAGTGTTTGTAAATGAAAACCATGTTTGAACACTTCAAGAGTTTTGGATTTTCAGAAATACTCCGCCTCCACATGTGCTTAAGAATTTTGACAAAAATCTGCACAGTGAGGAAAGAGCGCGCACTTCTTGAATTGATCAACTCAAGATAGATAATTCCTTGCGAGACACGATTACGTTGCATGGTTAAAGAGATACATTGTTAGCTTTTAGGTGACAACTAGCTCTAATAACTACCTTGAAGATGTGGACAACCCCGAGAGGTTGTCAAACCCGTCAAAGTTCATGTCTATCAAGAGCTTCTCGAATGGGTACAATTTACTTGGATAAGTCTTGGAAGACAAATCTTTTCAATGTATGACTGTTCAGATCTCGTCAATTCATGGGTTGAAGTCTTTTCACACGAGGATTCAATAGCAAAACACAACATATTTCTTATCACATAATATTTCTCCCCCTCAAAAATGGCATATAAATATGTTATTTTTGAAGAAATGTTGAGAATAAATATGACCATTTTGAGTTTTGTGGGAAGATTACACAAAGAACAATTTGTGAACAAAGTTTTGATCAAATACTCCCCCTCAACAAGTAATATTAACGGTTGAGGTTTTGAAAAAAATATAAGGGGAAGTACATGTTCTTTTGAGCAAAACCTTTTAAAATTGAAAGGTTTGATAAGTTTTACTCAAAAGTAAGAAGCTTTCGCTCCTTTTATAAAGATTGTGGCACTGAAGCGTACCACAGCGTCCTTTCATTACAAGTACGGGTTGTACACTGTTATGTGTGCACAAGCCACAGTCATTATAGAATCACACATCCAAATTAATATGAAATTGAAACAGTTTAAGGGGTACCAGGTAATCCATCAATCTTTCCAGGAATGCGAACAGGGCATTGATAGCCTGTGAGAGTAATCCTGGGACGACCACCTACGAAGCTCTCCAGAGTTCTGAACTGGTCCCTTCTGTACAACCTTTCATCGATCCGAGTGATGATCCTCTTAACATCCCGTCTTTCCTGAGAATTCCATCGCTTTGGAGACCCAATGCCTTCATGTATCGCCTTCAACCTATAAGCCAAGCCATCCCTGACCTTCTTCAATGTGTGATCCCCAAATTTGTGAAGATCTCTACACGCCATCAAGCAGTTGCGTTGTAGTTCACTACGGTAAACTACTCCGAATGGTTTGCTGACGAGAGTGTATTGTGGAAGCTGGTTGATGTCAGGAAGTTCTAGCTGAGGTCTGGTGAGGTTGACACGAGTCTGATACGATTCAACAGCAAGTTGTAAATCTTCTACACGTTCCTGGATCACTATGCTTCTGATGAAGATGAGCAAGGACTTGATGTATTCATGTTGAATTTCAGTCGAGAATTGTCTCATTCTTCCCTGTACGTTGGCAAGATACAGATCTTCAATGTCGTTGAGAGACAAGTTCTGAAAGTCCCCTTCACAGAATTCATAGTCCCTTTCGTCTTGTCTTTTGACCACGATAGACATGAGGAAGGTGTAGTCCCATTTAGAAGAAAGGGTGACATGCTTAACAGCAATGATCCCTTTATCACTGTACACTTCATGTTGAAACTTTTGAACCTGGCAGCTTTTGTAGTAGATTCATCGGCGTTCTGGCCAATGGTGAATCCCGTACATTGGATCAATGTCGTACCGTTCCACGCTATTGGAAAACATGTGGGTAGCCTTTTCTTCGATGGCTATGCAGTTGGAGTATATGGCTGCCGGGAACGGTAGTGTAAGTGATGTAGCGTATTTATTTGAACCATAGCTACCGTGTAGAAGAAATTCCAAGTCATTGTTGAAGAAGTAGCGAAATGGAATCTTAGGTTGATCTGGTTGGCCAATCGTCGGTAGAGGTTTAGACCAATCGGTGTAGTATGGAGGGTTGTCTTTTCTGGTGAAGTCAATGTTTGCTTCAGGGTTGAGCCAATCAATGTTGTTAGACATGGCTCGTGCTATGTTTTCAAGGTGATATTCGACTTCAATAGCACTTTCTGAGCTGTCTTTGAGTAGTTGAAAGGCTTCATTCTTGATTCGTCTCAACTCTGATTTCGTCATCTTCTTCACCCGAAACTTCTCTTGAAGCAACTTAGCATGCTCTAATGTTCGACCTTCTACCATATCTTGATCATCAGTAAGGGCGAGAGTAGCATCAACAAATGAAGAGAACCATTTAAACTCGGTGTCATCTTCGTCTAGCCATGAGACGACATCAGCCTTAGGCGTCTTCTTTTTCTTCTTTGGTCTAGATGAGGATGCTAGTTTCTTTGTTGAAGCGGGAGAGGTGGGTTGTTGTTGGGGCTCAGGAATCTCTTCATCGTTACCACCAGTGTACTCGAAGTAATCACCGGTTAGAGTCCTGAGGTTTGTCAGCAGAAGAGCGTGGAGGAGATCGTTGTTGAGATGGAGTCCTTTGGGGTGGAGGTGGCATGGAGGAAGATTCACCAGACTTCTTTGGACGTTTAGGTGCAGAGTCCTTGTCCTTATCATCGTCATATCTTGGTCGTTTAGGTTGGTTTTCTGATTCTTTGCATGATGATCTTAGTTGATAATCTAGTAGACCTTCAAAAAATTTAGCTTCATCCGAAGTAAAAGTTGCAGATCGTTTTGACATTTGCATCACCAATTTAGCAATTAACTCAATTTCAGAGAGATCAGATTCTTTGGCCATTATATGTTTAACCAATGCCAATATCTGGAGTAAGTTGTCTGGAAAATACTTCTCTTGTCAAACCAGGGACAGTGTCGAGAAGAAACTTGTGAGTATATTCTCTTGCCGTCTTCTCCAATTCCTTTTGGAAATCTCCTTTGATAAACTTCTGGATTTGTTCCCTTTCTTTCAACAACTCGTTTATCCCCTTTTGAAGAAAGTTGATTCTGTCAGCGAGTTGATTCAGCTTTTTGTTGGTTACATCCTTCTTCCGTACTTGCTTGACAGCTTTGACAATCTTGGTTTTAGCCCAGGATATCAAAGAGTCAGTTGGTTTCTTCACAGATTTAGATGTGGATCTGGTTGTTCCTTTGGATGGTGGAAGTGAAGAATAAGAAGAAGAGTCTGATGATGAGGAGACGTGAGGTGGCTCAGGGTCCTTAGGTGGCTCAGAATTTTCCTCCTTGGAGCGTGCGGGACTATCTAGAAGAAAATCATCATAAACAGTTCTTCATCATTTCCAGACTTAGCCGTTTCATCAGCCTTAGTATCTTCACCAGAAGTTTGGTCAGTCTTTTCCGTGTCTGGTTCCTTTATGTCAAAGTCGATGGAATCCTCAATCTGCCTTTGCTGTTGTTCGTGGGTGATGGTGGTACCAGTTCCCTTATCGGGTTGATTAACCGCATCGGAAACTGGTGCGGCTTGAGTTCCACCACTTGACCCTCCTGGGCCACGAGTTTGATCCTTTACGAATTCATCGGCAATGTGTTTGAGTCTGAGGTTCTTCAACTTCTTTTGATATTCTCTTTCCTCATCAACTGGTTCTTCTTTAGAACTTTCCTTATCATGCTCAAGCACAGGAGTTTTTCCTTTGCCTTTATCAGCTATTGGACTGGGAGGTTAAGTTCTTGTTGGAGTGTCATCGATTTCAGTTTGAGTAGGTGACCTCTTCGTCGATTCAGATCCTCGAGCTTTCATCTAGTAGCTTTCGTTGCGGTTCTGGCTTGGGAATAGGAATAGGAACAGCTTCCTTAGAGGGAATTTTCCTTTTGAGTGCAGGTTTCCTCTTAGGGAACTTTCTTTGACTCTCAGTGCTTGTAACACTTCCTGCACTGCCTCTCCTTGTTTTCCTAGTAGGTGTACCGGAGGACTTTTCATCAAGAGAACCTACTTTGCCTTCATCAACCGCTACCAGATACCTTTTGTATGAGTAAAGTTGTTTGACTTCATCAGTTAGAAGGTGATCTGGCAACACCGCACCCTGTTTCTTTGTTGTAGATTCCTTAAATCTGACTGTGAGTGTAGGCTCATACAACATGGAGTGATTGTTGGGGTCATTGGTTCTCAAGGGGATATCAGGATTATACCCTAGAGCTCTTTGGATCAAAAGTTTTTTATATCTGATGTATGGGATTTTGGAGCCAAGAATTTTGAGGAATGACATCATGTCGTCCCATATCAAAGCTTCAACTTCAATGTGTTTCATGTTGACCAAAGCCCAAAAGATCTGTAGTTCCACGAGCTTAGGATGCTCATAACCACTATCACGTCCAGAAATGGATTTGGTGATGATGATGTAGAGGGTTCTCCATGGCTGAGGAATATTCTTAAGATCTACGTATGAATGCTTTGTGATTACTCCTGAAGCTTCGTCATAACCAATATCGATCATGAATTTCAGAACAGCCTCTTCAGTTGGTGTGGCAGTGTATTCGGTTGGCTCGATGACAGGTATGAGAAGAACAACCCTTAAGTCTGCCGGTGTGATGGTGACTTGTTTGTGATTGAGCGTCATCATCACAGCATTTTGACCTTTGATCTTTCGCATTGTATGCCGGAACTGGTGAATGTAGATCTCCAGCAGTAGCGAATTGGTGAGCATGTTCGATAAGGATGATTCTTGAGAATGTCCACAGCAATTAAACAAGAAGACTCGGCGGTGAGAGTATCAAAACCAACACGAAGGTTGTTCTTTCCAATCTTCATCGGATAGCCATTAGGGAAGATATCAGCAACGGTGAGAACATTTGGTGCTTCCACATTCTGCATTTGAGCGTCCATGTCGTGATCTGAAAGATATTCAGCCAAAAGAACCAACGTATCGAAAGACATTATGTTAGCCAACAGATAGTTTTATTGTCTAATTATTGAATGTGATATGTCGATGATTGTTACGAGTCTAATGTCACTTGTATGTCCAATAGTCCAATGACGTCGTGATAAGTTTCGTGAGTTGATTAACTTTAAGTTTTAAAGTCCATGTTTTCACTTATTTTTCACAACATATTAAATGTTTAAGCTTATTGGTGACATTATTGGTTTCGTGGCGTTATGATTTATTTATTTACAAGTTTGCACGTGTAACAATTCATAATTAAGGTTAAAACTAGGCTTAGGCGTAGAAATGGCAAGCTTATGCGTAAACAGTAGTGTTATACGCGTAAGCATAAGCTTATGCGTAGGTTCTTGACTTACGCGTAGGAAAAGAGGGCCTTATGCGTAAAGCTTACGCGTAAGCGTATATGGAACCTTACGCGTAAGGCTTACTCGTAAGAGTCAACCTTATGCGTAGAGGTTACTGTTTACGCATATCCTTCACAGGATACGCGTAGTCCCCAATGTAGAACCTTACGCGTAAACGTTACGCGTAAGATTTCTCTTACGCATAACATGCTACGCGTAAGGTGATCCTTATGAGTAGATGGCAAGTAACCTTGATTCTAAATATTCACGCGTAGAAAACCTGAAATAATTTTATCATAACACCAATCTTAACAGATACATTCAATCTTTATCAGCTTCAAACATGAATACTCAATCAAACAGTTATGCGTAGAACACATGTTACGCGTAAACCTAAACCCTAAAGCTTAAGAATTACGAGTAAGCAATTTAACAATGGTAATTGCACCAAAGTTTTTCTGGGATGTATAAGAAGCATATTGAGTTGTTCTATCTAGTTTTTAACATCTAAATCAAAGCGAATCAAAAATGCCCAAATACTTATGGACATAAACCCTAGTTTTCAATTTTAAGGCAATTGATGTTTCTGGGTAATTTTTGAGCCTAGATATGATCAATTAAACATGAAAACAACATCATATAACTATCTTTTTAACCAAAAATACTCAACATTGAAAATACCCAATTCACGCATAAACCCTAATTATTAAGAACATTCAATTCGTGTTTCTGGGTGAGTTTTAAAGATAGGAATGGTTTCAATGTGATTATATAAACGTTTTGACACAACCATTCTAACCACTAACACTTAAATGAAGAATTCGTGTTCATATGTTACGCGTAGAACACAAATCTTACTAAAACACGAGATTTAACCGTTGGATGTTTATGATATCCAAAACCTTTGTTTATAATCATGTTAGGAACGTAAAAACACTTACAGTTTGATGATCAAAAACACGGATTAAAGGGTTGATTTTTAAGCGTAGGATATGGTAGTTGTGAGAATTAAATGTGAAGAGTTAATGTGGTTTAGGTGGAGTGTTTTATTAAAAAATACTTTGAGCTTTTGAGACTTTCAGTCACTTCACCTAAACCATTTACATACAACGCCCATAACTTCCATTTTGGTTACTAATCGAAAGATATTTGGAAAAGAATTTTGACGACACTCCCCCTCGACTTAAGAAATAATGAAATTTTATAAATTTTAGTCCGAGGAGTGTTAGTAAACCAGAAATGTGACCACCATTATTAAAGAAACAACCGTGATAAGGTAACATGCAAGTACAAGGTTTTATGAAACCGAAAAATATTTGCTTTCTCCCCCTCAACACTTGATCGAGAAAATACTGAATTTTGAAAGAATAAAGTGTTGACGGAAGAATTGTACTTACCATGTTAAAATAAATATAGATAGAAGAATATTTTTGTTGTTTTATCAGATTTTATATTTTTGTATTTTGTTTTTGAAAAATATTTACAAAAGAGGTTTTGGTGTTTGACTGGTTTTAAGAATGTTTTAAGAGTTCATTCAGTTCCTCTTGAGTCAAACACCCCATACCAATCCGGTGGGCCAACTCATTAAACCTAGCAGGAGCTAAGGCTTTGGTGAGGAGATATGCCAATTGGTATTCTGTACCCACAAAGTATAATTCAACAGTACCCTGTTCCACGTGGTCCTTGATGAAATGATATCGAAGATCGATGTGCTTTGATTTCGAATGTTGTACTGAGTTGCACGAGATCGCAATAGCACTCCGATTGTCGCAGTACATCGGGATTCTGTCAAATACATAACCATAGTCTTTGAGTTGTGTTCTCATCCAAATGACTTGAGCACAACACGCCGACATGGCTACATATTCTGCTTCGGTTGAGGACAGCGATGTACAATCCGGCTTCTTCGAATGTCATGACACCAGTTTATCACCAAGAAATTTTAATGCTCCTGAATTACTTTTCTGTGAATCTAAGCATCCTACGTGATCAGCGTCTGAAAAAGCTCTTAGTTCAAACCCAGAATCCTTCGGATACCAGATTCCCAAATTAATGGTTCCCTTGATGTATCGGAGGATTCTTTTAGCCTCAGAGAGGTGGGTTTTAGTTGGTCTCGACTGATAACGGGAGGAAAGATATACGGCAAAAACAATATCAGGCCTGCTAGCTATTAGATACATGAGAGACCCAATAATACTACGGTATTTGGTAGGGTCCACCAATGCCCCGTGATATTGTATGAAAAGAGTTGGGTCGACCGAACCTTTGGTGAAATTATTAGCAATGAGGAAAGATGATAACTTATCGTACCACGCCCGAGGAGCTTGTTTGAGACCATACAGAGCTTTGTTCAGTTTGTAGACATGGTGCGGGAACGCGGGATCAACGAATCCTTCGGCTGGTGACATAAACCGTTTCTTTCGGTTGCCCATTCGAGAAAGCGTTTTGACGTCCATCGAAAGACCGTTATATTCATATGAGCGCGAATGCGAGAAAGATCGAACGACCTCAAGACGAGCAAACAGAGCGAATGATTCTTCAAAGTCAATACCCTCTTCCTGTCTATAACCCTTAGCCACCGGACGTGACTTGTTTTCGATTCGTTCCCTTCAAAATCCAATTTGTTCTTCCAAATCCATTTGAGACCAATGACGTAGACCCTGTTGGTCTTTCAACCAGTTCCCATACTTCAAGACGTTTGAATTGGTTGAGTTCTTCTTGCATGGATTCAATCAGTTGTCCTTTGTCATTGCGTCTTTAATGTTTTTAGGCTCAGATTGGCAGACAGTGAGAGCATAAATGCAATGTTCACTGTCTATGTGAAAACGTTGTCTTGTTACGACTAGTTGATTCGAGTTGCCAATTATGTTTTCAAGAGGATGGTCTTTTGTCCAACGATGTGTAGAGGGTTGATGTTGGTATACATTGTGCATATTTTGAGGATTCAAATGACTTGTAGATGATTCCGCGACATCAGGTGCATCAGTTTCATTGGCAAATGGGTTAAAGAACGCATTTGGATCAAAATCTACAGGTGGGGGTACTTCATTAAGAACATCATCAGCTGGTTCAGCGTCGTTGGATGCGGTTTGTTCAACTACTATTGTAGAGTCAACTGGTGGTGCTTTTTCAATCGTAGTTGTTGTAGCAGGTGTATCAGGTATTGGAATATGATCAGGTTGTTGCGAAACATCGGATACACCGGAGCACGTTCATCAATGTCATCACTGCGGAGCAAATAGCTTTTCCATTTGTTGACGAGTAAGCTGGGAGCTTGTATCCGCTGATGATGGGATTTGAGGGAAGTTTAAACGGTTGTGACCGGGTTCCAAGCTGTTATGCTCAAAAGCCATATCAGTAAGCTCATCAAAATTAGCATGAATCGTTTCCATAACCTGCTTTGTACGACGATTCCAGATCCAGTAACCTTTAGAATTCTCACAGTATCCAATAAAGACTCCAATATCAGCTTTGGCTTTAAGCTTTCCAAAGTCATCACGATCATTATTTGGGTAGCAAAGGTATCCAAATACATGAAAGTGTTTGAGGTTCGGTTTTCTGGTGTGGATAAGCTCAAAAGGTGTTTTGTTATGGCATTTTGTAATCATTGAACGATTTTGAGTGTAGCATGCAGTTGATACAGCTTTTGCCCACAAGTAATCTGGAAGTTTAGCATTGATTAACATTGTTCTTGCAGCTTCCACTAACGTACGGTTTCATCTTTCAATAACTCCGTTTTGTTCTGGTGTACGTGCAATAGATGTCTGATTCTCAATTCCCACTTTCTCATAAAATTCTCGAAGAGTTTGGTTCACAAATTCAGTTCCTTTGTCTGTTCTTATTTGGCGGACGATGTTCCGGAGTTGAACTTGAATTTTCGTGAGAAAGGTGATGATCATCTGTGGAGCTTGATCTTTGCTTCGAAGAAAGTAGACCCAAGTCCATCGTGAGTAGTCATCGACAATTACCAAGATGTAGCGTTTGCCATTAATCGTTTGCATGCGCATCGGGCCACACAAATCCATGTGAAGAAGATGAAGCACATGCTGAGAGCTGTGTTCCACCTTTGAAGGAAAATGAGCACGAGTGCTTTTCCCTTGTTCACAAGCTGAGCAAAGGTAATCTTTAGAATACCAGAATCTCGGGAGACCTTCAACAAGTTTGTATCGAGCAAGGTTGGTTATGGTTTGAAAGTTTAAGTGTGAGAGACGACGGTGCCATAGCCAAGATTTTGTTGATGTTGCCTTTGAAAGTAGACAGATGGGAGATGAAGCAACCATGTCTTTCATTGAGATTGTGTATAGACTAGAATTGCGAGAGCCAGACATAAGATCGTTTCCTTGTAGATCACGAATGAAACAAGTTTTCTCCCGAAAAGCAACTTCCAAATCTCCATCACAGAACTGACCAACTGAAAGCAGTTGTGACTGAGACCTTCCACCTAATAAACCCTGCTAATTTCGATGTTTCCATTGATGTAATCTCCGTAGCCCATGATAGCTGCGAACTGATCATTCCCGAATTTGACAATGCCAATGAACTTTGCATTAAAGTTTGATAATAGTTTAAGATTTCCTGTCATGTGTCAGGAACATCCGCTATCAACAATCCAAAGGATGATCTATATCACCTGAATTACACACAGACGACACAGATGGAATAGAAGTAGATGTGGAACCCGAAGAGTTAGAGGGTTCCGTTGCAGTTATAGTCGAAATACACACATCAATAATTTTAGGCATCCATTTAAATCCTAGTGTATTATGAATCCATTTCTGCCATCTCCAACTAGTCTTTGCTTTAGTCTTAGTGAATGCACTAGGTGGTACTACATTCCTTGGCGGTGATACTGGAACTATAGGGACATCAATGCGTTTCTTAGAATCTAAAGAGGGCGGTTTACCAAGCACATACTTAGAAGCATTAGTAGGCCTAGGGGTATTTCGGGTATTAGGATTCCGTAAACGAGACAAGATAGCTCTAGCAACACATTTTTCATGACAATCAGAAAGCATACTTTTACGACAAATAACACAAGAAGCATCAGACTGAATATCAAAAGTACTTAAAGGTTTAGCATTCGTTACAACACTTTTTCATTACATTTGTCGACGCCTTAATATCTAAAGTGGGTGCAACGTGAGTCTTATTCAAAGTTCTATGGTGTTCGTCTACTTCCGCATTCTTTATTGTTCTTTTCTTAGGTCACAACTTCCTATTCTTCCTTGTATTGCTCCTAGGCTGTGAAGTGAGGACATTAGGAAAAGAGGAAATTATTCTGTTCAAGAGGGAAGCACATTAGTAACTTGTGTTTTGTCAATAGGCATTCTGGGTTCACGTATGCTAAGTGTTACAGGTGCAATTCTCTTAATGATGCTGGGCTGAACTTGTTCATACTTTCCTAACATCTCTCTTAACTTAATGATAGTGTGCACCAAATCTTGATTTTCGAGCGAAGATTTCCAAAAAAGTTCATGACTTCTTTAGTGTGTGCAAGATAATGATCAAGTTCGTTTCATGCTTCATCACGAGTCTGTTTGAGTAATTCAAATATGACACCATATTCCTTTTTAACTTTTTCAAGTTCTTGTTCATATTTTGTGATTTGACATTTCAAAGACGCGTTTTGATCATCCAGTTTCTCAGGTTTTGAATTAAAGGTTTTTGCTTGCAACTGAGCGATTTGATGCACATTATCAGTATTCTCAACAATTTCAACAGAATCAATAGAATCAGCAGAGATATAATCAGATGCATATGACAAAGAATGAAATAACACAACATTATGGATATCGGCCATGTATAACATCTTCCAAGAGTCGATCAACATCTTTTCGTAACATTTTCTTTTTACGTTTTGTATTAGAAATAGATGTTTCTATTTTCTCAAAAACGACTTTCATCAATCCAAGTTCCTTATGAAATTCCCTTTCCCAATACAATGCACAATTTTTCAAATTTTTAACATGGGGTAAAAGTCGTTTCTGAAAAATATCTCTTTTTCTCGCGCTGAGGCGATTGAAAATGTTCAACTTTTATTTCAGAATGAAATTCAATCTCACGTTCTAAAAGTTTGAGGTCGGAAGTGAAAATGTCAAAATATCTAAGAATTTGACGATTTTCGGGTTTTGATTTTACTTCACCGAGTGAAGGTAAAGGACCATAAATTTGTGCATAATTTGGTTGGGGAGCAACATTAGAAGACTCGACGTTTTGTGATAATCCGGGTGTGTTAGAAGAATCCTGTGGTGTGACGAAAGTGACTGCTTTTGAATAGTTAAATGGTTTGTTATAAACAACTTTTTCTAATTTCGATCGACTCTCGTCTTCTGCATCTAATTCCTCTTGACGATGATATTCCACAACACTCATAAAAGAATCATCAATTTTATATTCTGCATTGGAAACTTCAAGATTTGGTTTGAATGCTTTGGTTGAAAGCTTTGGTTTGTAATCAGCAAGATTCGGTCCATATCCATCGAGTTGGGTTTTAAAGTAAACTTTTGAATAGTTGTGATTGACTCACCATGTTTGTAAACAACATTTCAAAACTCTTTAAGTTTGTTTTGTAAGCCAACAATTTCTTCAAGATGGTCATCTATTCGTTTCGTTGAATGCTTTTTGTACGCATAGAACTGTTTTTGACAAGTTAACAACTCGGCCTTGGCTTTTGAGTTTCAAAGTAAGAGCATTAAGTTGTTTTTTATGTTCATGTTTCAGTTGTTCTATTTGAGACAACAAAGCATTCTTCGATTCGGCTAGATCACGAATCTGTCGTTCTAAAGATTTTTCATTTGGATGTGATTTAGCAAAAGCGGCTTCAAAACCTTTTTCACGGTTTTCTTGAGTTTTGAAAAAATTGAGTTGCCGTTTTAAGCATTCAATATCCCTAGTTAACAGTGCATTTTTACTATGTAATTTATGATTTAATGCATAACATTCATCCATTCGGGATTGTTGGTCTTTAATTAAGAGATCAATATATGGACTAGGCAAAAGTTCAGCGTGTTCAACGTGAGTCACAACATGATCACTATTCAGATCCTCAAGTATAACCACGGAGTCAATTTGAGTATCAAAGGTAACCATACGATCATCTTGATCGTCAAATGTAACTACTTGGTCTAGTTAAGAATCGTCAGAATGAGATGTGGACGACTCATTTTGAACATTCTTAGCCTCGCGGATTCGGATGTTGGCGGACATAGTAGATCGAGATGATTATGGTTTGTTCGGTGCACGAGACAAGCCATCGGTGTCATACACTGGGCCTGTGTCACTGATGTGAAGAGCTTGCATTTGTGCCATCAACATCACTGCTGCATTAGCCTGCAAGTCCTCCATATCATCATCCGAGTGCATCCGCCATAAAGCTCGTTCTTTGTCTTTGAGAGTTCCACCAGCTTCATCCGTAAGAGCCAAAAGTAAAGCCTCCTTGTGATAAGCCCGCCCCTAGTCTTCGGCTTTGGGCATGCATTAGCCAGTGTCCCTTCTCATTACGCTTGTAGCGGCGAAGACCATTTATCCCATTCGAGCATGACCTTGTTCAACCACTTGAGCTCTCTGTTGTGAAGCTCCCATGTTATTCCTTCCCATAGCATTAAACCCTTGACCACCTCCCATCTGACGACCATAACCACGATTCTGAACTTCAACTCATCCATTGTTCACAACAGCCTGATTCCTTGTGTTTGATGAGGAATGAATGCAATTGTTGGATTTGTTTGTATAACGGCCATCAGCTTTAGCAATCATAACAAATCCTTGTTGCAATGCATCGAAAGCATCTGAGTCCTCATTAGCTTCACTGTAAAGTGCTTGATCATTGTTGTTGTTGTATGGAACCAATTGATTTTGTTGAGTTTATTCTTTGTGATGGATCATATGGTGTAATTGTTGCAGTTGGTTGAGGAGCGGGTTTAGGAGTAGGTTGAGGAGGATAACTAGTTTGAGCCCACAAAGCAAGTTGTTGATTATCTGGAAGTGAAGGTGAAACAGTTTGGCCACGGATAACCCTTTCCTTATCAACTTCTTTTTGATGAGGCTTTAAATAGTCGTACAACAATCCGTATGAAGCATGATGAAGATTCTTCACTTGACGGAGGAAAATGACATAATTCTCCCAATCAGGACCAAGACTACTTAGGAACTTTGTATTGACAGCAATTCTTGGCATGATGATGTTGTGTTTATCCAAATCATTGATGATGTCTGAGAATTGATGATGATAAGACTCTAGTGTCTCTCCAGGTTTAATCATGAAGTGTTCATAAGCCAAGTAAATTTTGGATTCCATATCCTCTTGATTGAGTGCAGTGCCTTCCATGAGAAGATGAATATGTTCCCACATTGCTTTTGTGGTCTTTTGAGCATCAACACTTCGAAGAATTGGGTTTGGTAATCCTAAAAGGATATATTTCATTGCTAGCTCATCCGCTTCGTAGTGTAGAAGTTCATCACCAGAAAAGTCAGCGACAGTTGCAATGGTTGTATTATCATCTCTTGGTGGAATAGCATTGGGATCTCCGGGTGTAACAACAATAGGCATCCGAAATGGACCTTCCAGGATAACCTTTTTTAAAAACTTGCCATGTGGTTTCTTTAGATCACAAAACCTAAAGAACATAATCACCCATTGATCATAGTTTCCTGGAGTGAGCATTGGAGGTCTATCAAGTGATCCTGCCTCATGAATTGATTTTTGGCTACTTAAAGCTTCACACATCTTTGCAAACCAAGTCAGTTCCTTCATAGTATTCCTTGATGGATGTTGATTGTAAACGTTTGTGTAAGGTTGTACTTGAAGACTAGGTGGTGTTTGAACCATTTGAGGTAGAGTTGCTCTTTGTTGTGGATAATGTTGTTGATTAAATTGTTGTTGATAAATTTGTTGTTGTTGATTGAATTGTTGATGTTGTGGACTAAGTTGTTGTTGTTGTTGTTGTTGTTGTTGTTGTTGTTGTTGTTGATTATACGTGTAAGGAAAGTAGTTAGAGTATGGAGGTTGAGACATGTTGAAAACTTGTGTTGTTAAATGGATCTTTGTATTCGAATGAAACGTTGTTGATGAAGTATCCTTAGGCGTAGAAACCAAGTGTAGGCAAAGTAACACTTAAGCCTAAAAACACCAAACTTACGCGTAAAAGCAATAGTTACGTGTAGGATTAGCTTATGCGTAAGAATTGAGAAACACTAAGATTAGGCGTAAATAGAAAGTTAGGCGTAGAAAACTTATGCGTAAGATTAGCTTATGCTTAAGACAAGGCTTAGGCGTAAGAGTAAGCTTAGGCGTAAAAGAGTTCTACGCGCAAGATTGAGCTTACGCGTAAAATTAGGGTTTTGCCCAAAAAATCCGTTACACTATCACAGTGTAAAAGATATCCAAAGTCAAAGTGTTTGCATGCTTATCCAAGCAAGAAAACACTGAGTAAACCACTGAAGATCAATCCAAGGAAAAGTTACGCGTAAAAATAGGGTTTTGATACGCGTAAAACTTAACCAAAACTGATTTCTGCCCAATGATGTTTCTAAACCGATTTTTTGATGAAATAACTTCAATATCACCAAAATAACACAAAAGTGTGAAACTTGATGATCCAAAACTTCTAAACACCTTATGCGTAGAAATAAACCCACGCTTAAAACCAAGCTTAAAAACAATGATCCACACGTAAAGTTTGAAACCTTTTGCCAAAAACAGATATGTTAACACCTAAAAACGTTGAAAGTACAAAAATCTTGGATAGAAAAGTGTAAAAAATAAGTTTTTAAGCATGACAAAGTGATAAACTATTTTACGCGTAAGAACAAAAAGCTAACTTCAAAAACTAAAGCTTTTCACCCAACTATTTGGCGATTGATACCACTGTTAGGTTCCCATATTGTAACACAAGCATCAATAGAAGAAATAGATGAAGGAGAGATCGGTTGAACAATACCAAACACACACGTATGGATAATAAGAAGAGTTATGCGTAGAGTATGAAAGATAAATTGAACAACCAACCTTCAATAGAAGGTTTACAAGAGGTATTTATAGGGCAAGGAGCTAGGGCAACACTTCTAGACTCCTTCCCTTCTTATGGGCTTGGGCCAAGGCTTATGGGCCTTCTACATAAGCCTTAGCTTAATAACAAACATAAAGGCCATATTAAGCTAACTATTACATATGAATCACTAACACTTGAATTAATTTTTAGGAGTGATTCCAACAAGATAAGTAGGGAGTAATAATATCTAGGTAGACACATCTTTAATCATCATACGAGCACACTTCACTAGACATAGACTACCCTTAGATTAGATAATTAGATAATTAGAGTAATCGGTAGAAGTACCACCCCCAAATCCAAACCCCGAGATTGTACCTTTAATTTTCTAAAAAACATAAAAAGATAAAAAAATAATCCTCCTCAACTGATAACATCAAATTATCCTGAATATTAAGTGTCAATTTCCCCCGATAATGTTTGTAATTTATATCATTTATATGGATTTACGCTTGTTTTCCATTATATTTCACTTTCAGGTAAATTACGAGCATTGGATCTAAAGAGACACGGATTTGGAGAGTTTATTGAAGATATATCATAGTATGCTCATTTTGAAGAAGTTACGGCGTAAATCCACTCTCACAATTACGCCGTAACAAAAGCGTGGCTCATTAAACCAACTTAACGGAAGATTACGGCGTAACCCTATCCAAGATTACGACGTAACCATATTCGGTCAAATGAGGTTCCGTGCCGCTACTAATTACGCCGTAACTCATTCAACAACTACGGGGTAACCAAGATTTATTGAAGATACGGCGTAACTCCTTTCAGAGGTTACGCCGTAACCAGCATTACTAGTGCAAAATATGAAGAATTGTATTTTACGGATTAACTCTTATAATTAGTTACGCCGTAACCAGATCTGGCCTATAAATACCCTACGATTTCCAGCATTTCAAAGCATCCCATTTCATACACAACATTCAGAAAACCTGAGAAGAAGTCGAAGGCAGATCTAGAGGAGCATACGGAGGTATCTCCAAGGGAGAAATCACACACCTACGATAAGCATTAGCTTTTTATCTTTTCTTTACTTTCAATTCATGTATTTCGTAACGTTAAACATTGAATCGATTGTTATAGTTAATATGAACGGCTAAGCACCTCTAGGTGCTGGCCTAGTTATGATTCCTTAATTGTTTTGTCTACGTCTACATTGCTTCCGTATAATTATTTCTAAGTGTATGCATGCATAGTTTGTTGGTAGCTACCCTTGTTTCGGTAGTTTTGAATGGCGGTAGAGGCTAGTTACTTAGGAGATATGACCAACTGACCCTAAGTAAGTAGATTGAGATGGGAAGGGTAAGATATGACCAACTGACGACCCTTTCTACTTGTGCTATTTGACCAACTAATCACCTACCTTTTGGATGAACTTAAGAAGTAAGGGGTGAGTGTCTAAGATGCTAGTGCCTGGGCACTCACTATTATAAATCTAGCATGTAGCGGTACTTAATGACTTGGCTTAGGGGACCAGAAACAACTGGACTTATGACGGGACACCTGACTTCTCCAGTGGGACCCTTTGCTGATAGGTTAGGACGAACTGACCAAATGTTGTCCTAGAGAATTTGACCCCACCTGAAGTAATTGGAAGTAATTAGACGTAAACACTACTAATTAGGATGAGTAACTAGGTTAACACCTATCTCCTCTATTGATCACAACCTTTGCCTTTATTTGCTTTAGTAGTTAATTAGTTAATTCTATATTAAAATCATATTAAAATCTGTGACACCTAGACTTAGTTTAAATCCGCACACATAACTCTTGGGACGACCTCTGTTTTACCGAAATACTACACTACACACGACCGGGTACACTGCCCGTTAGTGCATTAGGGTAGACCATAGGTATAATGAGTAATTATAAATATTAAAATCTGGTCAGTAAAACCTGCATCATCAACCTCAACCTTAGCGTAGTAAATTTCTCACTAGCATTCTGTAACCACCCATAAATTCCCGAGTCATTATTCACCTATAAAGAATGAAGTGATCGTTTATCCTGATTTAATTAAACGATTTTATGCATTTTTACGCCTAAATTTTTACTTTTTACTTGAGATATGCAATACCAAGTAGCTTTGATAAACGAATGATGAGAATAAATCATTTCTAATATTTACTGATGAAAAAAGCACGTCAAAGAGAGATTATCTCGATTAGCGAGTCCGCACGCGTACCGGTAGCATACAAATTACAGTTAAAATATAAGAGTGAACTAACAAAGATAACGACAATATTATTATATCAGACTTTCGAAGACGTGTCCAAAAACAAAATTTTTACATTTTACTCATTCAAGATGTTGTGTTTGCGATTTTAGCAGCCGGACACTAAATACACACAATACCTAAATAATCCTAATAATAATACTAACACTACTAATATTAAATTTAATAAAATACAAAAAAAATGCTACCCTACTCTGAAAACACAGCCACGCCCCCACCCCTCTCCCTCTTATCCTCTTTTCCTTTTCTGATTTCTTCTTTTTCGCTGCATCCCTCTCACGTGAAAGCCTTAAGTTTTGCAGTTAGAAAGTGACAAGAGACTGTAAACATGCATGCTAACTTAAAATAGGCACACACACTCTTACACTTTGTAAAAATTTAGTCAACCATTTCCCCATTTTTGCATTAAAATCTGGTCGAGACCCAAGGATTAACACACGCATCTCTTTTCATCAAATTCACATACACTACCTCCTATACTTACCACGCCGGCCATCACCAGCCACCATCAGTTGTCACTACAGCCGCCACTCCCGGCCATGGCTATACAGTCATTCACACTGTCAAGAAACAAGAAGGATTAGATCTGACTTTTATTAAGGAACACGCTTAAGGTTGTGAGCTTGTGGTTAATAGATCGGGTATTCATTTTGGAAGCAAATGGCTTCATTTGGCTCTAGTCCTTTTGGCTCTTTGGTCCCTGTCTTTCACTCGGACTCTTATCATTCTCGTAGGTAAACTCGAATCCACCTCTTTCGATTTGTATTTCATACGTTTAAACATGAGTGTTTGCAAAGGTTTTCATATAAATGATTTATATGTTTCGTTATTCATGAAACATTATCACAACTAAACTTAAACTTAACCATTACAAACTAGTATGCTTTATCTTGGTTTAATATGTTAAAAGGATGATTTTTAACGTTAAAAATGGTTTAACAAAGGTAAAACCAACTCATAACTGAGTTATGGTTAATCGGGTTCTAAATATAAAACATGGGTCTTTCATGTCTTTCGATCAAGTTTAAGACAACAAGAATTTAGTTTAAATACATGGTAAAGTTTTGGCTCATTTGTGGAATATGCTGTCTTCAGTTCGTAGTTGGTTTCATCGTCTAGTTCGACTCTATACATGCTCATCGAGCTTCATTTTGAACTCAGTTATCTCGACTCTTTCGAGTCTCTTTGGCATACTTAGTTTATATGCATATTATTGTTACCGATTCATTCAACTCGTTCGGCACTTAGTTGCACCAATTTATGCGGTATCTAAACACACAAGCACTTGGGCTTGATAGACCAACTTGTTAGTTGGTAAGCCATAAGAGAGCTTATGGGTGATAAGCTCTCGGCTCATATCAAACCAAGCTTAAACGAGTACCTTTTCAGTTAAAATTATGTAGTTTTTGGCTTAAAATTTATATCGAAACCTTTACCACTCGCTAAGCTTTGCCGGGTTTTATAACCCAGCATTTACTCGACTTAGCCCATAGAAGTGCTTATTCGCTTAAGAACTTGGTGAACTTTGGGTTAGCACGTCGAAGTAACCATAACACACCTAGCAAACTCCTTTTCAAGCCACAAAGCTTTAGTATTCGAATGAGTATATGAAACAGGATACAACTAAAGATACATGCACGCTTGAAACTGAGAATGTTAACAAATGAAACAGTCCAAACAACCCGTTATATACAACTTGTTGCGAGACCTAACACGAAAAGGGCCCTGCTCCAGTGGTAGGACGCCCCCTATGTTATACAGAAGTCCAAGGTTCGAATCCCACTAATGCAATTTTTACTACTTTTTGGTTATTTTTGCAAATTTTGCAAATGGGCAATTTTAGCCCCTCAACTTTGAACCTCTCATCATTCTTCTTAAAACTCTTTATAAATATGAAAACTATATTGTTACTACACTTACGCCCCTCAAACTTCGCCACTTTGACACTCTTCAACAAAACTTTTATAAGTTTAACAACTTATGTATTTTTCCACTTTCCGTTTAAATAAATATGTGTCCTAATTGACGACCACATCCGCGTAAGTTATAAATAATATATTTGTCCAAATATATTATGTACCCACCAAATTCAATAAATATATATTGTATATATATTTTCACACCATGAAACCTAACAAATCTAATAAATATAATTCGATTTGTATTTATTTTCCACTTCGATAATACTTGAGTCAATATTCGAGTCAACTCTTATACGAAAGTTTCGTATACATTATTCCTCCATTTATTCCAAGAGCCAATACTGAAGAGATATTTTCACAACTACATTTTATGCACGTCAATAACGTCCACACAAGCTATGTAACACAAACCTATGAGAAAGCATTTGAAAGCCTTTGTTTTTGAACTTTAAGCATTATCACACAAGTTAAAACGATATGAGTGTCTCATAGCAAATCATTTTTCAAACATTACCATTTAGGGTCGTAAACGGAATATATTATCTTAAACTTGCCATATTATATCTAGGTTTCGTGTTGAAGCCGTTGTCATATCGTACTTGCTATTGTTGTGCATTTCCTACCGTATCACTAAGGTGAGTTCATAGCCCCACTTTTACACTTTTAACTGTTTTATAAACTCTTTGGGGGAGATACATGCTATAAACTAGAACACAAGTCTTTTCTTAAAATGTATGCTTGCCTGATTATTATTATTATAGCCTAAGTTGCCCGCCAAAATTCCCTTCATCATGAACCATTAATCACTTGCGAGTGAACGTAAATATTGTGGATAGTACTATGGGAATTGACGACCCACTTCGGTTATCGGAAATAACCGGGCGCACCATACTTGATTATCTCTATGTAATTGGCTATTACATCTGGGGCAATTTTATTACTTACACCAGTAATTAGGTGTATGCAGTTAGTATTGGTGTCATGAGCTTAGTGCATAATAATAATCTTTGTTTTCTATGGTAATTGTCTTCGAAGCAATTATCATCTCTTACTTGTGTTCAACTATTTACTAAACATATGAATATCACTCAACTGTTGTGTTGATCTTTTTAAGCATGTTTATCTCAGGTATTAAAAAGGCGATAGCTAACTTTGGACGCGCTTGGGCGTTGGCATGGTATGGTCATAGATGACTCTGATTTACGAGTGGGACCACATTTTGTTAATGAGCTATTTTTCCGCAACAATTCAACTTTTGTAAACTTTGTTTTACTACAATAAATGAAATATTTTTCGAAAAAGCTATTATTTTTCACTTGTGTTATGATCCAACTGAGTAGCATCCCAAAAACTTTTTCTTCCGCTGCAAACCATATTTGGGGGTGTTACAGATTGGTATCAGAGCCTTGGTTATAGAGAACTAGGTATTTTTCAAACCTAGACTATAACCACTTTTTCAAAAAACTTAACCCTATGACCGACACATGCCTGCCTGGCAAGCAGATTGCCTCACATTTGACTCATTGAAGTCATCTCTGATAAGATATGTGTTTTATTACTAACAACTAAACCTCACTATTAGCTATGATTGCTTTACTTATATGTATGTTTACGTATCACCGCGCTACGCCTTCTCCCCCCCCCCCCATAAGTGAAATATTTGTTTAATCTTTCATAACAAACTTTATAGACATTAGGACATGTTATTAGTATAACTAAGCTAAGCATTGCAAGATTCATTGAACCTCGGGTGAATATAGCCTGATCACCTATATTCAGCCAGGGACAGTGGGACATAGCCCGATCACCTATGTCCGACTCAGAGGTGAATGTTGCAATACTGAAAGTAGTTATAATAGTGGTATGTCCAGTTGACCTCCTGATTGACTTCTAAAAAGATTAAAAAAAATTCATCATAAGAGTTATAAAGGTTTACTCCTACACATCACACACTGAAGTAACAACATTTCCTCACTACGATACTTTTCTCCTAAGTGGAACGCCTTTCTCATTACTACACACTCTAAACTGACCATTTACACCACTACCTTACGCCTCCGCGTCTACATCTTACTAGCAACGTGCATGGAGATTTTCTTGGCAGATGATGCACACTACCACTTCGCGTAAGGACACCACACTGATCCATGTTGAAATGGACCACTTTACGCCACCACTTCGCGCCCTCCGTGCCTACGCTATGTATGAGATTTGCTTAGCAGATAATACAAAACCAGTGAAATGTTGCATGATGCGAATTAACGATTATATTTGCCATTTAGATTTTCTTATCGGATTATGCGCGACTAACTAAAATTTTATTTACCGCACGACATTACTCTATGTTTAGATTATATTTTTGGGTCGCCACAATACCATGTCTTCTGTTTTCCCGTCCCATCGACTTATCGCCTTCATTACTGGACCATGAAACCTCTATTACGGAGTCGTTGCAACTCATGTATCCATCATCCTCTTAGACATTGAGAGCGAAGTTTTCTCGTCATCCAATAATGTAACAGTGTCACCTCTACCTCAAAACTTATACTCAATCGATGAACCGAATTACATCTCTAGCCGTTCTAGGAACAACACACCTCGACATCTCCAAAAGGAATCCCCTCGCTAAAAATAAATAATAAACGAACGATTAAAAGATCTAAAGACATACCAAGAGTCAACTTGCAACTCAAGTCTTTTTTTTTTGGAACAAATCCCTAATTTTTCACTCATCCCTTTGGAACACCAATTGTCTGTCCTACTACCCTCTTATGAAAAAATAAATAAATAAATAAATAAATAAATATATATATATATATATATATATATATATATATATATATATATATATAAAACTTCATCGTTATCTAACGTGAACTGCTTTCAACTGTTTTACCAATCACTTCACAGTCATTTTTACCCAAAACCAGTCTTACTCATACTTCATAAACAATGTGCCTATAGTGATAAACCATTAATTACCACTAATTTTATGAAACAACAAACAATACTATAGCGATTTTAAACTATATTACAACCTTACCTTATAAACTATTTTACCCTTTTGGTGACCATCAGATGATTTAAAACAATGAAACTTGGTATACTATAAACAATGATAAGCCAAATCATTTCACGAGTTATTTTATAACCTGAATTGTGTCTTACCAAAATATTTCACTACCATTGTTTATTACGAGTTGTTGTTTTAAGTATTTTCTTCTACTCACAAACTTTTCATGAAATTTAAAAACTTTAAAGGGTGATCATATTTTCTTTTGTAAATAGAACAAATGATACACATTTTAAAGGGAAATGCTTGAAACATTCATCATCGCTAACTATTCTTTTGAGAAACCCAAATTATTTAACGAAATCACAAAAGAAATTTAGCAACTATACATCTAAAATTTGAAATGATTTATATATCTATCTATACCCCACATTCGAGAAGCATAACCTTAACAACTGAATCCTGCCCATAAACTTTTAAAACTTATGAAAACATACATACCCAACCGCACCTTCTTCTATAACGTTTTCACCTCCGATGCCTTTTCTTTAAATAACAATTGTGCCAACAATGAAACGTGTGGTGACATTTTTCCTAGAAAAATTTATTCTAACGAGTCAAAAATTTTCTGGTCAAACCTTATCAAAACTTCTTATGCTAAGAAATATCAAAAATCCATCTTTGCGAAATTGTTTATTTGCATCACGTGTAAAAACCGGTTTTATAGGATCCTTTCGAGGATGCAAATCTCTTATCCAATTTTTCATCTCAAAGAAATTATGTCTCTTGAAATATTCTTTTTATTCAAATAAATTTATCCACGTCACTTTTGCGAACAAAACTAGAAAATTTCAAAAATTTCCCCTTTATCACATAACCGACCAACACTAACGTAACCTCGAGGACGAGGTTCCCATAAGGGGTAGGTACTGTAACCACCCGTATATTCCCGAGTCATTATTCACCTATAAAGAATGAAGTAATCGTTTATCCTGATTTAATTAAACGATTTTATGCATTTTTACGCCTAAATTTTTACTTTTTACTTGAGATATGCAATACCGAGTAGCTTTGATAAATGAATGATGAGAATAAATCATTTATAATATTTACTGATGAATAAAGCACATCAACGAGAGATTATCTCGATTAGCGAGTCCACACGCGTACCGGTAACATACCAATTACAGTTAAAATATAAGAGTGAACTAACAAAGACAATGACAATATTACTATATCAGACTTTCAAAGACATGTCCAAAAACAAAATTTTTACATTTTACTCATTCAAGATGTTGCGTTTGCGATTTTAGCAGCCGGACACTAAATACACACAATACCTAAATAATCCTAATAATAATACTAACACTACTAATATTACATTTAATAAAATACAAAAAAAATGCTACCCTACTCTGAAAACACAGCCACGCCCTTACCCCTCTCCCTCTTATCCTCTTTTCCTTTTTTGATTTCTTCTTTTTCGCTGCAACCCTCTCACGTGAAAGCCTTAAGTTTTGCAGTTAGAAAGTGACAAGAGACTATAAATATGCATGCCAACTTAAAATAGGCACACACACTCTTACACTTTGTAAAAATTTAGTCAACCATTTCCCCATTTTTGCATTAAAATCTGGTCGAGACCCAAGGATTAACACACGCATCTCTTTTCATCAAATTCACATACACTACCTCCTATACTCACCACGCCGTCCATCACCAGCCACCATCAGTTGTCACCACCGCCGCCACTCCCAGCCATGGCTATACAGTCGTTCACACTGTCAAGAAACAAGAAGGATTAGATCGGACTTTTATTAAGGAACACGCTTAGGGTTGTGAGCTCGTGGTTAATAGATCGGGTTTTCATTTTGGAAGCAAATGACTTCATTTGGCTCTAGTCCTTTTGGCTCTTTGGTCCCTGTCTTTCACTCGGACTCTTATCATTCTTGTAGGTAAACTCGAATCCACCTCTTTCGATTTGTATTTCATACGTTTAAACATGAGTGTTTGCAAAGGTTTTCATATAAATGATTTATATGTTTCGTTATTCATGAAACATTATCACAACTAAACTTAAACTTAACCATTACAAACTAGTATGCTTTATCTTGGTTTAATATGTTAAAAGGATGATTTTTAACGTTAAAAATGGTTTAACAAAGGTAAAACCAACTCATAACTGAGTTATGTTTAATCGGGTTCTAAATATAAAACATGGGTCTTTCATGTCTTTCGATCAAGTTGAAGACAACAAGAATTTAGTTTAAATACATGGTAAAGTTTTGGCTCATTTGTGGAATATGCTTTCTTCAATTCGTAGATGGTTTCATCGTCTAGTTCGACTCTATACATGCTCATCGAGCTTCATTTTGAACTCAGTTATCTAGACTCTCTCGAGTCTCTTTGGCATACTTAGTTTATATGCATATTATTGTTACCGACTCATTCAAGTCGTTCGGCACTCAGTTGCACCAATTTATGCGGTATCTAAACACACAAGCACTTGGGCTTGATAGACGAACTTGTTAGTTGGTAAGCCATAAGAGAGCTTATGGGTGATAAGCTCTCGGCTCATATCAAACCAAGCTTAAAAGAGTACCTTTTCAGTTAAAATTATGCAGTTTTTGGCTTAAAATTTATATCGAAACCTTTACCACTCGCTAAGCTTTGCCGGGTTTTATAACCCAGCATTTACTCGACTTAGCCCATAGAAGTGCTTATTCGCTTAAGCACTTGGTGAACTTTGGGTTAGCACGTCGAAGTAACCATAACACACCTAGCAAACTCCTTTTCAAGCCACAAAGCTTTAGTATTCGAATGAGTTTATGAAACAGGAAACAACTAAAGATACATGCACGCTTGAAACTGAGAATGTTAACAAATGAAACAGTCCAAACAACCCGTTATATACAAACTGTTGCGAGACCTAACACGAAAAGGGCCCTGCTCCAGTGGTAGGACGCCCCCTATGTTATCCACAAGTCCAAGGTTCGAATCCCACTAATGCAATTTTTACTACTTTTTGGTTATTTTTGCAAATTTTGCGAAATGGGCAATTTCAGCCCCTCAACTTCGAACCTCTCATCATTCTTCTTAAAACTCTTTATAAATATGAAAACTATACTGTTACTACACTTCCGCCCCTCAAAGTTCGCCACTTTGACACTCTTCAACAAAATTTTATAAGTTTAACAACTTATGTATTTTTCCTCTTTTCGTCTAAATAAATATGTGTCCTAATTGACGACCACATCCGCGTAAGTTATAAATAATATATTTGTCCAAATATATTATGTACCCACCAAATTCAATAAATATATGTTAGATATAAGATTTCACAAACACATTAAACCATAATCATATGAGGCGTTAACTTGAGTTTAGAGAGAGAAAGTTCTAGTGAGAGAAAGGAAGAGAGTTGGGAACTATGTGAAACAAAGAAAAATGGTATTAAAGCTCCAACCCTCTACCTTGGGAGGTAGAGGGTATTTATAGTTTCTTACAAACAAACGCCACCTACGGGCTGTGGATCAGGCATACAGTGGGTAAAGACCCGTCCGTCCTCCACGGTGTTACTTAACTAAATACTACTTAACATAGAATAACTACGACTACGAGCTTTCTAACGATTACATATACTTGAGGTGACCGACTCTTTAATACCTGGAATTTCTAATTCCTAACAGTCTCCCCCTAAGGGAGGTCACCTCAAACACACATTAAAATTACATTGAATACAAACAGATTTTACATTGAGATTGTTCTTGGATTCTTGTCCATGTTCTTTGTTCTGTAGCTCGTAGTCTTTGATTCTTCATAATTGCATGTTTGGATAATCTGAGTGGAGGTCTTTTACTGATCCACATGAGCCAGCTTTGAGATCATCAGCCACATTAAATCTCTGACTCAACCTTTGTGGTGTTGGTAATTAGTGATGTTGTGACTTTTGGACCGACATGCTCACATTCTGGATCATGATTTATTCTTATCAAAGTAGCGGAAGCTTTCGTTGATTCATGATATTGGCAACAGCGTAGCAGAAGCATGGAGTGAAAATATCAGAGTCATTGACGCACCAATCATGATTTCTTTAGATATGACTGTATTGTGTGAGCATGCGGCTATGGATTGACCGCTCCATTCGATCACCGCAAACGTCGGGTGTACCGCATAAGACAATTAGCAATAAAAGCGCACAAAAGTGTCTTTGATCACTTTCGATGAATTGAGGTACACGCCCACCGTTCCCGCTGATCGACAAGTACCGCTTTGTGATCGGTATAATTCGAAGAATTTCCTTGACAGGGTTTCGCAGCTGCTCTAGCCGTTCTCAAACCGGAGCGTCTCAAAGAAGACAACACGGAGTGAGTGAACCAGCGAATAGAGATTCACTGATTGATAAAAAGGGATTTGAAAAACAATCGTGTATCGCTCAATAGAAATTGTTTTTGCAATACAACGAAGTTTTAGTGAAAAATCATTTATCAATCATAAACACCTTTTGATTTGAAATAATTGTACACAGTCGATGTGCTTAGAGAAAAGAGTTTTTAAGCACACCAACCGGTTTTTCAAAGTCATCCGTCAATCCATTTTCTTGGACCTGGATTGATTCAAATTTGAATCGCTCCACTGATGAGGTCCATATAACACATTCAAGTCTTAGCAATACCACAAGGATAGTGCGTAGGACTCATAAGATATAATCTCACATTCCACATTGTGTGAAATAGTGAGTCTTCAAGAAATAAGTGTCCTAAAGAGATTAATTGATGATCTCGTGGCTCTAGACTCAATTTCTGCATATTTGGTTCCTATGTCAGAGACTAGGGAGAGGGTCTCCTTCTTCAATACCAACTATCTCTAAGAGAAAGTCAATAGATTATGTCGGTTCCCCGTGAGAATGAAACAAGCCCTTTTAAGAGGAACTTGAGTAGCTTGGGAAGTTTAGTACAGTGCGTCACTGGGTCCATGATGTCTTGTCTTCAATACCAGTGTTACCTTAGTAACCACCAGTAGCATATGAATTGAACCCGGTTTCTGCCCTAAGGTTGAATAAATGGAGGGCTATTTCTTTTCACCCTTTATCTCATTCAATTCTTTTTCATTCTTCAACCCCTTCAGTGCTTACCGAGACTTCATGAATAGAACCTTGTTGGGTTTATTCCAGTACTAGCTCAGTCTCAGTTCGCACTCTTCCCATATTCTCATTTTTCTCCTTTTTTCATCATACCTAAGGACTTCTACACTATCTAGTGGATTGTCCCTGGGTAGATCCCTCCGGTTCTGGCGGATCATGGGACCACAACCTAACCTTATCATCCTTATATCACCATACATAAAGTAAAGTTGGTCGGTCTTTATGGTATCGTTCATCTGCCATAGAAACCAATTGAAAACCATTTGAAAATCAATCTAGATACTTGTGATATAGAATCAAAGCATTTTGTATCTTAATTGTTTTTTATATTTTAGAAATGCTCCCCCTCAACATATGCATAAAAATTTAGAATTTGTTTAGCACATGGAGGCAAGAGATCTTTGAAATCGTTAGATTGAGAATGAAAGGTCCAATCTTTTGATTAACATTTTCTAAAATGATCATCATCACTTCCTAATCAATTTGAGTAGATAAAACATTTTAAGGAAGGATGAGGTTTTCACGAGTTTGCTCCCCCTCAATATGTGCATAGATGTTTAAGAATGTTTTGCACATGTTAGGAAAAGAATGCACATTGAGATAAATTGATCATGTTTCAAATATTTGTGCTTTAAGATAGATGCTCCCCCTCAACGTGTGCATGGAAAATTTGAAGTATTCTGCATTCTGAGGACGTTTTGGAGATGTGCAATTCCTTGCGATGTGTCCCTCACCACCACAGTTGTAACACTTAACTGTCTTGACTTGTCCTTGATTTCCATTCCTTCCCCGATTCTGATTTCCTCCATAGCCTCCACCTGCTCCACCCCTTCTCTGATCATACTGCCTTTCTTAGACTGGCTGCACCATAACCCTCCCATCTTTGACAGTAGCTTGATTGTGTGGATTGGATGCTGTTCTGAGGTTGTTGTTGGTGTGTGGGAGAGTGTTCATGTTTTGACTGATCATGAGAGCTAGTTGACTAATGAAGTTTCCTACAGATGCATCAACATCAGCTTGTTTGAACATTGGATCGGGAATGAGTTTGTGAGTTCCATCACCCATGGGTATAACTTGTGAAGCTTTAGTGGTAATCCCAATGTTTGAGTAGAAAGCAGTTGAATCATTTGATGAGCTTGTCTCTCCCTGGTTAGTTTTGAACTGATCAAGAATCCTTTTTTCAAACTTAGCATGTCTTTCATTCTGGAGAAGAAAGGCATACAGTTGCTCATAGTTTGTGTTCTTCAGTCCTTTAGTGAGCTTCACAGATGTGACAAACTTGTACCATTCGGGATTCATGTTGTTTACAAACTTTGAATTCAACTAAATGTTAGGCATGGTCATTCTGATGTTCCTCATGTCATTCACAAGCTTATGGAATCTCACATAGTACTCATAGACACTCTCATCTGTTTTCATCTTGAAATGCTCAAATTCATCATATAATTGAGATTCTCTGTCTTCAACCGTTAATTCAGAACCTGAGAGAAGCATCTTGACATTATCCCATACAGCCTTTGCTTCAGTTTTGTGGTTGATAAGCTTGTATATGTCTTTTGGAAGACCTTGCAATATGATGTTAGAAGCCCTTATATCTGCATCGAATCTCTTCTTCTCCTTATCATTGAGCTCATCATACATCTTTGGTCCGTCCATTCCGTAAATCAATGTACCATCTTCAGCTGTATCAATTATGTCTCTAGTAGTCTCCACCTGATACGGTCCTTCATCAATCGATTTGAGAATGTTGACCCCATTTTCCTTTCCAAGACAGTACAATCGATTCTTTGAGCCCAAGAGTCGTAGTCAGTTCTCAAGCATAGGTGGACGAGTATCGACCTGCTTGAACGTCCTCGGAAATAGTGGAGATGATAGTAGGAACATTGGTAGACATGTTTCAAGCTCTACGGGATTTTACTATTCTTTGATTAAACCGGGAATTGATTCTTTCATGGGATTTTACTAAACCAAAAGAACAACCGTAAGAATGTATCACGAAGAAGTAACAAGCCTAAATGAACAAGTCGCTAACCACACAACTCGCTTAATCAATCAACTCGCTAAATAGCCAAGTGGCATTAGCATCAACTCGCAACACTGTCAACACGCTTAATGAATCAAGTCGCTGAATAGCCAACTCGCTTTAGTATCAACTCGCAACACAATCAACACGCTTGAACACCAATTCGCTTAATTTAACTCGCTAGCTTTACAACTCGCTTAATAGCTAAGTCGCTTTAGATATCAAGTCGCTTAAAGAAACAACTCGCTTAGAACCCGAGTCGCATAAAAATCAACTCGCTAAACAGCCAAGTCACATGAACCAACTCGCATCCAATAAAAAAGCAACTCGCTTTGAAGAACAAATTTTCCGAGACTCAACTCGCTTCGTACAAACTTAGAAAATAACCACTTTATCAATCAAAAACAACCAAACCACAATGATTTAAGCCTTCCAATTCAAAACATAAACACATATGATGATCCTAAACACAAAAGTACAAGCAAAATTCAAACTTTAACACTATAATTTGTCCAAATGAATCAAACTCTCCTAAACCTTTAATACCCCAAAAACCTTATGAAATCCACCAAAACAAGAAGCATGAAAGATGAGTGATCAAACCATGGCTCTTGATACCAATTGTTAGATATAAGATTTCACAAACACATTAAACCATAATCATATAAGGCGTTAACTAGAGTTTAGAGAGAGAAAGTTCTAGTGAGAGAAAGGAAGAGAGTTGGGAACTATGTGAAACAAAGAAAAATGGTATTGAAGCTCCAACCCTCTACCTTAGGAGGTAGAGGGTATTTATAGTTTCTTACAAACAAACGCCACCTACGGGCTGTGGATCAGGCATACAGTGGGTAAAGACCTGTCCGTCCTCCACGGTGTTACTTAACTAAATACTACTTAACATAGAATAACTACGACTACGAGCTTTCTAACGATTACATATACTTGAGGTGACCGACTCTTTAATACCTGGAATTTCTAATTCCTAACAATATATATTGTATATATATTTTCACACCATGAAACCTAACAAATCTAATAAATACAATTCGATTTGTATTTATTCCCCACTTCGATAATACTTGAGTCAATATTCGAGTCAACTCTTACACGAAAGTTTCGTATACATTATTCCTCCATTTATTCCAAGAGCCAATACTTAAGAGATATTTTCAAAACTACATTTTATGCACGTCTATAACGTCCACACAAGCTATGTAACACAAACACATGAGAAAGCATTTGAAAGCCTTTGTTTTTGAACTTTATGCATTATCACACAAGTTAAAACGATACGAGTGTCTCATAGCAAATCATTTTTCAAACATTACCATTTAGGGTCGTAAACGGAATATATTATCTAAGACTTGCCATATTATATCTAGGTTTCGTGTTGAAGTCGTTGTTATATCGTACTTGCTATTGTTGTGCATTTCGTACCGTATCACTAAGGTGAGTTCATAGCCCCACTTTTACTCTTTTAACTATTTTATAAACTCTTTGGGGGAGATACATGCTAGAAACTAGAACACAAGTCTTTTCTTAAAATGTATGCTTGCCTAATTATTATTATTATAGCCTAAGTTGCCTGCCAAAAGTCCCCTTCATCATGAACCATTAATCTCTTGCGAGTGAACGCAAATATTGTGGATAGTACTATAGGAATTGACGACCCCGTCTCGGTTATCGGAAATAACCGGGCGCACCATATTTGATTATCTCTATGTAATTGGCTATTACATCTGGGGCAATTTTATTACTTACACCAGTAATTAGGTGTATGCAGTTAGTATTGGTGTCATGAGCTTAGTGCATAATAATAATCTCTGTTTTCTATGGTAATTGTCTTCGAAGCAATTATCATCTCTTACTTGTGTTCAACTATTTACTAAACCTATGAATATCACTCAACCGTTGTGTTGATCTTTTTAAGCATGTTTATCTCAGGTATTAAAAAGGCGATAGCTAACTCTGGAGGCGCTTGGGCGTTGGCATGGCATGGTCATAGATGACTCTGATTTACGAATGGGACCACATTTTGTTAATGAGCTATTTTTCCGCAACAATTCAACTTTTGTAAACTTTGTTTTACAACAATAAATGAAATATTTTTCGAAAAAGCTATTATTTTTCACTTGTGTTATGATCCAACTGAGTAGCATCCCAAAAACTTTTTCTTCCGCTGCAAACCATTTTTAGGGGTGTTACACATTCCTATTCCCCTAGAGAACGATATCAATCCCGAGGCTTACCCTAATACTACACTACAACGATTAGGTTCACTGCCTAGGTGGTTGAAAAACTTGCTCGAAATAAAGGAAGTTTCCTTTAACCCCGAACGCGCGTTGTACGCGTATCAAAACTCTACTAATTTCGATGTTCCCATTGATGTAATCTTCGTAGCCCATAATAGCAGCGAAGTGATCATTCCCGAACCTGACAGTACCAATGAACTTTGCAACAAAGTTTGACAACAGTTTGATGTTGCTTGCCATGTGCCTGGAACAACCGCTATCAACAATCTAGAGAATGATTTGTATCACCTGTAATACACACAGACGACACAGGTGGAATAGAGGTAGAGGTGTAACCCGTAGAGTTACAGGGTTCCGTTATAGTTACAGATGAAGCACACATGTTAATAATTTTGGGCAACCATTTAAAGTCAGGTGTACTTTGTAACCATCTCTGCCATGTCCAACTAGTACGTGCTTTTTTCTTAGTAAATGCACTAGGTGATGGTATCTTCCTAGGAGGTGATGATGATAGTCTCAGAAACTACAATAGGCAGTTTTTCTAGCACAGACTTAGAAGCAATAGTGGGCCTAGAGGTAATGCCATTTGTGGATTTCCGATTATGAGACAAGATAGATTTATCAACACAATTATCATGACAACTAGAGAACATGCTTTTACGACAAACAACACAAGAGGCTTTAAACATAACATCCAAAGTAATTAAAGATTCAACATTCATTACATTGCCTTTTCTATTACATTTGTCTAACGCAATATCTAAAGCAAGTGCATTATGTGTTTTATTCAAAGTCCTAGCATGATCTTCTACTTTAGGTGCTTTTAGTGGTCCGCTCTTACGTTGCAACTTCATATTCTTCTTTTGAGTGCTCTTAAGCTGTGAAGTGCTAACGCTAGGATTGGAGGCAACTACTCCTGTAGAAGTGAAAGGAATCACATTAGTACCTTGTGTTTTGTCAGTGGGTTTCCTAGTATCAACTTTAAACATTCTAGGTGCAATAACATTTGTGTTACAAGATTTATCTGCCTTAAGTTTCACCAATTCTTGTTTCAACTCAAAGATAGTGTGCTCAAATTCCTGGTTTTCTGAACGCAAGTGACCATTTCTATTCATTATATCACGGGTGTCAGCAAAGTACTGGTCATGATCTATTGATGCTTTAGCACGTGTCTTTTTGAGTAAATCAAATATGGTTTCGTATTCCTTTTTGACTTTTTCAATTTCTTGTTCATATTTGAAAAGTTGACATTTCAAAGACGCGTTTTCATCATCCAGTCGTTCGAGTTTTGGTTCAAAAGATTTTTCGCTCGACTGGTTGAGTTTGTTTTGTAAAGCAATTTCACGATCAATACAATCATTTTGACACCAGTGAAGACGACATTTTACTTCAGAAAGTTTATTTAACAAACGCTCATTTTCAGCTTTCAAAGTTTCGATTTGAGACACATTATCATTATCCTTATCAACAACAATATCATCACAAGCAGATGCAGCAGTATAATACAACACAATCGATATGGTATCAGCACATATAACATCTTCCAAGAGTCGATCAACATGATTTCGATAAATTTTATTTTTCTTTTTGGTTTTCAAAATCGATGCTTCTGTTTCATTGAAAATTGTTTTCATTTGTGCAACTTCATTCTGAAGTTCCCGTTCCCAATATGTTGCACACATACGGAAATTATGAACATGTGGTAAAAGCTGTTTTTGAAAGATTTCTCGTTGTTCTTTGGCATAAACCGATTGAAAAGTCGCAACTTTTATTTCAGAATTACATTCAATTTCATTTTCCAAAAGCTTAATGTCAGACATGAATGTATCAAAATATTTAAGAATTTGACATCTTTCGGGTAATGGTGTGATTTCACTCAAAGAAGGTAACGGACCATTAATTTGTGCAACTGGTTTAACGCGACCAACGTCAGAAGAGGACTCATTAATATGTATGATTACCCAAGGTATATTTGTTTTATCCTGCCGGGGAACAAAGGATTTCGAAATATGATGCACTTTTGAATAATCAAAAGGTTTGTTATATTCAACATTTTTCATTTTTAATCGACCCTCTTTTTCCGCATCTTGTTTCTCTTCACAATTATATTCAACAACACGCACAATTGATTCATCAAACAGATATTTTATACTATTCAACTTTGGATTTGCCTTGAATGATCTATGTAAAAAACGTGGTTTGTTATCAGCGAGATCTGGCCCATATCCATTTGGATTTGGCTTAAAAGTGAACTTTTCGATTGTTGTGATTGACTCACCATGTTTATACACAACATTTTGAAACTCTTTTATTTTGTTTTGCAAATCGAGAATTTCATCGAGATAGAGATCAACTCGCTTCATTGAAGTTTGTTTGAAATCTGAAAAATCATTTTGACATGAAGACAACTCAATCTTGGCTTTTTGAATTTCCGAAGTAAGAGTGTCAACGTGTTGTTTGTGTTGAAATTTTTGTTGATCTATTTGAGAAATCAAATCATTTTTGGAAGTGACTAGTTCTCGTATCTGTCTTTCTAAATCTTGTTCTTTTAGATATGAATTTTGAAAAGCGATTTCAAAACTGTGTTCTCTTTTTTCATTTGTTTCAAAATTTTCAAGTTGTTTCTTATAGCATTCAAGATCCTTAGTCAATAGTGCAACTTTTTCACGAAGATTACCATTTATCTCATTGCACTTTTCAACTTGAGTTTGGGTGGTCATAAGTAAGGTCATGAGCTCTAGATCTGGATTAATCGAAGGTTTAAGTTGTTCAACGTGAGTATCAACATATTCATCAGTAGGATCATCAAATGTAACCACGGGGTCAACTTGATCATCAAATGTAACCATGTGGTCAACTTGATCATCAAATGTAACTACGGGATCAACATGATTATCGTCTTGATGAGATGTTGATGGCTCATTTTGAACACTTTGTTCTTGGTCAGATGCAGATGCAGGAGGAGATATCAGATCATGTATAAGACATATTTTAGGATCCGGTACCTGAGACAAGCCATCAGTATCATAAACTAGGCCTGTTTCACTCATGTAAATTTCTTGCATGTTTGCCATTAACATTACAGCTGCGTTAGCTTGCAAGTCCTCCATATCATCATCGGATTCTGCATTGGCCATGAAGCTCTGTTCCTTGTCTGTAAGAGTTCCAACAGCTTCATCTTTAAGAGCCAAGAGTAAAGCTTCCTTGTGATAAGCACTTCCTCTGGTTCTCGGTTTTGGACATGCATTAGCCATATTCTCACACCCCCAAATTACCTGTTTAGCAGCGGAATGGAATTCCTGGGGGTTGACTGTCATAGCACCACAATCACAGTTATATTGAACGACCTAAAGTGTCGTTTGGAAAAGAACATCGTTTGATATATTAAAAACATTCAGAGTTACAAAGATAGGTCCCAAATGAAAATCGACATGTGCGGAAAATATGTTTGGTACAATTCAAACGATGTTATAAAAATGTATAAATCCATGTGTGACGCGTCGTCACCGCGACTCCATAATAAGTCCTCATGCATGCCATGAAGTGAATGCCTTAGTTTCCTGAAAATACATTGCTAAAAGTGTCAACACAAAGGTTGAGTGAGTTCATAGAGTTGTTGAAAATGTTTAATACGACTACCACAAGTATAAATCATGTATGACAAATGTGTCACAAAAATGTTACAATTGCTATAAGCCCATGACACCGAAACTAGACTGATCATGATGTTCGCCCCAACAGAGTGTTTGCCAAACAACTCAAATAATGATATTAAATGAAATGCATCCGTTTAACCGGTTGGAATCCACCAACCCGGATGGAGGAGTCACCCTCGATAGATCTATCCACTCACCCTCGCTTTTATGAAATTAACGGTTCATGATTATGAAATGGGGACATTTAACCGGCAATGAGGTAACTTAAGCAATGTAATGAATTTGATATACTTGGTATCGTAATAAAAATGATGTGCAATGTATTCTCCCGCGTAGGTTTGAAATAAAGTAAAACTTGAATAAATCGGGGCTATGAAAACTCACCTGTTGCAATGATAATGATGATGTAATGGCAATACTGAAATGAGGCGCAACCTCTGACCGTGACCTATTATGAATGATACGTTCTAATGTAAATCATGAAACAATGTCGTGAATGCAAACTCATATGAAATCTATACCACTTGTACGCTTTTGAAAATAGAATTTATCGTCGAAATATATGTTTATGACATCTCGTCATGTTATAAAATACTTTACAAGTATTTACGTTGAAATGATATCCTACGATAATCATTTAATGATTTATTATGAAATTATAACTTTTCGTCGTAAAATAATGTCGTTGAAAATTTAATGAAAGTGACAAAACGGCCTTGAAAAGCTAGTCGTAAAATGGTGCACATCGAGTGTTAGGAAACAAACTCAACGGTTTTGGGAAGCTTGTATCATTATCTCAAAGTTTTAGCATTTAAGTTTTTATTATAGAGGTCTCGATCATGGAGAAAAACATAGGTAAAGTAGGGTACTTGTATCCAGAATATTATTTTAGGGTGGTTTTCGGCAAAGTTTAAGTGACCGTATTTTACTCGTTACAACTCCGCTTGACAAACGGTCAGACATTTTGGAAAATATGCTTGGCGAACTTACTTTTACTAGAAGACATCACTTTATAAAAAGTACTCCGTCATTGTTAAAAACGACCCTCAACATGGTCCATCGTGGCCGTAATATTTGTCTAATAGAAATATATTAGTTTTACTTATAATAAAGTAGTTACGACAACTTGTTTAAAATGTGAATAACTTAGTCGTTATAAGTCCGTTTTCTACGTTCTTTATATCCACGGAATCATGATAACATATACTAATATATTTTTGATAAGTCGACACTTTTAACAACGCTTAAGACTCATTTTTGACTCGTAAAAAGTCGAGACAGCATGCTGAATTTTCTGAAACAATTAGTTTTCGTCGCCAAACTTGAAAAATTCATAACTTTTTCGTTATAACGTTTTAACCCATTCAAGCGGCCACGTTTTCGTTTTAAAGTGTATTTTCTAAATATCTAGGCCAAAAAATTTTATCTACTGTCGAGATTTCCAGATTTTCAAAATATGGACAGACCCTTATGTAAACTTGTCGAAATGAGTTTTTCTCGCGCCAAACCTATTCTAACCAATTCAAAACAACTCCGAAGCTATTCAAATCCTACCATACACCTTCTTAGGGTGTCATGGGTTCCTAGACATCACCAAAAGTGATATATAACAAGGAGTAATTATAGGATGACATAAATATATATATAACTCTTAAAATCAATGAAAAAGTGGTATAAACATCATATGACTTGCATGTTTTCTCAAATATGATAAAATGAATATAAAAATGAATATGAAATATGATCATGAATATGGATGCTTACTAGTAAACTTGATGAGTTTTATGAGAACAAAGGATTTTTCCTAATCACCCAAGGTTTTTATTGCACAACCTTAATCAAGAGTGATACTAGAGTGTAAAAATCTTGCCTTGAAAATTTTTGATGATCTCCTCTTGATCTTCCATGGTTGGCCGGTTATGAAGAGAGGAGAGGAAGAGAGACTTTGCTCTAAAACACTTTGTAAAAATGAGTTGTATGTGTATATTTGTGTATAATATGATATAAATGAGTAAGATATTTTGCAAAGTTAAGTTGTGACTCATTCCCCTTGTCGACAAGGGTGTGAATGAGTTACTAGTTTACATTTTTTTTTTTTTAAGTATAGATGTGTAGTAAAGTGTATGATTATTTAAGGATAGTTAATAAATTGTATATTTATTTAAGCATTTAGGGTAGCGTTAGCTAAAAGTAAATTTAACGGAACAAAATAAAATATATTGAAGTCATAAAAATTATAAAAATACATTTCTTACATGAGTTGAGTGAAATAAATATTTATCGAGTTGCATATACGAAAACCGTCGTAATAATATAAATATAACAATTTATATACGAAATAAATTTAAAACACCGAGTAAACTCATAATATTATTTTTACAATCTTAATATGAGTATAAAAATATATCGGCATAATTTTTGGAAGTATTGGACCAATTGTTCAAAATAATTAATTACGCGATAGCGTTTATTTAATAGGAAAATTAACGTTTAATGAAAAATGCAAATCCATGCATGAACCGATATGAAATGATGTTACTAATGATATGTTCATGAATTCGCAGCTAAACCATTAAGGTTACGCGAATTTGATACTCGCAAACGTAGTTTACGATAATTGATGAAATAGTGAAACTTTTAAAGTTTGCAAAATGACCTGAAATTACGAATTGTCACATTCGCCCAACCAAAAAGGAATTCAGTCCCTGAATTCAGTCCATGTTAGGTTCTACGATGTTACTTGTGAAAATATGAGGGTATTTGAGTCGCATTGGGTCGTCCAATGTTTTCTGAATCATATCGCGCCTTTCCAAGACGGGACTTTCAACATAACTCTGTTGCCAACTTGAAATTCTAATGGTTTGCGACTTATGGAACATACTTCCAATATTTTGCGTCGTATATCGACGTAGCTTATCTAGCTATATGTTGTTACTTGTAACTGACTTTTGATTTGTACGATTACTTTGTTGTTTCATGAAATAGTTATGGACTAGGGAGTTGGACTTTCCTGATTTTTGGCCCGTGAATAAGTGATTGATATTTCAACCATGGGGTGCCTCAATTGGTATAGTCAATATGTTCATGTGTTGACTATTGTTGTAAGGGAACTTGTCGATGAAGAATGATTTGCCTAATCATTTCTAGAAAGTCACACATGCTAGAGCATATCATCTAATGTGGGAATTGTCCTCTCGCTCTAACCATTGAGCTGAGGATAATAGGCGGTAATTATGTCCTAGTAGGTTCCATGGAAATCTTGAAATGACTGTCAGCAGTCTAAGGTGAATCGAATAACTTATAATAGGTACAACTGGAATTGATACCACGTGTCTCATGCCAAATTTCAAAATGTTAAATCTGTCGAAAAGGACCTTATTGAAAAGAATACATTATAGGTAACAGTTGTGATTCCTCACGTTTCTCGTTCTAGCGAATGTCATTACTTGAATCTTACTTGCCTAAGGTGCTTAGTCTCCATGACTAAAATGTTTATTGTTTGATTATCGAAGTGTTTCCATGCTATATGTTGTAAAGTCACAAAACGTTAAATATTTAAGTGATGTGGTGTAGTGATTGACTTTCAAGATCTGTCCCGATATTGAGTGCTTCTAAAATTATTTCATCACTTAGATTGTTATCATGCTAGCATAAACATAGATATCAGCTTATACTATGTCGAAGAATGTTTGTTCTAATTTCACTTGTAGATGGAGTGTCATTGATTGTCCGATATGTTCAAACCTGTTGCCTCTCTTGATATGAAAGTGAGGTTACTTGGAATTTCTAGAGAACACAATGCCTTAGAGGAAGTTTATATTGATAACCTTAATTTAACCAAATTTTCCTTTAAGGAAAACTCATTGTAGGGAAGTTCACATATTGTTGAAGCCATGTTAAATGGAATGTTCTGCAGTCTCAGTTAGAAGACTTGGTTTACCCCTATGATGTTGCTTAGTGTGTATTCGCTTCGTACTAAATCTTATAACTCGGTATTGCTAGTACTTTTGAAATGATAGAATTTGGCTTCTAATCCAAAGATAGTGGTTCGGATTGTCTCGTGATGTCTTAAGATTTTTGTTAGGTTTTGAAAGATCTCGCTACCTACTTCTAGTCCTTGTTGGTAATTCCGAAATCCTTTCATTGTTTTCTTGTATCGAGGAATCCTCCTCATAGATGGTATAGGAAGCCTTTCCTAAAAAGGCCACTCGTCAAATTCTAACTTATCGGTTGAGTGAGGGATGAATGGCGTAGGCTTCTATAAAGTGTTAACAAAAAGAAATGTTTATGAACAATTTATCTGATTACAAAGCTTTGCTTTTGAGTGAAAATTGTTTTAAGAGATTTGAAATAATGCTTGTTACTTTCATGACATAATTCTTCCTGAATTATACATAGGTGATCAGGCCATGTATAATCGAGGACAATGATGTGATGCTTGGTTTTGTTGAAATGATATTATGTTCCTCCGAAGTTTTAAATGGTATTCAACGTTTTGTTTTGTAAGATAATGGCTCAATGATTTTTCAGAGTAACATGAAAATCGTTTCGCATGATGGTATTAAATAGTTGATAAAATGACTGAAAGCCAATTGATAGGGTGGTAACGAAACAACTTGTTTTAAAACATTATGAAACAATGTTTCTAAGATGGCGTAGAATAGCTTGAAATAAAATTAAGTGAAATAATGTTATGAAGTAGTAGCAAAGTAACTTGGAATATAATTTGTTGAATGATTTGTAGGATACATGGGAGAACCTCATAAAATGGTAATAGTCTCTTAATTGGTCAAGAATAAAGTTGGCCTAACCCCTAGCAAGATAGTGATGTATTGTCGCGAAATGATTGAAAATTAGGCAATTGGAATAGGGAATGAAATAAACAAAGGTTGTGATTATCGTGGAGATAATAAATGATACATATTACATTAGGTAGAAAGGTACTTATTATCGGTTCCTGTCGATGGTCTAATCATGCCTCAAGTGTAGGAGTAGTAGGCGGTCTAGTGGCAATAGCCCTAGAAATCTCACAGTCCTCAAACCTATGAGACGGTGTAGTGTCTATAGTCTTAGTGATAAATGATAATGGTGTGTCAAATCATGCACGCTTCCCAAGCTGCAAGTCAGGTGTATGAGTAGTGTCTATGAGACGTGATGGCACGGATGATACTCTAGATGACAATGATGATGAAAATGATGACAATGATGATAATAGAAATCCTTGTGGTGAGTTAAGAAAATAGGTTCATTAGGACTAAGCCTATAAGTTCTACCAAATGGTATAATCTATCCCAACCGAGTGATAAAAATTTTCCTGATCCTACGGTGAATCAATAGTGATCGCGATGGTGTAGGTGCAACTTCGTCCTCCTAAAAGGGTTCAGTCTCATCATCTGATGTTATCGGTGTTAAGTCAACTAATGTTAAAATTGCAATAGGGAATGACAGGGTATTCTCCAGGTCAAAGTGATGTGAGTATGATGGGATGGGTATTTGAAGGCATCTATGTGACAATCGATTTTGAAATGAAAGTAAATAACTCGTAAAATGTGCGTATAAAACCGCATGTATAGTGACTATGCACTCATGTTGAAATGATGAGATGCTATGATGATGTAGTTATAGTCTAGGGTCAATGATGCAACCTAGTTCTCTATAACCGAAGCTCTGATGCCAATCTGTCACACCCCCAAATTACCTGTTTTGCAGCGGAATGGAATTCCTGGGGGTTGACTGTCATAGCACCACAATCACAGTTATATTGAACGACCTAAAGTGTCGTTTGGAAAAGAACATCGTTTGATATATTAAAAACATTCAGAGTTACAAAGATAGGTCCCAAATGAAAATCGACATGTGCGGAAAATATGTTTGGTACAAGTCAAACGATGTTTTAAAAATGTATAAATCCATGTGTGACGTGTCGTCACCGCGACTCCATGATAAGTCCTCATGCATGCCATGAAGTGAATGCCTTAGTTTCCTGAAAATACATTGCTAAAAGTGTCAACACAAATGTTGAGTGAGTTCATAGAGTTGTTGAAAATGTTTAATACGACTACCACAAGTATAAATTATGTATGACAAATGTGTCACAAAAATGTTACAATTGCTATAAGCCCATGACACCGAAACTAGACTGATCATGATGTTCGCCCCAACAGAGTGTTTGCCAAACAACTCAAATAATGATATTAAATGAAATGCATCCGTTTAACCAGTTGGAATCCACCAACCCGGATGGAGGAGTCACCCTCGATAGATCTATCCAATCACCCTCGCTTCTATGAAATTAACGGTTCATGATTATGAAATTGGGACATTTAACTGGCAATGAGGTAACTTAAGCAATGTAATGAATTTGATATACTTGGTATCATAATAAAAATGATGTGCAATGTATTTTCCCCCGTAGGTTTGAAATAAAGTAAAAACTTGAATAAATCGGGGCTATGAAAACTCACCGGTTGCAATGATAATGATGATGTAATGGCAATACTGAAATGAGGCGCAACCTCTGACCGTGACCTATTATGAATGATATGTTCTAATGTAAATCATGAAACAATGTCGTGCATGCAAACTCATATGAAATCTATACCACTTGTACGCTTTTGAAAATAGAATTTATCGTCGAAATATATGTTTATGACATCTCGTCATGTTATAAAATACTTTACAAGTATTTACGTTGAAATGATATCCTACGATAATCATTTAATGATTTATTATGAAATTATAACTTTTCGTCATAAAATAATGTCGTTGAAAATTTAATGAAAGTGACAAACGCCTTGAAAAGCTAGTTGTTAAATGGTGCACATCGAGTGTTAGGAAACAAACTCAACGGTTTTGGGAAGCTTGTATCATTATCTCAAAGTTTTAGCATTTAAGTTTTTATTATAGAGGTCTCGATCACGGAGAAAAACATAGGTAAAGTAGGGTACTTCTATCCAGAATATTGTTTAAGGATGGTTTTCGGCAAAGTTTAAGTGACCGTATTTTACTCGTTACAACTCCGCTTGACAAACGGTCGGACATTTTGGAAAATATGCTTGGCGAAATTACTTTTACTAGAAGACATCACTTTATAAAAAGTACTCCGTCATTGTTAAAAACGACACTCAACATGGTCCTTCGTGGCCGTAATATTTGTCGAATAGAAATATATTAGTTTTACTTATAATAAAGTAGTTACGGCAACTTGTTTAAAATGTGAATAACTTAGTCGTTATAAGTCCATTTTCTACGTTCTTTATATCCACGGAATCATGATAACATATACTAATATATTTTTGATAAGTCGACACTTTTAACAACGCTTAAGACTCATTTTTGACTCGTAAAAAGTCGAGACAGCATGCTGAATTTTCTGAAACAATTAGTTTTCGTCGCCAAACTTGAAAAATTCATAACTTCTTCGTTATAACTCCGTTTTAACCCATTCAAGCGGCCACGCTTTCGTTTTAAAGTTTATTTTCTAAATATCTAGGCCAAAAATTTTTATCTACTGTCGAGATTTCCAGATTTTCAAAATATGGACAGACCCTTATGTAAACTTGTCGAAATGAGTTTTTCTCGCGCCAAACCTATTCTAACCAATTCAAAACAACTCCGAAGCTATTCAAATCCTACCATACACCTTCTTAGGGTGTCATGGGTTCCTAGACATCACCAAAAGTGATATATAACAAGGAGTAATTATAGGATGACATAAATATATATATAACTCTTAAAATCAATGAAAAAGTGGTATAAACATCATATGACTTGCATGTTTTCTCAAATATGATGAAATGAATATAATAATGAATATGAAATATGATCATGAATATGGATGCTTACTAGTAAACTTGATGAGGTTTATGAGAACAAAGGATTTTTCCTAATCACCCAAGGTTTTAATTGCACAACCTTAATCAAGAGTGATACTAGAGTGTAAAAATCTTGCCTTGAAATTTTTTGATGATCTCCTCTTGATCTTCCATGGTTGGCCGGTTATGAAGAGAGGAGAGGAAGAGAGACTTTGCTCTAAAACACTTTGTAAAAATGAGTTGTATGTGTATATTTGTGTATAATATGATATAAATGAGTAAGATATTTTGCAAAGTTAAGTTGTGACTCATTCCCCTTGTCGACAAGGGTGTGAATGAGTTACTAGTTTACATTTATTTTTATTATTATTATTTTTTTTATAGATGTGTAGTAAAGTGTATGATTATTTAAGGATAGTTAATAAATTGTATATTTATTTAAGCATTTAGGGTAGCGTTAGCTAAAAGTAAATTTTAACGGAACAAAATAAAATATATTGAAGTCATAAAAATTATAAAAATACATTTCTTACATGAGTTGAGTGAAATAAATATTTATCGAGTTGCATATACGAAAACCGTCGTAATAATATAAATATAACAATTTATATACGAAATAAATTTAAAACACCGAGTAAACTCATAATATTATTTTTACAATCTTAATATGAGTATAAAAATATATCGGAATAATTTTTGGAAGTATTGGACCAATTGTTCAAAATAATTAATTACGCGATAGCGTTTATTTAATAGAAAAATAAACGTTTAATGAAAAATGCAAATCCATGCATGAACCGATATGAAATGATGTTACTAATGATGTGTTCATGAATTCGTAGCTAAACCATTAAGGTTACGCGAATTTGATACTCGTAAACGTAGTTTACGATAATTGATGAAATAGTGAAACTTTTAAAGTTTGTAAAATGACCTGAAATTACGAGTTGTCACACATATGACTCTTCTCATTGCTGTTATAGCATCTAAGACCCCGTATTCCCATTCTGAACATTGCCTTGCTCAACAATCTGAACCCTTTGCTGAGGAGTAGCCATGTTGTTCCTTCCAGAAGCATTATAACCAAGTCCACTACTGATGTAGCTACCATTTCCCATCAGACGACCATTGTTTCTGTTTTGAACTTCAACCCTTCTATTCTGAACAACAGCTTGATTCCTTGTATTAGATGAGTTACGAATACGGTTGTTGAATTTGTTTGCAAATCTCCCGAAGGCACAAGAAATTAGTGCAAATCCTTGATTCAACGTACTGAATGCATCTTCATCATCATTATGTGTGTCACTGTAGAGTGTTGAATCTGAGTTGTTGTTATAAGGAACCAGTTGAGTATCAATTGATTGCTTTGAGGGATCATATGGAGTGATATGGGTGGATGGTGTCTGCTGAGTAAAGCCTTGTTGCTGCTGTGGGAATTGAGGAAATTGTGGTGCACAAGACTAAGCAATCAATGCAAGTGAATTAGCATTTGGTAAAGGTGCATAAATTCCACGAAGAGCTCGATCTTTGCCCACTTCCTTTTTATGGTGCTTCATATAATCATACAATTACCTGTATTTTGCATTATGAAGATTCTTAGCTTGACGGATGAACGTGACATACTTCTCCCAATCCGGACCGAGACAACTTAGAAACTTTGTGTTGATTGCAATTCTGGGTAAGATTATGTATCCAAATCATTGATGATGTTTGTGAACCGATGATATTATGACTCTAATGACTCCCTTGGATCAATCATGAACATTTCATAAGCTAGGTAAAGTTTTGATTCCATGTCTTCCTGATTAAGTTCAGTGCCTTCCATTAAGAGGTGAACATGTTCTCACATGTCTTTTGCAGTCTTTTGAGCATCAACACTGCGTAGAATCGAATTAGGTAATCCCAAAAGAATATATTCCATTGCAAGCTCATCAGCTTCTTGGTGAAGAATCTGTTTTGCAGTGAGTTGAGACTGAAGGACAGTTGTGGTAGTGTCATCCCTTGGTGTATTAGCCGTTGGATCACCGGGAATTGTTACAGTAGGCATTTGAAAAGGACCCTCAGGAATGACCTTCTTCCAATATTTTCCATGTGGTTTCTTGAGATCACAGAACCTAAAGAACCGACTAAACCATTGAACATAGTTTCTTGGAGTGAGCATTGGAGGTCTATCAAGAGATCCAGCTTCATGAATGGATTGTTGGCTACTGATAGCCTCACACATCTTTGCAAACCAATGAGGTTCATTCTGTGTCACAGTTAATGAACGCATAACATATTTGGCTGGGAAGTGATATTGAAAGTAGTTAGCATATTGAGGTTGTTGTGGAGGGAATTGTGTTTGTTGTGGTTGTGCATATTGATGTGGTAGATAATGTTATTGTTGTGGTTGTTGCGGGAATTGTGGTTAAGGATATTGTTGTTGTTGTTGCTGAGGATATTCATGAGGAAAGTAGTTTGAATATGGTGGTTGAGACATCTTGAAACTTGTGTTGATGATGGATCTTTGTAGATGAATGAAACGTGATTTGTTTGTTGAAAGTGGGCTTATTCGTAAAAAAACTCCTTAGTCGTAAGGTTGATGTAGCTTACTCCTAAACTGATCCTTAGTCGTAAACTTCCTTCTTACTCGTAAACTTTGTGGCTTAAACGTAATCTTATTCGTAAAGTGTTACTCGTAAGTGTTGACCTTATTTGTAAGAATAGGTTAAAAACCAAAATCTTTCAAACTTGTCCAAGTTAGAAAGATATCCACAAGTCGAAGTGTTTCACAAGCTCATCCAAGCAAGAGAAACACTGAGTCACAAACAACTTAGAAGATTATGAAGAAGATTCCTTATTCGTAAACTCTTGCCTTGTTCGTAAATCTTAGTCGTAAGATTAGGGTCTTCTTATTCGTAAGAATAGGGTTTAAGTTACTCATAAGAATATGGTATTATGCTTATTTGTAAACACACCAGAAATGACCAAAACGACTTTTTAAGCTCTAAAACGCGTTGTACATTTGATTCTTTTGATGAAACAACTTCAATAACACTTAAATAACAAGAAAGTTTTGAAATTTATCAACCAAAGTGAAATTTCTGCTTATTCGTAAAAACGTGATGATCAACAAGAAACGAGTGAAAAACGTCAAGAAGAAACACGCAAAGTTTCAAACTTTTTGGCAAAAACTAAGACTCTAAACACTATAGTAACCTGAAAACTTTCCAAGCTTCAAGATTGGAGTGCTAAAATCAAAGTTTACACGAAATGAATGGTGATGAACGAGAGAAAACTTACGCATAACTAAACAAACTTCAACAAAAGCGTTTCAAACAACTAGATGGTGATTGATACCATTGTTAGGTCACCATAATATGATCACACAAGTAATATAAGATGTAAATAGAAAGAGATGAGAGAAAGATATGGCAGATTCTTTCACACACACACACGAATGATAAATGATTAAGCATAAATGAAAGAACCAACACCCTCCTAAGAGGGTTTACATAGTATTTATAGGAAAGGGAGCTAGGGAAACACTTCTAGTCCCTTCCTTGTTTAGTTTCGGCCTAAGCATAGGCTCATGGGCTTACTACATAAGCCTTGCACTTAATACAAACATATAATCCTAATTAGAAACCTATTACAATATTAATGACCGACACTTGAATAGTAGTTACATGTAATCCCAACAGTTACCATGGTAACGTGCGTTGAGATTGTGTTTGAATAAATAAAAACTTACATACACATCCCCTAAAACGGTAACATTACTGTTTGAATTTGAATTTTTTTAACCCTTTTGGCCCTTATACGTTACATAATGGGCAAATTTATATAAAAACTAAAAAATTAAAACCTTTATTAAACCACTATAAATACCCACTACATACATAACTTTTTTTTCACACCTCCACAACTCAAACTCATATACATATACTTTCATTTGCTCCAAAAAAATGTTGGGATTTAACAATAACGAGAGTTTCTTGAACCTCATGGGGTTTAACAACCCAAACACGGGGTCTTCATCTTCAAACCTGAACGTGGGGTCTTCTTCAACCAATATCCCTTTGCCTAACCCACACAGCTTGTCGCCCAAGTAACTTTACCAACAAGATCAACAATTTGTAATGTGGCAACGAAGCCAACAAATGCTAAACGCCAATTTCCAAAATCTTCAATTCGAACAACAATCACAACCGCCATCCCAATCATCACATACACAAATTGAAAAAAACGAAGTATCCGGAGCACCTTTTTCTCAACGAAAACCACAAGTCGTGGTAAACGAAAGACCAAAAAAAACCAATGAACCTGAACCAATTGACGAAAAAAATCCCAACATGACTGATACTACATTACATTGGCAACCAAGTGAGGAAAAACTACTTGCAACGTTTTATGTGTCCGTTACCGAGGACCCTAAAGTCAGGATTTCACAACCTGGCCAAACGTTTTGGTATCGGGTTATGAACAAGTTTAATAAACACAATTTTCAAACATGTGACAAGGATATGCTAACAAGTAAGTGAAAAACGTTGAACCATGATTGCCAAAATTTCAATTCGATCTATAAATGATAACGCTACACGCGTCGTTCAGGGTCAAAGGAGCTTCCTTTTTGCCGAGCAAGTTTTTCAACACCCTAGGAAGTGAACCTAATCGTTGTAGTGTAGTATTAGGGTAAGCCACGGGTATTGATATCATTTTGTAGGGGAATAGGAATGCTAGTGAGAAGTTACTACGCTAAGGTTGGGGTTGAGAAAGATTATTTTTTATCTTTTTTATGTTTTTTAGGAAATGGAAAGGTACGAATCTCGGGGTTTGGATTCGGGGGTTGGTATTTCTACCTATTACTCTACTTGTCTAATTATCTAATCTAAGGTGTATGTAGTCTATGTCTAATTATTGTGTGCTCGTATGATAGTTTACTGAGGTTTTATTACTCCTTAATTATCTCCTATTGATGGTTGAATTGTCACGTCCTTATTCTTAATCGCGTTGTGTGTCTAAAGTCGTAGGGTATGCGTTTATCCCTAACTCTTTGAAACTACCAAAGGGTCTCGTCTACAAAATCTCTAGGAATTATAAACTCTAACTCTAAGGTACTCTTTGGATGGTTTAGCCTACAACTACTCTAGGCGTTATAGTCTAAGGTTCACAAAGATTAATCAAGCATTAACTACACAACGAATGACCTATCGTATTACTAGATCATTAACAATTAAGATAAGAGACAACCAATCAATATTCAATAATTAAGTTTCATATTCCCTAAGCAAACACACAAATAAATTAGCCGGACATGGAGAACATGCAAGCATACACACAAATAATTGATGACATAATTGAATTAATGAAGTAAAACACTTATCTTGATGTAAGATAGGGTTTGGAACCCTAAAATACTGTACAAGACAGCCTTGGTTCGGTTTAGGTTTTTACTCCAAAAGACTACACACTAAAAACTAAAAAATTCGAATTCTATATATAAGATTACAATCGCGACGGCGTCACCTTATGAATTGTGAGTTCGTCGGGTCGCCGTCATTAGGGTTTCATCTTGGCCACGTTAGTCTTGCGACGGCATCACCTTATGCTTGTGACGCCGCCCTTCGATCTCGACGCCGTCGGATCAAATCTAGGCCGTCCCGAGTTGCGACGACCTACTCTTTTAAAGCGACCACCGGTCACTTGAAAATAAGCAATTTGGCTACTGTATGCGTCACAAAAGTGGTTCGACGGCCGCAATAACACCGACGCCGTCCACTTGTAGAACCCTGACCGCCCTTTGTATTTCCAGCCCTGAGTGGCTCGATTCTTGACTTTGGCCATTTTCTTCGTATATCCGGCCTTTTCGTCCAAATAAGTGCCATTCCAGCAATTTGCCTTCAAGAGACCTAAAAGTGAAAAGGAACGATATTAAGTAATAACGGATACAAAAGTGATCAAATAAGGGCTTAAACGACCCCTCAAAAAGGTACATTTTAAAACCTTATCAAATATCCCTACACTTGGTATTTGCTTGTCCTCAAGCAAATGTGCTTTTAGCCAATTAATTTATAAGTTAGGGGCTATGAAGCATCGGTTTAAAACAGTCCACAACACATATAAGCCCCGCAAAAGTCATAACAAGCACGTAAATTACATACTAGCACCTCACATGGGGTGTTTGGATACTCACATATCTCGGGTGTATATGAAATATATCAAAGTGGAAATGGAAGATAAACACTCATTAACCGGTCCTAGTACATAGATTACCATAGGCTTAAGAATAGATCAAACCTCCATTGCTTTGGCGTAAGCACCTAGGAAAGACTATCAAAGAGGTCTTTAAAGGGTTGTAATGTTAGGCTTACGGTAGGGAAACAAAGGGTTTGGTGGGATAGGCTATTTAGTGGTGGCAAGTCAAAAATATTTATGTTACAAGAATACGAAGAATGGCGTTGCTAAGCCAAGACTCGACACTCTAAACTCTAGATAACTGAAACACACAAACATAAATTTAAAGGATAGATGTAGGATGGTAGCCCGTATGTTTTTTTTTTTTTCATACACTTTTACTCTACCATCCTCTACGGTAACATCAAAATGGTAGGGATTTATAGGCACATCCGTACACTTGAGTTTTTATTACTCTAACACTAATTTGACCCGAATTGAAAAGATCAAAACACTTGGAGTACATTATTACGCAAATAAGGGAATTTGAATTAACGTTCCCTTCCAGTCATTTCATAAACTTTAACTTTTCCCATGAGTCCCAATCGTCCCAAAACTGTGTACAAGGGATATGACTCGACTTAGCAACTCATGCAAGCAACTAGATAATTGAACTAAAGGTTTTTAGGGTGATAACAATAATGCGCTACAAGTGAGTGCATACAAGGTAGGCTAAGGCGATTTTGGTGTACATTTAGGGGTGGGGTGTAAACAATGCTCTTCATTGATATTCCGAAAAACCGAAAAATCAAGAGAACCGCGAAAAGGATGGACTCAGAGGGGTTAACTAGGGGTATCATTTACTAAAAGTGAGTACAACGCAAAGGTGTGGGGGAATTACTCAACCGAGGTGGAAGAAGTAATTATATTACGGGTATCAAACAAGGGTTATCCTAATGCATCTTATCATTTAGTTATTCCTAACTACACAAGTGTAGTCTTACTAGCGATCTCGGGATGCATCACAAAACAAGTTCTAGAATCTATAATACTACCGGTTCACACTCTAAGCATTAAAGATGAATGCTTTAATTCCTACTAATCTAAGGGTGATCCTCACATTTTGGGTGGAATTTAGGTGGTAAAGGGTTTTTTGTGCTAGTCATGCAACTTCCTATCCATGAGATGCTTTATTAAGACTAATGGCCCACTCTTATATGTCATGAAAAATTAAAATTTTGGTGCCAAAATTACCCTAACCGACATTTTCTCATGGTTTATTACACAAATACAATTGGACAAAGCAAATAATCAAGGATAAGCATAGTTTCAAAGTTCCCGTTTTATTTTCCCTCCCTACATTTAAACTGAACATTGTCCCCAATGTTCCCCGAAAGTATCAAAGTTATGATAATAGAAGGTAATTAAAAAACGAAAGAAACTAATACTCCCCTGATTAGCTCGGTAGGATCCGTGTAAAGTGGTGGTTAAATCCTTTTCAAGAAGAATGTATGCGTGAAAAGCTCCTTCCAATCTTATGTATCTTCTTCTTAGTAAATTAAACATGCACACTTGAAGAAAACAAACGAAACATTCGCGTCAAATCGGCCGTAATAATATATATAGGACTCTACTAAACTAGGATATAATGCTAGTGGAATGGATGTTTACAGAATTTCTAGAAAATTAAGACATGGAAAATTCCAAAAATTTATAAGTAGCTCAGAAAACGAGAAAAAAGTAATCTGTTGTTTTACTCCTTCACGACACCGTCAGTTCGCGATCCTGGCCAAAGTTATCTGACAAAAACTGGTCTGCGATTTTCTGAAAAAAAATTCTGGAAAATTTATACCTTTAGAATCTGGAAAAATTTCTGCAAAACATCCATTATGACTCGATACAAGCATTTGACTCGAACAAACACACATATATATCTTTTAACTAATTGCAATTCTCATGTTTACGTTTCTTTTGAAAACATGTGTAATCCTCCCTACACTTATCCTTTATGTAAAATACCTTTATATGCAACTAAGACGAGGTTAAAAACAAAATAAAGCATTTTTACAAATTTAAACATGAGAATAAGCAATCAATAAAAGATATATGACACTAACAAGCAAACAATTAAGCATGGGTTGCCTCTCACGAAGCACTTTTCTTTATTTATGAGTCTTGTAGCTAGACTCGTAGTCGTGCTCCTACGTTGTCTCGTTTTGCATTCTCAATGAGAATTCTATCATGTTGACAAAATTTTCATCGACTCTATACCTAGGCCCTAGGGTCAAGCAATCCTTATAATAAAGCCTGCTTCTTTCCCACATAAATTTATAGCCTTTTTCAACATTGTCCTTCTTTTTGTCCTCAAAAGCTTTGATGTTGTCTCGTTCAAAAATGGGTAGATGGCCATATTCATTTGTTTTCCAAGGCATCCTATAAGTGATCTCATCGGTTCCTTCCTTAAACCTAACCATTCCATCATACTTGTTATGGCTCATCTTAGATGTTTCAACAAACGGTTTTCCAAGCACTACTTGGGATAAGCTATAGTCAATGATGCATCCTATATCTTCTAGGCCACAAAATCAACTAGGTAGGTGAAATTTCCTATAAAGACATGTACATCCTTGACTCTTCCCACAAAGTTGCAAACTCCACCTGGATACTTAGGGTCCCTCCTAATATTAAGTCACTCATTCCTAATGTCATTGTCAGCAGATGACATCACATTAATGGGAGATTCCGTATCTATGTAAGCATGGTCGACACTCCTATATCCGATCATACAAGGGATTTTTAGGTTCCAAGGATTTCCTCTCCTAATCTTTGGGCATAACCTAATGATGGGTGATCGGGGATTATCGATTATGTATCGATGGTAAGCAACCTCTTCCTTAGTGGGGTAAAGATTGAAATAAGCACTATCCTCTTCATTCACGTTCATCATATTTAGCTTCCTAAGCTCTCCAATGCGAGCTCGAAGTTGATTGGCCAAAGCTGGATCAAACAGTGGGTATTTGTTTGGTGGTAAAGTGTTGTTTGGTGGTTTATCACCTTCCATGATGAAAAGTGATAGGGTTACGAACAAAGGTCACGAAGAAGGGGGATAGACTACGAGAAAGCTAAAAATATGAGAAAATTTTACTTGATAGGAATCAAGCAAAGAAACCTAAACGAGGTGGACTACGAACTAGCTATTCTATTCCCCGGCAGCGGCGCCAAAAACTTGATAACGCTACACGCGTCGTTCGGGGTCAAAGGAGCTTCCTTTTCGTCGAGCAAGTTTTTCAACACCCTAGGCAGTGAACCTAATCGTTGTAGTGTAGTATTAGGGTAAGCCACGGGTATTGATATCGTTCTCTAGGGGAATAGGAATGTGATTCAACACCAGAACACGTCAAGCTTACTCACACAAGCTAGCCACTTGTGAATGACTAACCGTAAGAAACTTAAAACGGCTCGGACACTGATTCTTTGATAATGAAGGCTTAGGGGTTATGTGTATAGATAAAAACCTCAATATCGATATCAAAAATAATCACGAAGATAGATTCAAATTCCTTTAGGAAAAAGAATAATAAATCAAATCCCGTGTGTGATCGTGTATACGGATTAGACAACCCGAATCGTTTCCCAACGAGGCGTGAATTGCCAACGTCGTTCTTGGTTTGGAATTTAATGCTCGATGTTTTGATTTGTTTGATTTTGTTTATTAAACTACGGGAATGGGGAAAGTAATTAATGAAATCTATTCTACAGGAAATCCTAAGTGCGAATTAAACTAAAACGTAATTAATAAAACGTAATTAAAATGCAACTACGTCTAAATTATACCCTAAAAATGCCTAAAATTACTTTTACTCTAGAAATGTAATTTAAAAACTAATTTAGAATTAAAACTATTTTTTGGATTTTTCTGGATTTTATTTAAATTAAAAACTAATTTTTAACCTTTTAAACTAAATTAAAATACTAAAAATTAAGAAATTTAAGGAAAAAAATATGAAACTATTTTTATAAAATCTAAAATATCATAAGAGACTTTTCAAAACTATTTTTTTTATTTTTCAGATTAATTTTCTATTTTCTACTAATTTTAAACTATTTTAATCTAATTTAAATTGTGAAAAATACCAAATAAAAGGGGAAAAATATGGAAAAATCTTTTTTATGCTTTTTATATTTATCTTAAACTGAGAAAATTGAAAAACTATTTTTTTGAACTTTTTCTTAATTAATTGCAATTAAAGCTAATTAAAAGTGATTAAAAACTATTTTAAATTGAGAAAAATACTAAACAGTGACCAAAATTAATGAAAAATTCAGGAAAATTCTAAAATCTTAATCTAGTTCTAAGAAAAATATCAAATGTGATGCTTATGTGTGAGAATTAAGGGCTGCAGTGTAAATGGGTATGGAATAAGCACTTTTGAATAAGCAAAAAGCTCCTAATCTGAATTTAAGCTAAAGGCAGCTTAAAGAAACCTTAAAATGACAGTGATGGAACTATGGGAGCATGCAATGGGCTAGTGATTAAGGAATGATTAAGCTAAAATGAAAATTACTAGAGAAATAAGCTAATAAGCTAAAGTGATCCTAGAAATAAGCTATAAGGGAAGGGAGTCCTAACAAGCTACCTCTCCTAAGTTATCTAAGGGTATCTTAAGCTACTCTAATAGGGTGATAAGCACTAGAAGCTTTATTTTGACCACTAAAATTCCAACAGTTAAGGACAGTAGGGGGGTACTTTGAGCTTATTTTTAAGCTAACAAACCAGCTTAAATTTCCAAAATAAACTAAACCAGATCTAAACCATGTGCTAGAGAGTGAAAAGAAACAAGTTTCAACATTTTTGAAGCTAAAATGAAGGTTTGCTAAGATCTGATATAGAGGGACAATTTTATGACAGTGTCTTTGATGTTGGATTTGGACAGAAAATAAGACCAAGTTTGATTGACCAAAAACTGTTGGATGTTTGTAAAACTTATCTATAAGCTAACTATTGCTACTCAAATTTGTAGAAAACTAATTTTTTTGTGTTTTTGATATGATTGAGACCATAAAATCAGCTTGACAAAATGACTCAAATGGCAGTTTGAAAGGAAATTTGACAATTACCAATTTAACTAATCTGACTCAAAGGCTTGTAAGTCATTTGACCCTAACTTAGAACTTAAAGACAGACTAAATGGGACTAAATTTACTCAAAAACAAACTCTAATAAGAGCTTACACTACTATTTCATTAACAGCTTTTTTTTGGCGTTATTTAACTCAAGATTCTGAAAATGACTTGTACCTCTTGGGACTAGAAAGAGATATACAAAACAACTTATCTAGCACAAATTAAATCTGGTGAGAACTTAAAGGACTCAGCAAATGACCAAAGGTGGTGAAGAACCCACAGTGCCAAACACCCTTTTATGAGAGGTGTTTGGCAGATTTGGATCTGGTACTTTTGAGCTTGGATTTTTAAAAAGACAGAGATGTAGTGAAAATGAAAAGCTCACATAAGCTATATAGAACTTATATGAGCTTATACTAACAATTCTATAAGCTTGATCAATGGAATGGTACGGATTAATATCAAACAAGAAAAAATGAAATACTTGAAAACTTTTATTAAAACTGAAAATGAGATTACAAGAAAAACTGAGACTACATAAACTTTTAAGCAAACATTACTTAACTAAAAACTGAGAATACAAAAAACATTGACTGAATTTAAAAGAAAATTACTACTACACTACTACAACGAATTACATTGTGAGCTTAGGGTCTATTTATAGCTGAATGGAGGTCTTGGGATCCCTGGTTGGAAGAGCCTAGAAGCTATTTTGAGCCACACAAATCATCCATTGTCACTTCAACCAATCATTGCCTTCCAAATCCTTTCATGAGGTGTCACGGCCAATAATATGGTGCCATTTGTCCACGTGGCAGATATATCTGACAAGTCAGCTGAGGATAAGGTCTTGATAGATGCTAGTACGAGGATTGTGTTTGGGATTGGTGTTAATGGTGGAAAACGGGGTGCGTTTGGGAAAGGGGAGAACAGGGGAGGATTTAGGCGCGTTTGGTTATTTTATATTTAATCAAAATGTTTGACCGGGTATTTTGCTTTGACCTGGGTTAAAAGATACGGGTATAGAGGGTATAAGGTGGCCGGGTCTTGTTGTTGGGCGGGTAAAGGTTGGAAATGGATTGGGCCTGATGTGGATTGGATAATATAAAGGATTTATATTGGACTTGGATAAATATTAGACCCATTAGTAACCATAGGGACCAAACATGTAAATTCGGATTTCCAAGGGACCAAACATGTGAATCTGAAAATATCTTCCAAGGACCATCTTTGTCAATCTTCAATAGACCAGGGACTGAATTTGCAATTTTTGAAACTTGAGGGTGCTTTCTCGATTCTTTGAAAGTTCGGGGACCATTTCGATATTTCTTCAAACTTTAATCAAATCTTCACAAATCATCCTCAGAGATTAGAAATCTTCATAAATGCATAATTTGACCTTGGCCTAACTTAAACTCTCTTAATCTCGTGCTTTCGGATTTACGTCGATTTGGTTCCTTTTTTGCGTGTTTTACATATCCATACCTGCACAAGCACAAACTCAAGAAAACCACAAATATTAGCAATAAACGGCTCTTTCTTGGTTATTTTGGGTCTATTTTGATGATGAAAAGGTATGTGTTTTAGCACATACCAAAATACCCCAGACGAGACCATTGTCGTGTCCTCACGCAATGCAATCAACTCAAGCTTCTAAAACCAAGGATTTCAATCTCTTTCTACTAAACCATTGATATGTCCAAACCGTCAAGTTATCTCACACAAGCTAGCCACTTGTGAATGACTAACCGTAAGAAACTTAAAGCGTTTAGACAAACCAATTAGAGAAGAAGTAGTCAAGGTTCCTCAAAAGAGATTAAGAAAGCCTTAATTCTAAAAACGCCCCGTTTACCTTTTAATATCACATGTATAGGTATTACGATTAAGCACATTACGGTTATGAATGACGGTTTGCTGAACTTTCATGTCGATCAATAACTCAAACATTTTTCAAACGACACGTTAGGATCACGGAGTAGAAAACACAACACAGCGTGAAGTGACCATACGGATAGAATACATCGTCCCGATTTTCACAAGTCCCAAACGAAGCGTAAAACCGAAATCATTGTTAAGTATGATTCTAGATGCTAACACTACCCATGGAAGTTACTTGTGTAATTACCTTTTGTTCCCATTTTCCTATTTTCCTCTAGATTTTTTTATTTTTGTGAGAAATGAATTTCTTCAAATTCTCGTTTCGATAATTTTTATTCCGATAAAGATACAAAGCTAAGTCGATAATTAGTTGTCCGCCTTCCCTCAAGAACCATTGTCGTAAAAATGAGGTCCACATCAAGGAATTTTTATTCACTAACTTTTGACTTTTTCAATTTCATTTTTCAACATCATTTTTTTTTTTTTTTTTTTTTACATGAGCTTTTACTTTTACTTATATGAGCTGTGAACCACGAAGCTTCACGGGGTAATTCCAAGACTATAGGCTTCATGAAATGAGGATCCCGCTGGCTAGGCTAAGACCTCACTCAATCCCGGCTAAAGATCCAAGGGTCCGATCTACGACACGCAGCTCACAACTTTACTTATTACTTTATCACTGATTACTCATTTATTTATTACGGATCCTTGATGTGTACCCAATTTTTAAAACAAAGATTCTTTTAAGAAGATAAAGAACTAACTATCGCCAAAAACTCAACATCTCTAATTATTTAGACAGATATGGGGTGAAACAATTTTGTGGGAACAAAAGCCATAAGTACCTTCGATGGGCTCTAAAGAGAACCAACTACTCCACGCTTAGCATCTAAACTCATAAGTAACTCTATCATTTCTCGATCTCTGCAAATTTAAAATCCCAAATAATGAGATCCATAGATGCTTAGCCGATAATTTTTAGATTATCTATGGTTAAGGGAACAAGCTAGGGCTCAACACGCCCGGTCAAGTCAGAATTCCATTCCTACTCTCACCAGCGGAAAGTCAACAAGGTGTCAAAACATATATTAACTTAGCCAATGCCTCGTCTAATGAAATCAAGTCATGCATATTTAAAGTCACTCAGGGAAACTTGCAAAATCTTGGCCTTGTGAGCTAGAATTCGCATTTTATAGCTTCTTATCTAAGAGACTAGCCAACTTTTCAATCAAAAAGACTTAACAAAAGCTTACAAAAATTTTTAAAATTTTCACATTTTTGCACAATTTTTCATTTTCTAAGGAAAACGGGGTTCGAGAGAAACACTGACGAAAATAAGCAAGTGAGGTCAAATCAAATCGAAGATTACCCTACCCCAGACTAGAACGAAACATTGTCCTCAATGTTTAAAACAAGGGTATCAACGAAAATCTAAAAGCCGTTTATTAAGTATGCTCAAAGATAAACGTTAGTCGATAAGATTAGGATATCGGATTTCCATCAGCATCGATCATGAAACTCGAGTGGAGAGAATGACAAACTTCGAGCACGAGAGTCTTCATATCGGGAACATCCTAAACACAACATCACAAACAACCAAACACGAGAAATCGAAGAGGCTAACCCCTTCACGTCACTTATTAGAAAATAGAAAGAAGATAGATGGATAAGCATGGGGTGCCTCCCACGAAGCGCTACTGTTTTTGATTACCGAATCGCTAGCTTGACTCGATCCCCGAATTCATGTGTCCATGGGGAAGAAAGTTTGGAGATCCGGGACAACCATAGATGGAATGTCCCCTCCGAAATAATGTTTCACACGATGACCATTCACCTTGAAATTTGGGCCATTGGGTTGAGAAAGCTCCACCGTTCCATACGGGAAAACTTGAGCGATGGTGAATGGTCCTGACCAACGGGTTTTGAGTTTGCCCGAGAATATCTTCAATCGAGAGTTAAAAAGGAGAACTTGATCACCAACGTTGAAAACGCGGTTTTTGATTTTAGCATCGTGAATCCTCTTAGTCTTCTCTTTGAAAATCAAAGAATTCTCGTAGGCCTGATCTCGAAGCTCATTTAATTCATTCAATTGAAATTTTCGGTGATCACCCGCGGTCTTAAGATCAAAATTAGCATGTTTCAAGGCCCAGAATGCCTTATGCTCGAGCTCGATGGGCAAGTGACAAGCTTTTCCATACACCAACTTAAATGGGGTGCACCCGATGGGTGTCTTGTATGCTTGATCGGAAAGCCCATAATGTATCATCTAACTTATCGGCCCATGAAGCTCGATTTTCTCCTACGGTTCTTTCTAATATCCTTTTCAAACCACGATTCGAGACCTCAACTTGTCCGCTCGTTTGCGGATGATACTGTAGAAAGACGATGGGTAACTTCATATTTAGCCATAACTTTAGCAAATTGTTCATTACAGAAATGGGTACCGCGATCACGGATGATAGCACGAGGTGCTCCGAATCGGAAAACAAATTTTCAAGAACTTAACACCCACTCGGGCGTCATTGGTGGGGAGCGCCTTCGCTTCAACCCATTTAGACAAGTAGTCGACGGCCACGAGGATATACTTATTTCCTCTAGATGACGGAAATGGTTCCATAAAATCGATGCCCCACACGTCAAAAATCTCACAGACTTGAATAGCATTTTGTGGCATTTCATCCTTCGGTGAAATTTTCCCTTGACGTTGGCAAGAATCACAAGATTTGACTAAATCATGAGCATCTCAATATATGGTCGGCCAATAGAATCCGGAATCAAAAACCTTCTTAGCGGTGTAGCTTGCACCATGATGGCCACCCGTGGGTCCGTTATGGCAAGCATTGAGAATATCAATAGCCTCTTGGCCATGAACACACCGCCGGATTACTTGATCCGCACAAATCTTAAACAAGTAGGGTCGTCGAGAAAAATTCTTAACATCTTTGAAAAACTTGTTCTTCTGTTGGGACGACATCCCTTTCACGATGAAATTTCCCGCATGGTAATTTGCAAAGTCGGCAAACCATGGGGTGTTCGGGTCTTTCTTAGCAACCATCCCAAGTGTCTCAAGAGGAAATGTTTCCGTGATCTCCTTTTCTCGAGCACACTTTGATGGGGATTCTCAAGTCTAGAAAGGTGATCGGCAGCCAGGTTCTCCGCTCCTTTTTGTCAAGAATAGTAACATCAAACTCTTGAAGGAGGAGAACCCACCAAAGTAATCGTGGCTTAGCATCTTGCTTTGCCAAAAGATACTTTAAGGCAGAATGGTCGGTATACACTATGGTCTTTGACAAGACAAGGTAGGGTCGAAATTTCTCAAAAGCATAAACAACCGCCAATAATTCCTTTTCAGTAGTCGTGTAATTGTGTTGGGCCTCAGACAATGTCTTACTCGCATAGTGTATGGGTTGAAAATGTTTCGACTTACGTTGCCCCAAGACTTCCCCAATTGCGTAATCACTAGCATCACACATGAGTTCAAAGGGCAAATCCCAGTCGGGGGCAACTAAGATCGGTGCCTCGGTTAATTTCTTTTAAGGATATTAAACGCTTCAACACATTCGTTGGTGAAGATAAACGGAGCATCCTTTTCAAGGAGATGGGTCAGAGGGCGGGCTATCTTAGAGAAATCTTGGATGAAACGGCGATAGAAACCGCATGACCCAAAACTCCTCAATACCTTTGACGGTAATGGAATGAGGGAGTTTAGCTATAACGTCGACTTTAGCTCGGTCGACCTCAATCCCAGATTTTGATATCTTATGGCCGAGGACAATGCCCTCTCGAACCATGAAATGGCACTTCTCCCAATTCAGGACCAAGTTGGTGTCTTCACACCTTTTGAGAATGTGGTCTAGATGAGAGAGGCAAGAAGTGAAGGAATCTCCATAAACCGAGAAATCATCCATAAAAACTTCCATAGACTTTTCGATCATGTCATGAAAAATGGCCATCATGCACCTTTGGAACGCGAGGAGCATTGCATAGCCCAAAAGGCATGCGTCGGTAAGCAAAGGTTCCATAAGGGCATGTGAAGTGGTTTTCTCGATCCTTTGGATCGATTGGGATTTGAAAATAACCAGAGAAACCATCGAGAAAGCAATAGAACTCATTTCCCGCTAAACGTTCGAGCATCTGATCCATAAAAGGAAGCGGGAAATGGTCCTTACGAGAAGCATCGTTCAATTTTCGATAATCAATACACACCCTCCATCCGGTGATGAGGCGTATGGAAATCAACTCATTTTCATCGTTAGCAATGACGGTCATTCCTCCCTTCTTAGGGACACAATGGATAGGGCTAACCCATGAGCTATCGGAGATTGGATAAATGATTCCGGCGTCGAGGAGTTTGAGAACTTCCTTTTGATAACATCATGAATCTTGGGGTTAACCCTACGTTGTTGTTGAATCACGGGTTTACAATCATCCTCCATCAGAATTTTGTGGGTACAAAATGAGGATTGATTCCTTTGATGTCGAAATTTGCCAGCGATTGCATTTTTATGTTTTCGTAAGACATCCAAAAGTGCGGTTTTCTCCTCATCTTTCAAGTTTTTAGCAATGATGACGGGAAATTTGTTCGGTTTTTCAAGAAAAGCATATTCAAGATTAGGAGGTAAATCCTTGAGCTCGGGCTCCGGAGGATTTTCATTAGACGTTTGTACTTCTTTGATTTCTTCAATCGTGATTTCTTTAGGAGGGAGTGACGGTAATGGATCTTCATTCAACAATTGCTCAAGATAACGGATATCTCCCTCCGAATCATAAACATCATCTTCAATTCCCGGTGGAATCGATTCATCATCGACGAAAGAAACTCATCGATCTCTTCCAAAATGAAGTCACCTCCCTCTAACGGAGTGAGAGAGAGGGGGAAGAATCGGCAATAATAGGCTCAGAAGATGGTTCAACATTTTCAGAAAGAATGGTGGGATTGCCACCCATAAAATCAAGAACTTCTTGAGCATACTCCTCCGTAGCAATATCGAGAATGTCGATTCGATTAATAGAAGCATCATCATAGTTGGAGGAGTATCTCGAAGGATGGTTAATGTTAAGCGAGACGGTTTCCTTATTAGATCGTAAGGTGATTTCTCCTTCATAAACATCAATCATCGCCGACCGTTCTTAGGGGCCTCCGAGAATAAGAGGTACTCGAGGGTCGACATCAATCAACGACAACGAAGTGGCGGGAAAATGCAGATGGTCCTACTTTCACATAGACGTCCTCGGCGATTCCTTTCGGAATAGAGGTTGAGCGGTCCGCGAGTTCAAGAGTCATCTTAGTAGGAGTGAGTTCAGGGAGAGAAAGTTTGTTATAAATCGAAAGAGGCATTAAGTTAATACTCGCACCAAGATGCCAAGGCGAAGAGCATTTCACTATTCTCGGAAACTCACAAGGTATAAGAAATTTGCGGGTCTCTAACTTTTCGGAAGTTTCTTGAGGAGCACCGCCGAGCAATTCTCATTCAACGGTGTTTTGCTATTTCTTCCAATTTTTCCTTATTACTCACTAAATTCTTGATCATAGCAGCAAATTTCGGCATGAGGAGTAAAGCATCGGTGAAACTGATGTTAAAATTCAAGGATTGAACGATTTCAGCAAATTTCTCCATTTGGTTTTCGGTTTTATCACGAAGCTTTTGATTATGAAGTCTTGAAGGATAAGGAAGTGAAGGTTTAAGAGTAGTCTTCGAACATCGGGTTCTAATCTGAGTCCGAGCGACCTAGGTGGTAATGCGGTGCGGGTTGCACATTTTCTTCAATAACCTCGGTATCTTGTTCCTCCTCCCCTATCAGCAGAGTAGGAGACGAGGGTCCATCAATAGCCTTACCACTCCGTGTGGTTATAGCTTTCAACTTCACCGCTTCGGGTTGGGAATAGTATCTCAGGACTCTAGAACCGAAGATGAGGGTTGGTGACCTTACACAAAGACAAAGATTCAACATATTTTCGAGTTTATTCTGTGAAGTCTCCAATTTGTTGTTCTCAAGTGAATCTCATTCCTAAAGTCATTGCTTTGTCTAGTTAACGAAGATTGAAACTCGTTCCTCAAACTTGTAATCTGATTTTGCATAGTGTTGATGGTAGAATTGGTGTGTTGAACGTAAGTTGTGAATTCATTTGAAGGCAAAGGTGAAGCTTGATAGCTTGGGTTGTGATATACTTGATTGTAGTTAACTCCTTGGTTTGGGTATTGATTTGGTGGAGCTTTGAATTGGTTTTGAACATTTGGTCCATTGAACTTGATTTGATTAAAAGCGATTCGATTGTTCGATGGAGAAAATCCCGGAGGTCCCATTTGATTACTAACACGAGGGTTTGGTTCAAATTGAGAACGGTATTGGTTACCTCCGTTACGCATTAGCTTCGAAAGGATTGCCATCGGTGCGGTACAATTGTAGTAGGCATGCGGCCACCACAAGTAGTACAAGTCGCTTCCACCGCTTGAAAGGGTGGAGAAGAATTAATCTAAACCAAAGCCTGGATCATATCCGTAAGCTTATCAATCTTAGCATCGGTGCTAGACGATTCCGAGAGAGACGAAGATGATGGTGTATCATTCACTGAGCAAAGAACCATTTGCTACGGATGTACCTAACTTTAGATTTGTTCTCAATAATGGACAAGGCATCTCCTTGATCGGTCAACAAATTACCACCCGCGGCGGCATTGAGAGAGTCTTGATCGCTTATTCAAACCGTTATAAAACGTATCAAGTTGGTGCAACTCAGAAAAACCATGATGGGGACATTGCCTAAGCAAATCTTTGAATCAGTCCCATGCCTCACTAAATGATTCATCAAATCTTTGTGTAAATTTTGTTATTTCATTTTTTAGGCTTGTTGTTTTAGACGGTGGGAAGAATTCGCTCACCTAATTTTGATACTAAATTCTCCCATGTGGTTATCGATCGAGGGGTAGTTTTTCGAGCCAAACCGGCTGCCCTCGAGTGAAAATGGGAAGAGTAGTAGCTTGATAGCCTCTTCCAGAACGCTACGGTACTTGATCGTAGACGTGAGCTTGTTGAATCGTCGGATATGAGAGTGAGGATCGCCTCTCGAATCCGTGAAATTGGCTTGACGAAACCAAATTTATCAACCGCGTTTAAGCTCGAGTTATCGCAACGCATTGCCGGACGACGATGGCTTCTCCATAACCCTCAGTGGGTGCTTGGAGTTGCTCTAGCATAGATCGGTTGTCCTCCGCCATTTCGATGATGGCCGGGGTTTGATTAGTTCAATCTCGGTTCACTAGGGAGCACGCCTATTTCGCCGCTGAATTGTAGCGCTTCACGATTCGGTCAGAGTTATTGGAACGAAAAGCATGCACTTTCAAAACCAAGGCAATTAAAACGACAGATTCGAAACACGTGAACTTAACCAATAATCCCAAGTGAATAAATCACCCTATAAGACAAACGCACTTGCAGCGGAGAAGCTTTTTAGGTCACGAAGCTTATTAAAACCCGCTTCTTTACGGCCGCAATTTAATGTCGCCGCCCTACCCACCCACACGCTTTGTTTATCCGATAGAAATAAATAAATCCAAGCGTTTACACAAAGGCAAGTTTTTGATCTTTAGTTCGGGAACTTATTAATGATAACACCTCCGCTGAGAATGTTATATAATTGGTGTCTTCTATTTATTAGCAAAAACACAAGAGAAAATCTTTTTGTATTTTTAATATGATATATATATATACAAAAGAAAAGGAAAAAATATTTTTACTTTTTTAGTTTATAGAAAAATAGTAACTTCACGAATGAAGGATCTCGAGTCACTAATCGCCAAACCTCAAACGATATTGTCGACACAACTCCCCGCAGCGGCCCAAAATTTGATTCAACACTGCAACATCAAGCTTACTCACACAAGCTAGCCACTTGTGAATGACTAACCGTAAGAAACTTAAAACGGCTCGACACTCGATTCTTTGATAATGAAGGCTTAGGGGTTATGTGTACGGATAAAAACCTCAATATCGATATCAAAAATAATCACGAAGATAGATTCAAATTCCTTTATGAAAAAGAATAATAAATCAAACTCGCAGTGATCGTGTATACGGATTAGACAACCCGAATCGCTTCCCAACGAGGCTGAATTGCCAACGCCGTTTTTGGTTTGGAATTTAATGCTCGATGTTTTGATTTGTTTGATTTTGTTTATTAAACTACGAGAATGGGGAAAGTAATTAAGGAAATCTATTCTACGGGAAATCCTAAGTGCGAATTAAACTAAAACGTAATTAATAAAACGTAATTAAAATGCAACTACGTCTAAATTATATCCTAAAAATGCCTAAAATTACTTTTACTCTAGAAATGTAATTTAAAAAAACTAATTTAGAATTAAAACTATTTTTTTTGGATTTTTCTGGATTTTATTTAAATTAAAAACTAATTTTAACCTTTTAAACTAAATTAAAATACTAAAAATTAAGAAATTTAAGGAAAAAAATATGAAACTATTTTTATAAAATCTAAAATATCATAAGAGACTTTTCAAAACTATTTTTTTTTATTTTTCAGATTAATTTTCTATTTTCTACTAATTTAAAACTATTTTAATCTAATTTAAATTGTGAAAAATACCAAATAAAAGGGGAAAAATAAAGAAAAATCTTTTTATGCTTTTTATATTTATTTAAACTGAGAAAATTGAAAAATTAGTTTTTTGAACTTTTTCTTAATTAATTGCAATTAAAGCTAATTAAAAAGTGATTAAAAACTATTTTAAATTGAGAAAAATACTAAACAGTGACCAAAATTAATGAAAAATTCAGGAAAATTCTAAAATCTTAATCTAGTTCTAAGAAAAATATCAAATGTGATGCTTATGTGTGATAATTAAGGGCTGCAGTGTAAATGGATATGGAATAAGCACTTTTGAATAAGCAAAAAGCTCCTAATCTGAATTTAAGCTAAAGGCAGCTTAAAGAAACCTTAAAATGACAGTGATGGAACTATGGGAGCATGCAATGGGCTAGTGATTAAGGAATGATTAAGCTAAAATGAAAATTACTAGAGAAATAAGCTAATAAGCTAAAGTGATCCTACAAATAAGCTATAAGGGAAGGGAGTCCTAACAAGCTACCTCTCCTAAGTTATCTAAGGGTATCTTAAGCTACTCTAATGAAGTGATAAGCACTAGAAGCTTTATTTGACCACTAAAATTCCAACAAGTATGACAAGTAGGGGTACTTTGAGCTTATTTTTGCTAACAAACCAGCTAAATTTCCAAAATAAACTAAACCAGATCTAAACCATGTGCTAGAGAGTGAAAAGAAACAAGTTTCAACATTTTTGAAGCTAAAATGAAGGTTTGCTAAGATCCGATATAGGACAATTTTATGACAAGTTGTGATGTTGGATTTGGACAAAATAAGACCAAGTTTGATTGACCAAAAACTGTTGATGTTTGTAAACTTATCTATAAGCTAACTATTGCTACCAAATTTGTAGAAAACTAATTTTTTGTGTTTTGATATGATTGAGACCATAAAAATCAGCTTGACAAAATGACTCAAATGGCAGCTTTTGAAAGGAAATTTGACAATTACCAATTTAACTAATCTCACCCAAAGGCTTGTAACCTTTTGACCCTAACTTAGAACTTAAAAGACGCATCTAAATGGGACTAAATTTACTCAAAAAACAAACTCTAATAAGAGCTTACACTACTATTTAATTAACAAATGCTTTTGACACTTATTTAACTCAAGATTCCTAAAATGACTTGTACCTCTTGGGACTAGAAAGAGATATACAAAACAACTTATCTAGCACAAATTAAACCCGTGAGAACTTAAAGGACTCAAAAATGACCAAAGGTGGTGAAGAATTTACGTGCCAAACACCCTTTATGAGAGGTGTTTCATGCATTTGGTCTACAGTACTTTTGAGCTTGGATTTTTTTTAAAAGACAGATGTAGTGAAATGAAAAGCTCACATAAGCTATATAGAACTTATATGAGCTTATACTAACAATTCTATAAGCTTGATCAATGGAATGGTACGGATTAATATCAAACAAGAAAAAATGAAATACTTGAAAACTTTTATTAAAACTAAAAATGAGATTACAAGAAAAACTGAGACTACATAAACTTTTAAGCAAACATTACTTAACTAAAACCGAGAATACAAAAAACATTGACTGAATTTAAAGGAAAATTACTACTACACTACTACAACGAATTACATTGTGAGCTTAGGGTCTATTTATAGCTGAATGGAGGTCTTGGGATCCCTGGTTGGAAGAGCCTAGAAGCTATTTTGAGCCACACAAATCATCCATTGTCACTTCAACCAATCATTGCCTTCCAAATCCTTTCATGAGGTGTCACGGCCAATAATATGGTGCCATTTGTCCACGCAGATATATCCTGACAAGTCACCGAGGATAAGGTCTTGATAGATGCTAGTATGGGATTGTGTTTGGGATTGGTGTTAATGGTGGAAACTGTGCGTTGGGAAAGGGGAGAACAGGGGAGGATTTAGGGCGCGCTTTTGGTTATTTTATATTTAATCAAAATGTTTGACCGGTATTTTGCTTTGACTGGTTAAAAGATACGGGTATAGAGGGTATAAGGTGGCCGTCTTGTTGTTGGGCTGGTAAAGGTTGAAATGGATTGGGCCTGATGTGGATTGGATAATATAAAGGATTTATATTGGACTTGGATAAATATTAGACCCATTAGTAACCATAGGGACCAAACATGTAAATTCGATTTCCAAGGACCAAACATGTGAATCTGAAAATATCCTCCAAGGACCATCTTTGTCAATCTTCAATAGACCAAGGACTGGATTTGCAATTTTTGAAACTTGAGGGTTCTTCACGCTTGCTGAAAGTTCAGGGACCATTTCTGATATTTCTTCAAACTTTGATCAAATCTTCACAAATCATCCTCAGAGATTAGAAATCTTCATAAATGCATAATTGACCTTCCTACTCTTAAGCTCTCTTAATCTCTCGTGCTCGGATTTACGCCCGATTTGGTTCTTTTTCGTGTTTTACATATCCATACATGCACAAGCACAAACTCAAGAAAACCACAAATATTAGCAATAAACGGCTCTTTCTTGGTTATTTTGGGTCTATTTTGATGATGAAAAGGTATGTGTTTTAGCACATACCCGAATGCTAGTGGAAGTTATTACTATGCTAAGGTTCATGAGGAAGATTATTTTTTATCTTTTTATGTTTTTTAGGAAATGGAAAGGTAACGAATTCGGGTTTGGATTTGGGGGGTGGTATTTCTACCGATTACTCTACTTGTCTAATTATCTAATCTAAGTTGTATGTAGTCTATGTCTAATTATTGTGTGCTCGTATGATAGTTTAAAGATGCGCTACTTAGGTTTTATTACTTCTTAATTATCTCCTATTGATGGTTGAATTTCCACGTCCTTATTCTTAATCGCTTGTGTGTCTAAAGCGTAGGGTATGCTTATCCCTAACTTTGAAACTACCAAAGAGTCTCATACAAAATCTCTAGGATTTATAAACTCTAACTCTAAGGTACTTTTTGGATGGTTTAGCCTACAACTACTCTAGGCGTTATAGTCTAAGGTTCACAAAGATTAATCAAGCATTAAACTACACAAATCTAATGACCTATCGCAATTACTAGATCATTAACAATTAAGATAAGAGACAACCAATCAATATTCAATAATTAAGTTTCATATTCCCAAAGAAAACACACAAGTAAATTAGCCGGACATGGAGAACATGCAAGCATACACACAAATAATTGAAGATATAATTGAATTAATGAAGTAAAACACTTATCTTGGTGTAAGATAGGGTTTGGAACCCTAAAATACTGTACAAGACAGCCTTGGTTCGGTTTAGGTTTTTACTCCAAAAGACTACACAATGAAAACTAAAAATTCGATTCTATATATAAGATTACAATCGCGACGGTGTCACCTTATGAATTGTGACGCCATCGGGTCGCCGTCATTAGGGTTTCGTCTTGGCCACGTTAGTCTTGAGACGGCGTCACCTTATGCTTGTAACGCCGCCCCTTTCAAGATCCTCGCCTAGATCAAATCTAGGCCGCCCGAAGTTAAGCGACGACCTACTCTTTTAAAGCCCCACACCGCACTTGAAAATAAGCAATTTGGCTACTGTATCGTCACAAAGTGGTTCGACGGCGCATAAATAACACCGGACACGTCCCCTTGTATTTCAGCAGCCTCGAGTGGCTCGATTCTTGACTTTGGCCATTTCTTCGATATCCGCCGCTTTCGTCCCAGTGCCATTCCAAAGAATTTGCCTTCAAGAGACCTAAAAATATTAAGTAATAACGGATACAAAAGTGATCAAATAAGGGCTTAAACGACCCCTCAAAAAGGTACGTTTTAAAACCTTATCAATAAACGTGCAAAACGTTTGAAAAAAGTGAGGAAAATGAGTTGGATAACATGAAAGGGGCTAGACAAATGTACCGTGACAAGAATAGAGGAGTACCGTTTTCTCACGATGATGCGTGGGAGGTTTTGCGAAGCCATAAAAAATGAGACGCGTCGGAACCAGTTGATTTAACCGGCGATGCCCCAAGCCAAACAAACGAGGCGTTATTCGGTCATGATGCTCAACCACGTTCGATGGGCAAAAAAAGTGCTTCGAAGAAAGCTAGATCTGAGACGACGACGAGTAACGGGGGAGCGAGTACCAGGGGAACGACCTCGTCAAGCCAACTCGGGGACATTATGTCATCTGAGTATCGTATCAAACGGGAAGCGGCCCAAGAGGCGTACAAGGCGGCTAAAGAAAAGATTAAACGATTATGAGGTTGGAAGAGATGAAATTTCTTGGTACCGACACTTTCAAAATGGATGCAAACACTGCGTATTGGATCGACATGGGAAAGGAGAGAATCATCCAAAAATATAACCAAAAGAGTAGATTTATTTGTATTTCGTAATTTTCTTTATGTCGTAGTTTCCTTTATGCGTATTTTTTTTATTTCGTATTATTATTATTATTATTATTATTATTATTATTATTATTATTATTATTATTATTTATGTTGTATTTTTTTTGAATTCGTATTGTAATGTTTAAGTATTAATGTTGTGTTATTTATTAAAGAGTTAATTGCAGAAATCGTCCCTAAGGTTTGGCCAAATTGCAGGTTTCGTCCCAAATATTTTGAAATTGCATAAACCCGCCCCAAAATCAAACCTCCTTTTGCAAATTTTGTCCTGGTTTTAACCGCCGTTAAATTTTTCAAAGAATTAACATGTTAGCCCTTTTGGCCAAAAAGTCTTTGCATAGTTCATCCTTTGGCCAAAAACTTTGCGAGTTCATCCTTTGGCCAAAAATTTTGCAGAGTACATCCTTTTGGCCAAAAACTTTTGCAGAGTTCATCCTTTGGCCAAAAACTTTTGCAAAGTTCATCCTTTTGGCCAAAAACTTTTGCAGAGTACATCCTTTTGGCCAAAAACTTTTGCAGAGTTCATCCTTTGGCCAAAATTTTTTGCAGAAGTTCATACTTTTGCCAAAAACTTGCGAGTTCATCCTTTTACAAAAACTTTTGCAGAAGTTCATCCTTTTTGCCAAAAAAACTTTTTAGCTTTCATCTTTTATACATTTTCATGTTTTTAATCGACTTCATCCATTTTATGCGTTTTTGTCCGTTTTTATAATGTTTTTCTTCGTTTTATACGCTGTTTATTTTTACACGTTTTCATCCGTTTTTATGCGCTTTTGTTCGTTTTTAACCGCTTTTGTACTATCTCAACAAATAGAAATTTTTCAAAAGAAAAAATTTTAAAAATAAAAAAATTGAATTTTGTAATTTGAAAAATTCCAATTTTGAAAGAAAATTGGGAAAAAATAATCCAAATAAAAAAGAAAAAAATCGAATATTTTTTTGGCCAAATTGAAAAAAAATTCCAAAAATTTTTTCAAAGATTTCTAAAAATAATTTTAGTAAAAATTCCAAAAATTTTTTCCAAATTTTTTTCGATGTTTTTCCAATTTTCTTTTTCAAAAAATTTTGAATATTTTTTCCAATTTTCTTTTTCAAAAGAAATTGAAAAAGTATTTATGAAAAAATATTGGATTTTTTTTTTTCTTTTTTCGGATTTTTTCCAATTTTCTTTTCAAAATTTTTGGATTTTTTTCCAATTTTCTTTTCAAAATTTTTTGGAATTTTTTGGATTTTTTTTCCAATTTTCTTTTTCAAAATTTTTGGAATTTTTTCTAAATTTTTTTCAAATTCTTTTTGAAAAATTTTTGGAATTTTTTTTCCAAATTTGGCCAAAAAATATTGGATTTTTTTCTTTTTTCGGATTTTTTTCCAATTTTCTTTTCAAAATTTTTTAGAATTTGTTTTTCAAATTCTAAAAAAATCTAATTTTTTTATTTTTAAATTTTTTTCTTTTTAAAAAAATTTCATTTTGTTGAGATAGTACAAAACGTTAAAACGAACAAAACACATAAAAACGGATGAAACGTATAAAATAAAACGAAAGCGTATTAAAACGTAAGAAAAACGTATAAAACTGCATAAAACCATAAAATGGATGAAGACGATTAAAAACATATGAAAATGTATAAAAGGATGAAAGCTAAGAGTTTTTGCCAAAAGGATGAACTCGCAAAAGTTTTTGTCCAAAAGGATGAACTCGCAGTTGGCCAAAAGTATGAACTCGGCAAAATTTTTGGTCAAAGGTTGAAATTGCAAAAGTTTTTGCCAAAAGGATGTACTGCACGTTTTTGCCAAAAGGATGAACTCTGCAAAGTTTTGGCCAAAAGGATGAACTCGCAAAGTTTTTGGCCAAAGGATGAACTCTGCAAAAGTTTTTGGCCAAAAGGATGTACTGCAAAGTTTTTGGCCAAAATGATGTACTCTGCAAAAGTTTTTGGCCAAAGGATGAACTATGCAAAGATTGTTTGGCCAAAAGGGCTAACATGTTAATTCTAACGAAAAAACTTAACGGCAGTTAAAGCCAGGGACTAAAATTTGCAAAAAGGTTTGATTTTGGGACGGTTTATGCAATTTGGCCAAACCTTAAGGACGATTTCTGCAATTAACTCTTTATTAAATGAAGTATTAGTTTTAATTTAGGGGTTGAATTTGTAATATTAATTTTATAAAGAAAAGTGGGGTAAAAAATGTGGTGTTATGGTGGTGTTATGATAAGAGGTGTTTTTTTGTGCTAACGTTGAAATGTTAAAGCTGATGTGGCACTGACGAGACGCGGTGTTAACTGATAACTTGAGTTACCGCACCTTGTGCTATAAGATGTACGTATAAGTAGTGTATGGATGAATTTAAATGGTGTACATTTAAGTCATCATTTAAAAATAGTTGCATGTTGTAGTTTTTTATTTATTAACCAAACATGCAAACAAACTCATCTATACAAATGCAACTATCCAAGAGATCGACAGCTTGACGCCACGAATCCAAAATCAAAATTTAATAGTATACCCTAAATAAGGTAGAGTGAACAAGAGTTGTCTATAGAAAAAATCCACGAAAAATAGGAAAATTTCTAGTCATGTTCTTAAGTTTTAAAACAAAACAAAAGAAAAATAAAATAAAAAAGAGAAAAGAAATGAAAAACATAGAAAGGTTAAGTTGCAATAAAAGAAAAATGACTTGTTCAAATTACATGCTTGTTTTTAGTTGTTGTTACATAAAACTTACAAAAACAAATATACTTTTACATTCACACCATCTGATTCAATACTGAGACATTATTATTATATTTTATATTTCAATCATATCGAATATATTTATAATTTATATCGATATAATTAAAAGAAAAACTTTTTTTCACGTTGTTTTTTCAAGGCTTTTTTACGTAAGCATCGAAATTTGCATGAAAAAAATCATATATGATTAAACACTAAGTTGAATAATACATGTGATATTAGTGTTAAATCATATATGATATGTAATATCTCATGTGATATGATATATATATCATATGTGATCTAATATCACATGTGATATTATATATCATATATGATTTAAAACTAATATCACATGTGATATTCAAATTAGTGTTTAATCATATATGAATTTTTAATGCAAATTTTAGTAACGTAAAAAAAAAGAAAAAAACTAAAAAAAAACGTGAAAAATACGATTTTTTTTTTAATTTTGTCGAAAGTATATCAAAGTGCCTATCTATATAAAGATAATTAAATGCTCGTCACAATGATATATTTTTTCCGCTTAACAATTAACGGTTTGAAAAATATTAATATTTGAAAAAATAAAAATAAAAGTGGATTTTTTAAATTATTGGGACTAATCTCATCCATTAGATCAAATAAAAATGAAAGGTGGAAATTGATCATTTGTTAAAAATCTTTTGTCCTCTCAAAGTAAACTCAACAACACAAAAGATTTTATAGCCATGAAAATCTATATGTCGATATATTTTCCCATGCGTATGTGAGAGTAAAATAGATTATCTCGAATTGAATTTGATCAGACATTAAATTTACTTGTAAGAGGCTTTAATAATTGAAATGAAGAGAAACTAACAAAATTAATACTACATGGGACCATGCAACTGTATGTTTTTTAAAAGCAAAGCTAAACAAAAAGAACTTCATCTCCAATCTCCTATAAACATTACTGTTCTAAAAATAATAATAATAATTACTAAAAAGGAAAAGTAAAGTAAAGTAAAGAAAGAGAGAGTAAAGAAAAAAATAGAAAAAAATGTTGTGTTTTAATCTAAAAGTGAAGTGAAAGTTTTTTCTTCACCCATTTACTTTTACTTTCTTTTTAAAAAAAAACTTAAAAACATGAGTGTTTTTTTTTAATACATTTTATCACTTTCTTTTGTCTTTACTCCCTTTTACTCAACTTGAGAACACAATGACAAACTTAAAAGTTCCAAAAAATCTGATATTAACATCTTCTGATTCCCTTGAAGAAGCAAACCTTTTTAGTCATGATTAGCTATTTAGCTTAATTGGTTGATGATTGTTCAAAACTTCAATTTGATTTTGGGTGTGCCACAATTTATTCCAGATTATAAAAATTAGGTGATGTTTGTTTGATGGGTATTGAATGAAAGATGTGGGGTCCACAATTAAAAATGCAGTTTGGTTAGATTATTGGGTTACGCAACAGTATCTAATACTCATAAACATGGGTCTTCATGATTCCGATCCCACTTAGTGACTTTTCTGACAATGGTTCAAAAGATTTGTACTTTTGTTTTCTTTTATTATATTTTATGTTATTTAACTCGTTTGAATTGTCTCATGTTCAATTCATTTGGTATTTTGATATTAAAATAATGGTATATTTTCTATTTTAATATTAAAATAATAACCTGTATATTTTATTTTTCTTACATCATATCCAAATTCAAATCCGAATCTTAATCCAAATCTAAATCCAAATCCAAATCCAAAACCCACATACAAACCAAACGGCCCCTTAGTATATACATTTAGTTGACAAATATTTTGGAGATTTTTGGTGGGCCATTTGCCGCGACGCAACTCTTTAATCAGTGAAGATTTCATTTTCCATGATTTTTGCTGCCATTCGTGTTACTTACCATCTAACTACCTATAATAGAAAAACGGTCAAATGTGAAAAGTTTAAAAGTTGAATTGTTGAAACTGATCAAATGAGAGATAAATGCATAGTTTAATTAATATTCTAATTAAAACACCTCATTACTTAAAACTTAAAGTACAATAATTTATTCGAATTAAAACACCCGATTACTTAAAACAACCAATTAAAACACCCTTTACTAAAAAGTACAATAAAATTTTCATAACGTACAATTTAAGGAAGCTACAAAATAATCCAAAATATAAAATAATTAAACACACTAATTAATGATATTTTTAAAACACCCTAAAATGAAAAGTACATGTTATTATACACATTATACAAATTAATAAAACACGGAAAACTTCATACAAGCTAACAAGTTTATGTTACATATAGTTTTGAAAACTGGACCGGACAAACGTGTTCAACCGGAACCGGTGTCGCCGGTTTGGCTAACCAATTAAAGCCATCCGAAACAAACCAGAAAGAACCCGTTGAAACCGATACAAACTGGTGAATCAAGTCTCATCGAGATCTATTTCTGCAGTTAATCGTCACAAGGTACCCGCTGCCAAAACGCGTGAGTACCATGCTATATACTTATATATAAAGGAAAAATAAAAAAGTAAAAAGTGAAAAGTTGAAACTAAAAGTGAAAATATTGAAGACATATATTTCAAAAGGAAACTATTAATACACATCGAAAATCGGGTTGACCCGGGACGCTTCAAACCCAGCGGGTTGACCCGATTTAATTTGACTTGTTTTCGACCCAACCTGTCGGGTTGACTTGGTTTAAATCGACTTGTTTTTTTTACCGGAACGGTTGAACCACCCGGGTCGAACCAGGTTTCAAATTTGACAAAATTATATGAAAAATGATGAAGTAGTTGTGGAACCCGTGACAAATTTGAAATAATGATACCAAGTAATTATAATTTTTTGTTGTTTATTTTGCTTTGAAACATGTACGTTGTTATTTGTATAATGTTATTTTGAAAAATGTTTGTCTTGCACCATTTAAGGGACTAACATATATGAATCATCTTTTAAAAGTTAATATATATTGTATAGCCCTTTGTACGGTATATCAATAATGTTATGTAAGTTTATTAGAATCTCAAAAATTAAATAGTATTGTTATCTTTAGCGATAATTATTTGTACCCAAACAAATAGCTTTGAACAATTCATAAATATCTATGCAAATTGATAGTACAAAATAATCTTATTATGGTGATATTAAATTTGTAAGGTCCACGCAACAAATAATAAACGCTACACATGTAAAAAAAAATAGTTGTCACTGCCTAAATTACTGACAAAACAAGAAAAGGCGGTTACACACGTTGGCTATACCTCTAAACTACGATATAATATTGCCAACTACATAATACCGTTGCTTTCAAATGATCAAATTATTGTCACAAAACTTAATAAAGGCAAAAATCCTACGTAGAAATATACTCCCACACTTAAATTAACTCCACATAATTTTATTGAAACTGTATATTTCGTCACTCAGAATTATAGTTATTCGAAAATGATTCTCTGACGCTACACTTGGGTCGTCTGAATTTTGCAGAAAACTAGACACCGTTGTCGTTAGGCGCGGGTACTCGTCTAGTAAGACCAAATGTAGGATAAAAAACTGGAATACTTATGTTGAAGATCAATTGGTGTTGTAATCAAAGTGAATGTATCTCATAATTTGTAAGGTTGAGATAGGGATCTAATGAGAAAATATATTAATCAAGAACCAATCATTTAAAAATATAGATTAAGGGTATTTTTGACTATGTTAAAAAAAAAGGGTATTTTTGACCAAATTACTAATAAACTTATCTTTCCCCATCCTTTATTATGACTCCGTTAAAAAAAGAATCGCAGGTTTCTTCATGGGTTTTTTATTTTATAACGGATTGTCTAACTAGTAGCCTGAAGGCATTGGTTAAGGTACGTTTATTAAGTACGAACATTCTTTTTTTATTACAAATTGTATTTAATACACATTAATTAAACTTACAAATTAACATAATTAAATTTGATTTGTAATTTAATAAACTCAAACTTTCTTTTTTTTAAGCATTTTAAACCTTGCCCTAAGGGCACCCATAAGACAAAACCATTTTATAAATTGAATTGGGTGGTTGTGGAGAGGGCTATTGAAACACTCTCTGGTGCAATGATTTTCTTCTGATTTACATGCAAACACTAGTGGACTATCACACTAGTTAGATGCATCAAACCTGCAAGATACGTATATGTGTCTGATGGAGCCTAATAGCCGCATCTATCAGATAATTTTTATTTTATTTTATGCCATTTAGTATGAAACAACAACAGATGCATGATCAAGTAATTATGCATCTCGTTGAAATAATGGTATTTGGGGACGTTAGGACTAAGGATGATGCATGATCGAAGCTGTTTTGAATCAATTTTGCATCGATACCTTTAGATGCATCTAATATCTCTGATGAATCGCATGGATGATAGTGTTTTATAATTATTATAAAATGACCATTCTTTTGAAGATGCATGCTCATATTGATGGATGAACCAATCATGTAATGAAGAACATGTTTAATGAATCTAAGATCGATGCAATCATTTTTTCACAAATGCAACAAAAAATGGATGTATGTACGTAAATTAGTGGATAAAATACTAAATGCAATTTATATATATTTGACAAAAATAGATGTTGTTGCTGGTACTTGTGTTGTTGCTGATTCTTGTGTTGTTGTTGATGTTGGTGCTAGTGCTAGTGTTGTTACTGAAAAAGATTAAATTGTTTCAGATAAAGATTGATAATGAAATTATATAGCTTGTGTTTGCCAAACTAGCTATACTTTTAGATTAAAAGTGTAAAATGACATAGTGTGAAAAATAATTTTTAGAATCTTTTAAAAGCTAGTTTTAAGAACTTATCTTTTAGAATCTTATTTTTTTTTTCTAAAATAATCCACAATCTTTGTTACCCAAACAAAGATTATTTTTTTAACCAAAACTTATTTTTTCAACAAAATAAGCCTCCATAATCTTCTACAATCTCTCACGCCAAACATGCCCTAAACTCGAATAAAAATGAACCAATTTGATGTATTCTAAAATATTAGATGCAATCATTATATTCTAAAATATCAAATTTGATGTTTTTGTGTAGATAGTCATCTCAAACCAGAACAACAAATTTGATTTAATATTTGGTGTGATATAATAGTTATTGACGCAATTTTACATTAATTTGGTGCACATCAAATCTTGCTTCCAATTTTTTTTATAGAATCAATTTATAATTTTTAAAAACTAGAAAAGATGAATATAATTTATCTACTGCTGCACAACCAAGTTCATCAGAAGCTCATGTTTCGGCCCCTATCTCTTCATCCATGCTATCGACAACTATTGGTTCTATGGGCCTTGTTACTCCTCCTAGGCTTAACTTCCAGTGGGCCTGGCGTAGGGAAGTTCGCACTAGCCTTGAGATTGAAGAAATCAACAACCTGGTAAGTCTTATATCCAACTTAAACCTCACTAACGATGAAGATTCATGGGACTGTACAATTGATTCCACCAGGAAATTCTCGGTTAAAGCAATGAGAGCCCATATCACTTCCATGTCTCATACTATGGTGTCTCAGCCAACTAGATGGAACAAAGTTGTCTCGTTGAAGATAAATATCATGTAATACCCCACCCAATTTCAGTCAGGTTACCTATACTTATGCTTTGCATAGTATCATTTTCACGGGGTAAAAGTTTTTGCTTTATCTCATCCCCACTACTTACATAACCCCCTAGACCTACTCACGTATCCACCCATGCCAAATATCCTTACGTTTACATCATGTAAACCCCTGGTATGTCAAGTCTAAGTTCTAAACATCATTTTTATTAAATAATCTATCAATCTAGTATACTATATCTATCATAACACAAAAACAAGACCTATCCGGTAACAGTTATTCTAAAACCCTAAATTTAAAACGAAACTAGTTTAATTGTGTTAAAGGCTTATATATAAGTTACCTTAGCAACCTTATAGTATCTTAGCCTCCCCTAAACCCTAGTACAACCCATTATAGCTTAGGTACAAGTACCTTAAGCACAAAACACTAATTAGGTCATTTAGGCCCCTAAACTAGGTCTAAACCTTCCCGTTTCTTTAGCACAAGTTACCACCACTTAGTACATGACTCCTAAGCCTAAATATTAGTCACTAATCACCCTAGGAACACTAACCTAAGTGCTAATCCCTAATCTAGAACCCTAAACCTAATTCGACCCTAAACTAACCCTAAGCTAGATTAAACCCTAAACTAAGCATCGTAACCACCACGACCACTTCCAGTAGCCTATCAACCACCTCCATCACTACCTTGTCACCAACAAGCAACCACCCAACCACCACCATCACCAACTCGTCACCACCTTATGGTCATTTGACCACCGCGACCTCCCACCACCACAAGCCCCTAGCTAGTGATATAGGTCTATCCCATAGTATCCATTAGCCACCACTAGCTCACCTTAGTCCGCTCCCTCGCTTTCCACCTAGACCCGTCTTGCTTAGCCTACACTCCAAACGCACCCTATAAATAGTCGACCTCCCTATTTCCTTCAAACCATCCCATTCCACTTTACCACCTCTAACCTTTGAGACCTAGCAGTAGTATAAGGACCTTAGGAAGCCAAGAAGTCGAGAAAACTAAGCTAGAAGCCCTCCCCTAGTCGCTACCTTGTCGAGAAAACCCTAACTCCCCTAGCGACCCGTTTCTTAGTCACGTAAGTTCTAAACTAGTTCTATAAGCTATGTTTCATTACTAGGATAGTTATTAGGTGCATTTGATCACAATAGAACCCTTGCCCAAGCCTTGATTACAAAAACTTTCTCATTTTCCTTTTAAAACCCTAAATGGAGTCGAATTCATGTTTCTAGGTAATAAGCTCTTGGTAGAAGCCAAAAGCTAGTTTAATTAAATTATATAAGCTTCTACTAATAAGCAATAAGCTATAAAACACTTTCATGTCATAAAAATACACTTTGCATGGTTTTAGGACTAGTTTCGTAACGCTTTCCATGCATAGGGGTATGTATTGTAAATTTTTGAAACTATTAAGTACAAGGGATGTTTTTGTCATTTCTTATAATTTTTAAGTCCAAGGACCTAAGTAGGAAAGTTTTAAAGTCTAAGGATAAGTATATACATATAGTTATTTTCATAAAGGATTAATTTCGTAAAAGTTTATAACCTAAGGGTATTTTGTGTCAATTTATAAACTTAAAGGTCTTAAAAAGTTATTTTATATAAATAAAATCCCTATCTTTTTATGTAACACAATAATATGGAGTTTCATGTGAGGGGTTCATTTGGGTATTCGTTTTAACGATTTTGCTGGGTTTACGACTTAAAGTGCCATGGCTCCTCAAACGGTTACTACATGACTTCTGAATTATGATGGCCCGAACGGTGTTACATTACATATAAATCTAGTACTTAACAACGTAACATAATACTAGGAAGCTTCATGTGAGGGGTTTCATACCTCTGGATTAGGATGGCCCGAACGGTGTTACGTTATATATAAATCTAGTATACTTAGGAATACTTACTTAAGAAACATAGACAAACCAATTAGGACTTGACATACCTACGCACACACTACCTCAGGATACGTGAGTAAGCCATTTAAATCCCTATCACACTTCCCTGGACTAGGTGAGTTCATAGCCTCACTTTTTAAATGCTTTCTAAACCCGTGATGGGGATACATGCTTTAAACCGAATACAAGTCTTTTCTTTGATTATTGCATGAGTACCTTCTATGCCACCATTACATAACAAATTTCATGAACCACAATCACTTGCGAGTGAACGCGAGTATAGTGAGTAGATCTATTTAGAGTTTGACAACTCTCGTTGTTTTACCCCAGCCGGGTACCAATTAGCAGTATACTTGAGAACTAAAAGGCTAACCTTGGCAAGTTAACCTTATATCCGGTCATGATTGATCTGATGCCACAATTGACTCAGACTGTTAACGTGGGGTGTCATGAGCTTAGTGTAATAATACTATCTCCTTTACAACTATTTTCCACTGTCCTCAGTGGAGCTTGTATTCAAACCTATTACTACCTAAAACCTATGACCTCACTCAAACCTAGTGTTGACCTTTAAGCATGTTATCCCAGGTAACTAAGCCTTCTCCCTTTAGGACCTATGGCACGATGTGACATTGGACATAAGGACGTCCATACATGTTATCATTCATCTTCTTTTGCTTTAAAACGTATCTTTGGGACATCTCTTTTGGTAAAAGTACATATTTTATTGTAAAACTCTGATAAAAATGAATGATAACTTATCTTTTTCATAAACGTCTCTTTTCAAGTCGTTTTCTATTATCATGACTTTGTATCCATGAAGTAATACCCCAGATCAAATTCCGCTGCGATCTATAAAAATGGGTGTGTTACAGATTGGTACCAGAGCCACGGTTATAGAGAACAAGGTTTTTCCTAAACTATAACCACTTTTTCTTAAAATGGTCCTCCGTGCCATTAGAATCCCCACTGCATTTCCCGAATAGCCTTTAGGTTCCCCGAATAGCCTTTAGGATAGACTCCCCATCGCCTTTCCCGAATAGCCTTTAGGTTCCCCAAATGGCCTTTAGGATAGATTCCCTATTGCATTTTCCGAATTACCTCTAGGATAGTAGCCTAATACTAAGTAAGTGTATGCTTAAAATACTTTCTACTGGATATTACAGTCAACCATGTCTTTTCCTAATCACCCTATCATCGTGTATGATACCGATGATGAGAATTCCTCTTCCCCATCGAATAGTTATGAATATTCCCCAGCTACGCCGAGCTATTCTCCTGATTCTGATTCTAATCCTTCTGAGGGATTACCTCAAAATCTTTTAGTTTCCCTAGCCTTAAAAAGCTCCACGAATGATCCTTATATGCAAACATATAATAGTTATATGCAAGCATATAATAGTGATATCCCTATTCCTAAGGGTCCCTGTATCCCCACAAAAACTTCCCCACATTTACCTATCCCAAGGGATTACCTTTAGTTCCTAGGTTTTCCCCTCCCCTTAAAGAAAACTTAAATAACGAAAAAAATCTAGTTTTAATTTAGATCCCACCCCCCATAAAGGACCACCTTTATTAATGTTGAAACTTTAAGTATTAAAGTATAGGCAGCCTGACCAACCCCAGACATCTTTTTTAGAAAAAAATCACGAGTAATTAAAATAAAAGATTTTCTAAATACCTAAGGATAATAAAGGATATTCTTTACCTAGATAAGTATCCGGAGGCGGAAAGGAAAGGTAAAGAAAAATTAAGATTTGCAAGTCTTGGAAAATGGCCCAATCATCGTTCAAAGGGAACTTGATAGGGTTAGGATAAGGGAAAACTAAAGAAACAAAAAACCCGTACCAGATTCGAAAACGTATACCAAAAAAAGAAACATAGGAGACTGTGATGATGAAGTAGTTTTACCTGGGTGTTAGGGCTTTCCACTCAAGAAATGATAATTGAGGACATCGAGAGAATCATTAGGTCGATATAAAGGCGTCTTTTTTAGATGTTATCCAGTAACTTAAGAATAATAAATGAGCAACAGGGACTAGTAGAACCCCTAGAATCACTAGTCTAGAAATCCTAAAGTACAAGCCTAGCTTTACTTAATTATTAAGTTACTTGTTCAAAATTTTTCACACTTGTAAGAGGAAAATATAGGCAAGTTGTTAATGAAGTTGTAGTTTCCCCATACCTAGTTTAATAAGTTATCTATCCTGTATTAAGACCCCTTATACTTCAGTATAATCTTAGGAATTACTAGAATCCCAAGCCTATCCTAAGTCTTATACACCTTGACCTGGAACTTAGGATTCGTTAGTTATGACCTAGAAACTTAGCAAAATGACTTTACTTAGAGATGACAAACTTATGATGATTTTATGGCATCTTTAGATAGATATATGACCCGACTATATCCTTTAGTAAATTATCTAGTTCATACCAATAACCTTTTAGATGGGGGAGGGAATAAACCAACAAACTTTCGAGGAAAACAAACTTAATAAAAATTCTGTCATTCTATTAGGGATTAAAACCGCCCTCCTATAGTCTTAGGTTTTCCTATTCCTTTCTCAACTCTACCGTTTCCTAACAATTTCCCCCCGTAAATTTCTTCTAAAGTCCTCCCATTATCCCGCAGGATTTATTATTAGTTGGGAATAACTTGTGGTTAAAGAAATTATTTCCGTCCTCCGGTTTTACGGAACCAATGGTTTCTATTAGTTTGAAACTTGGTAAAGGGAATATCACGTCAATTTTATAATCCTCATTGTGTTCGAACTTACGATATGATTTCTTATCCCACCTATCTTACGCAATGTCTATAGAATGCCTCTCAAAGTCGATCAAATTTCCACGTTCTACTGACGCCCGGCCGCGGACTGGATGCCATCGGACAACTAGTATCCGATAGTGTGGACTGCGGAACACTAGATCCCGAAGTATGCTTAACATGGCTAACGTATATAACACTAAAATAGAAACCCGAGTCGAGGGAGAAGTTCCTTAGGCGGTTTAGGAAGAAGAGTAAGTCGCTACAAAGGAATTTATGAGCAGTCCTGTTAAATTTCAAAGGTAATAGAAAAAGGGGCCATAGGATTAATCCGCTGGGGTCCCAAACGGAGAAATCAAGTATTCTCCGTAGGTAACTTATTGGAGGGATTGTTAAGAGTTTTAAGTTTGTTAACCGGTTACTCTTACCGAAAGAAGCTTTATCATGGTGGAACTCATATGCCAAACCAATAGGAATTGGAGGAGGAATTATAAGATCACCAGACTGAGTGTAAAAAGATTTACTTGATTAAGAAATATTGTCCCCAAAAACGGAAAGTTAAGAAACATGGAAGGGGGATTGAGGTTTTATAACCGACTATGAAGGGGGAATGATATTAAAACTTACACTAGGGAGATTTTCATGAATGGCAACCTGTGTCCCACAATGGTGCCAAACTACTAAAAAGACAAGTGGAAGTTTCATCGTGGGTTTGCCTCGAAGCATCGAAGGGAATGTTAATGGGCTCTAAACCTCAAAAGCTAGGAGGACGCCCTTTACCATCACAAAGGGTTAAGGATCAAGTAAGAAAGCCCACCATCGTGCCAGCTTTGGACCCATACCAACGATACCCCCAATAATTCGTACTAAACACCTATCCCCATCCAAAACCCAAGGCAAGGGGTGGTTATCTGGGGGACAAAGGCCCCTCGTGTAAAAGATTTGAGTTTACATCACAGAGGGCCTTTTTTGTTAATGTGTAGCACTTGCAACAAGGTGGGCCATCAGGGGACTATAGGATTGCAAGCTTAAAGAGAACCAGCCCACTGGAAGCAATCAAAAACTTACCAAGAATGGTCAATTGTTCATGCTTGTGGAGGGGAGGGAAAAGGACATTTTGCCAGAGATTAAGTCAAAAGAAGAATACTGATGGTGCCCAGGGAAGAGATTACATGTTAAGAGATTGATAAGGTTTTAAAATGTACCTTCTTGAGGGGTCATTTAAGCCCTTATTTGATCACTTTTGTATCCGATATACTTTAATTATCGTTCCTTTTTCACTTTTTAGGTATCTTGAAGGCAAATTTGATAATGGAATGACACTTTAATTCGGAGGACAAAAAACAAATAACTTAAGAAAAGGCGAAATACAAACGGAAGAAGGAAAATGGCCAAAGTCAAGATCGAAAGGGGGAACACTTCATGCTAAGGGAAACTGAAAGGGGGGGACAAGCGCAGGCACAAAAAATAGCGGACGCAGTTTTCGGACCAACGCTTGTGACGGTTCAGAGCTAAATTGCCCATTTTACAAATGGACGGCTTTCAGGTTTTAAAAGAGTAGGGCGGTCGGCAACCTCAGGACGACCTGAAAGAAATTTGAATCCAGATCGTACGTCAGGAAACGGGGACTGAAAAAGGGGGACCGTCGGGTCCCACAAGCATAAGGTGACGCCGTCGCAAGACTAACGTGGCCAATAAGGAAACCTTAATAACGGCTAGGGAACTCGAACGGCGTCATAAATCAAAAGGTGACAGCACGTCGCATGTGTAAAATCTTATTTATAGAATCAGAAATTTTTTAGTTTTCAGGGTGTAGTCTTGGAGTATAAAAAAAAACCAAAACCAAACCAAGGCTGTCTTGTACAGTATTTTAGGGTTCCATACCCTATCTTACATCAAGAGAAGTGTTTTACTTCATTAATTCAATTATGTCTTCAATTAATTGTGTGGTATTTCCCATGGCAACTTGTGTTTTGCTTAGGGAATATGAAACTTAATTATTATTAATTGTTGTATCTTTATCTTAATTGTTAATATCTAGTAGGAAAGGTCTCATTATTGTGAAAATTAATGGATTGAACTTGGATTAATAGTACCTAGAGTCATTGTAGGCTAAAACATCCGAAGAGTACATTAGTGTTAAGTTTTAATAAATCCTAGAGATTTTGTAGTAGGGATAAAAAACGCCAAACAGTTAGGGACAGCTTAGATTACGAACTTAGACACAACAACGCATGAAAGAAATAAGGGACCGTGAAAATTTCAACCATCAATAGGAGATAATTAAGGAGTAAAAATCAGGACTTTACCATCATAGGCACACAATAATTTAGACATAAAAAAGTAGGTAGATAATAGGTAAGGTAGAAATCTTACCAATAAAACCCCCAAATCCAAACACCGAGAATTAGTGTACCTTTCCATTTAAAAAAAAAACATAAAAAAAGATAAAAAAGAAATAATCTTCTCAACCCCAAAATTAAGGCGTAGTAACTTCTCAACTAGAATTCCTATTCCCCTAGAGAACGATATCAAATTCCTTTGGCAGCTACCCTAATATTTACCCACTACAACGATTAGGTCACGCTTCTAGGGTGTTGAACAACTTGGTCAAAATACCAAAAGGAAGTTCCTGACCGAAAATGACGCATGTATGGCGATTATCAAGTTTTTTGGGCGCCGCTGGGAATAGAATAGCTAGTTAGGGAGTCCACCTCGTTTAGGTTTCGCTTGCTTCCTATTAAAAGTAGGCATTTTTTCCCATTATATGATCTCAGCAGCTTCACCCGTGAGTCTGTGTTCAGCCCCATTCTTTGTATCGCTGTCGAGTATTAAGTTGCAGAATACAAAATAAAAGGAACAATTGATTTGTCATTAACGATTAATTCGCACAATTGGAATGAAGTGGATTAATTTTATGATTGTTCTAAACTCATGATTTCATTAAGGTGGATTCTTATGAGAAAATTTTGTGCTTGTGTGGCTTTTCTATTCAACGGATACGGTTGTTAGAATAAACTCTTTTAGTGAGACCCTCTGGAAGAAATTTTTTTGAGAAAAGCCTCCAAGCAGAAAACCATAAGCGTCACAACTGGAGGAAATAGATAAGGAGGATTTATCCAACCTTAGGCAATCATGATCAAAAAAGACCTAGTTTTAAGAACATGGATCCTAAACCGAACAAGATGTGAGATGGTTAAGTTGAAGTGCTAGTTGCATTGCGGGATAGATTTTCAAACCAAAACATATGGACACAAGTGAGGAAAACTTTAGGCAAATAGAGCATAGTGATAATTTTTGATAATGATTCTTATGGAATTGGACCCAAGAATTTGAAATGGCTAAAGAAGGATTTGAGGATACTTAGGAGTGTATTTTGGGGTTAGATCATTTTACTTAAACAAATGATGAACTTTTAGAGATCTAGATATAATGGAGAATGAGGTGGAAAAAACAACTCCAAAGCAACAAAGCCCTAATCATTGAGGAAACACACATCGGCCTATAACTTACCCCGGAAGAAGTAGAAGAGACTATAGGAACCCCGATTGATATAGAACCTTTGACCAAACGCTACTAGAGAATGTAGGTTTAGATGCTTGTTATCATGACCTCTCTCTTAGTCCTAGGGAAGTTCCTAATTTTGATGAATCGGAGCCTCAACCAAAAACCTTACCCAATTTTCCGTCTTTAGATGTGATCTTGAATTGAGTTAGGCCCCAATCCACCCATCAAAATAAATAGTCCGGGAGTTGCTTTGATAAAGGTTGGTAGACTCTAGGGGCCATGTAGAGTTGGAAGCTAATATAGGAGTAACCCATGACCGAACACCCTTTATCACCCATTCATGGTTGATAACAAGAAACATTATGGGTTTAAACCGGTTTATTAGGTCAAGATGGGCCCTTAAAACTAAGAATCTATTTTTTGAAGTTGATAAGAAGATTGAATCCATTTTTGGAGGAGAGAGATTTGATTCACCCGCTACACCCTTTAAAATTAGGTAAGGTTAGAAAAATGTCCCCCCACCCCCACAAATTAAACCCCAATTTTTTTTTCACCCATCACCCTTTTCATTCAAATAGCAAATTTTTTCCACCCTAAAGGGGGTGTTTGTAAATAGTACTATTTTCAACCCCGCACTTAAGCTTAAGTGTAGAAAAACTTCCCTTAATCCATTTAAATAAGGGTAGAGCAAGCTCGTGACTCGAACAAAAATTAGCGTTCTTTGGAGGGCAACCCATGTGTATTTTGTTTTTATTTTTATTGGTGTGTCATAATCTTTCATTATTCTATGTTCTCATGTTTGAATTTGTGAAAATGCTTTATTTTGTCTTTAACCTCGTTTTAATTACATATAAAGGTATATTACAAAAAAGGATTAAGTGTACGGGGAAGATTACATAATTTTTAAAAGAACGTGAAAACATGAGAATACGATTATGAAAAGATATATATATGTGTGAGTCCAAATGCTTGTATCGAGGGTCATAATGGGACGGTTTTGCAAGAATTTTCCAGATTCTAAAGATATAAATTTTCCAAGAAAATCGGCAGGAACAGTTTCTTTCATGATAACCTGACGGCATGAATGATCGCACCTGAACGGGAATCAGGAGGAGCAGAAACAACTTATCTTACTCTTGTTTTCTGTTGCTACTAAATAAATATTGAAATTTTCAGTTTCTAATTTTTTCAGGGGAAAAATCTGCAAACATCCATTCCACAAGCATTATATCTTATTAAGTCTGGAATTACATCTTGCGGTGATTTTTCTTGTTCGGTTTGATGCTTTGGGTTGTTTCGTTTCTTTAAGTGTGCAGTTTAATTTATTCAAGAAGATGATACAAAAGAGAGAAGGGGGAGCTTTTGCCACGCAATAATATTCTTCATTGAAGAAAGATTAACCATTACTTTTGAAACACACATGGATCCTGTACCGGAGCTACATCAGGGAGTATTAGTTTCTTTTCGTTTTTTTTTTTTAAAAATATTTATTACCTTCCCAACTTTGATCATTAAAAAAACTTGAATAAAAATGTTTTCGGGGGTAGGGAAAGGGAAAAAAAACGGGAACTTTGAAACATGGCGTATCCTTTGATTATTTGCTTTGGTCAAATTGCATTTGTGTAGAAAAACCATGAAAAAAAAGTCGGTGATCGGGTAATTTAGGCACCAAAGTTTTATTTTTCATGACATATAGGAGGGGCCATTAGGTATAAACAAAAAAAGCGTCTCATTGATAGAGAAGTTGCAAATGACTAGCACAAAAACCTTACCACTTAAATTCCACCCAAACATGTGAGGAATCGCCCTTAGATTAGTAGGAAAATTAAAGCATTCATCTTTAATGCTTAGGTGTGGAACCGTAGTATATAGATTCTAGAAACATGTTTTGTGATGCATATCGAGATCGCTAGTAAGACTACACTTGTGTAGTTAGAAATAACTAAATGATAAGAGGGGGCATTAGGATAAACCTTGTTTGATACCCGTATATAATTAATTCTTCCATATCGGTTGGAGTAATTCCCCAACCCTTGGGCGTTGTAACTTAAATCTTTAGAGTAAAACACGATACCCTAGTTAACCCCTCGAGCCTACCTTTTTCGCGGTTCTCATGGATTTTTCGGGTGTTTTAGCGGAATGTCAATGAAGTCATTCCATTGTTTACAAATCCACCAACAAATGTACACCCAAATTCGCCTTAGCCAACCTTGTATGCACTCACTTTTAGTGCATTATTGTTATCACCCTAAAATCCCTTAGTTCAATTATCTAGTTGTGCATAAGCTGCTAAGTCGCGAAATTCCTTGTACACAGTTTTGGGACGATTGGGACTCATGGAAAATGTTAAACTTTATGAAATGACGGGAAGGGAAAGTTAAATTCAAATTCCCTTTATTTGCGTAATAATGTACTCTAAGTGTTTTGATCTTTTCAATTCGGGTCAAATTAGTGTTAGGGTAATAAAAACTCAAGTGTAGGGATGTGCCTATAAATCTCTTATATTTTGATGTTATCGTAGAGGATGGTAGAAGTCAAAAAGTGTATGAACAAAAAAATCGAAAAAAAAAAAAAAAAAAATAGAAAAAAAAGAAAAAAAAAAACAAAAAAAAAAAAAAACTAGGGCCACCATCCTACATCTATCTTTAAATTTATGTTTGTTTGTTTCAAGTTATCTAGAGTTTAGAGTGTCGAGTCTTGGCTTAGCAATGCTGCCATTCTGCTGCATGCTTGTAAACAATAAAAAAAAAGATTTGTGACTTGGGCCACCAAACTAAATAAAAAGCCTATCCCACCAAAAAAACCCTTTGTTTCCCTACCATAAGCCTAAAATCATTACAACCCTTTAAAAGAACCTCTGGGATTAGGTCCTTTCATAGGTGCTTACACCAAAGCGATGGAGGTTTGATCTAGTCTCAAGCCTATGGTAATCTTTGTACTAGGACCGGGGTTTAAATGAGTGTTTTATCTTTTCCATTTCCAACTGTGTGATATCCCATTATTTTATACCCCCAGGAAGTAGTGTTTAGGGGAGTATCCAAACAACCCATGTGAGGTTGCTAGTATGTAATTTCCCGTGGCTTGTTATGACTTTTTCAGGGTGCCTTATATATGTTGTGGATTGTTTTAACCAATGCTTCATGACCCTAACTTAGTACATTATTGGCTAAAAGCACAATTTGCTTGAGGGACAAGCAAAAGCAAATACCAAGTGTAGGGATATTTGATAAGGTTTTAAATTACCATTTTGAGGGGTCGTTTAAGCCCTTATTTGATCACTTTTGTATCCGTTATTACTTAATATCGTTTCTTTCAACTTTTAGGTATCTTGAAGGCAAAATGCTGGAATGACATTATTCGGACGAAAAGGCGCGGAATATACGAAAGAAAATGGCCAAAGTTCAAGACATCGAAAGTGACCCTCACGTTAACCATCAGGCTAACTGGACTGGGGCTAAGGGGACGGCTCGGGCACAAAACTATGAAACGCCGGTTCCAGATAAAACTTTTTTGTGAACGGATAAGTAGCAAAATTGCCCATTTACAAATGATGGCTTCAGGTTTTAAAAAGAGAAGGGCCTGCCGCAACTCAGACGGCCTAGATTTGATTATAGCGACGGTCAGAGACAGAAGGGGACGAAACGCCACAAGCATAAGGGTTGACGCCGTCGCAAATTACTAACGTGGCAAGAAGAAAAACCTAATAACGGCGAACAAAACCTACGGCGTTTCCCGAATGTCAAAAAAAAAGGGTAGCCGTCAATTTTTCGCATGTTTGTGTAATCCTAAAAATATATTGCATGCCCGAAATTTTTTTTGTTTTAGTTTTCGATGTGTCTTTGGAGTAAAAAACCCTAAACCGAACCAAGGCCGTCTGTTACGTATTTTTTTAGGGGGGTTCCATACCCTATCTTATTATCCAAGATAAGTGTTTTACTTCATTAATTCAATTATGTCTTCAATTAATTGTGTGCATGCTTGCATGTTTCCCATGTCCGGCTAATTTACTTGTGTGTTTGCTTAGAGAATATGAAACTTAATTATTGAATATTGATTGGTTGTCTCTTATCTTAATGTTAATGATCTAATATTGCGGATAGTCATCCGTGTGTAGTTAATGCTTGATTAATATTGTGATCCTTATCTTATAGTACCTAGAGGTCATGGTAGGCTAAAACATCTGAAGAGTACCTTAGTGTTATGTTTATGAATACTAGAGATTTTGTAGGAAATTAAAAATTTGTAGGTTTCAAAAAGATTAGGGATAAACACATACCCTGGACCTTAAGACACACAACGCGTTAAGAATAAGGAATTGACAATTTCAACCATCAATAGGAGGGATAATTAAGGAGTAATAAAACCTAAGTAAACATTATTTTAAATCATCATACGAGCACCAAATAATTAGACATAGACTACCCACTAGATTAGATAATTAGATAAGTAGAGTAATCGGTAGAAATACCAAACCCCCAAATCCAAACCCCGAGATTCGTACCTTTCCATTTCCTAAAAAACATAAAAATATAGAAAAAATAATCTTCCTCAACCCCAACCTTAGCGTAGTAACTTCTCACTAGCATTCCTATTCCCCTAGAGAACGATATCAATTCCCGTGGCTTACCCTAATACTACACTACAACGATTAGGTTCACTTCCTAGGGTGTTGAAAAACTTGCTCAACGAAAAGGAAGTTCCTTTGACCCCGAACGACTCGTGTAGCGTTATCAGAGATAGAAATGCTCAGCAAGATCCGAACGTAGTCACGGGTACGTTCCTTTTAAACCGTCATTTAGCTATAGTATTATGTGACTCTGGAGCCGATAAAAGCTTCGTATCCCTATCTCTTGCCTATAGACTTAGGATCCCACCCCTTGCCTTAGATACCTATTATGATATAGAAATGGCCGATGGAAACCTAGTTAGTACTTAAAATTCCTCACTTAATCCACCTCACTTAATCACCCTTCGGAAATCGACCTCATTCCGATCCAAACTCGTAGTTTTGACGTTGTCATTGGTATGGATTGGTTGTCCAAGAATCATGATAAGATTCTTTGTGGACGGAGAAAGCCGGTTCATATTTCAACAAAAAAAACAGGTTTTTCCCGGAGACTTCAAACGTAAAACAAATAGACTAAATCTCATCTCCAGTATCAAAACCGAGTGATATATATCCCTAGGTTGTCAAGTCTTCATAATCCAAGTAACGGAGAGAACGCCAGATGAAAAACGGTTGGATGAGATCCTTGTAGTCAGAGAATACCCAAAAGTTTTTCCCAGGGATTTACCTGGCCTTTCTCCCCATGCGTCAAATAGAATTCAGAATCGACTTAATTCTCGGAGCGGCACCTGTAGCCCGAGCACCCTATAGGTTAGCCTCTTCAAAGATGAAGGAACTCTCTGAACGACTCCAATAATTAGCCGATCGAGGTTTCATCCGCCCCAGTACGTCACCCTGGGGAGCTCCTGTCCTATTCATTAAGAAAAAGGATGGGTCTTTCAGGATGTGTATCAATTTTCGTAGGTTGAACAAACTCAGCATTAGGAATCGTTACCCATTACCCAGGATTGATGACTTATTCGATCAACTTCAAGGTTCGAGAGTTTACTCGAAAATCGACTTACGGTCTGGCTATCATCAACTGAGAGTGATGGATGAAAATATCCCTAAAACCGCTTTCAAAAAGAGATATGGACACTACAAATTTCAAGTAATGCCGTTTGGTTTGACAAATGCAGTTGCGGTTTTTATGGATCTCATGAACCGCGTGTGTAAACCATACATGGATAAATTTGTAATTGTGTTCATTGATGATATCTTTATCTATTCTTGTAACGAGGAAGAGCTTGCCGAACACCTGAGAATAATCCTTGAATTACTTAAGACGGAGAAACTTAATGCAAAGTTCTCTAAGTGCGATTTTTGGATTAACGTCGTGAAATTTCTCGGACACCTAATAGATAAACAAGGAATCCATATCGATCATGAAAAAATAGAAACCGTTAAGAATTGGACATCTCCCACGACTCCTACTGAAATACACCAATTCTTAGGACTCACTGGTTAATATCGAAGGTTTATTGAGGGATTTTCAAAGATTGAAAAACCTTTGACTGAGTTAACCCAGAAAAACAAGTTTATCTAGGGAAAAGACTAGGAGTCAGCTTTCCAACTTCTGAAGAGGAAGTTGTATGAAGCTCCAATATTAGCATTACTAGAAGGAAACAACAATTTCGTTGTTTACTGTGATGCTTCGCATCGAGGTCTTGGAGCTGTGTTGATGCAATGAGACAAGGTTATCGCCTATGCATCACGACAAATCAAGACACGTGAGAAAAACTACACCACACACGATCTAGAATTAGGAGCAATCGTGTTCGCTCTTAGAATATGGAATCACTATCTGTATGGCACAAAATTTATAGTTTTCACCGATCATAAAAGCCTACAACATATTCTTAACAAGAAAGAGTTGAACATGATACAACAACGTTGGATAGAACTGCTCGCATATTACAATTGTGAGATTCGTTACCACCCTGGCAAGGCTAATGTAGTAGCGGATGCCCTGAGCTATAAGGAACGAATCAAACCTCTTAGATTTAGGTCATTATTAATGACTCTCTATCCTAACCTACCTTCCCAAATACTCAAAGCCCAAAACGAATCCCTCAAAGAAGAGAATCTCAAATGTGAGAACTTAAGAGGGACGGATAAGGCTTTTGAAGTACATCTTGATGGAACTCGTTGTATCAAGAATCAGAGTTGGTTACTATACTATGGTAACTTAAGAAACTTGATTATGCACGAGTCCTATAAATCTAAATACTCTATTCACCCGGGTTCTGATAAGATGTATCAGGATCTGAAGAAACAGTATTGGTGGCCTAACATGAAAGAAATTATTGCTCGATATGTCTACAAGTGTTTAACATGCTCCAGAGTGAAGGCTGAATGTCAAAAGCCATCTGGCTTGGTGATACAGCCAGAAATTCCCATGTGGAAATGGGAAAGAATCACTATGGAATTCGTCACAAAACTCCCAAATACATCCAGTGGATATGACACAATTTGGGTAATTGTGGATCGTCTTACAAAATCTGCTCATTTCATTCCCATCCGAGAAACTGATGGTATGGAAACCCTTACTAGGTTGTACCTTAAGGAAATAGTTTCTCGGCATGGAGTGTCAATATCTATTATACCGGATCGTGATACTCGTTTCACGTCTAGATTTTGGCAATCCTTGCAAAGTGACCTAGGTACTTAGATAGAAATGAGTACGGCATATCATCCTCAGACTGACGGTCAAAGTGAAAGAACTATCCAAACACTCGAAGATATGCTTCGAGCGTGTGTGATAGATTTTGGAAAAGGATGGGAGAAACACTTATCATTAATCGAGTTCTCGTACAATAATAGTTATCATGCTAGAATTAAGGCAGCTGATAAGGATTTAAAACGTACGCTTTTAGGGGTCATTTAAGCCCTATTTCTACACATTTTATATTCGTTACTGCTTAATTTCGTTCCTTTTCACTTTTTAGGTCTTTTGGAAGCAAAATGCTGGAATGAAGCACATTTGGACGAAAATGAGCAAATACATAAAGAAAATGGCAAAGTCAAGATCGAAGCCACTCAAGACTGATCAACAGTACCTGACGGTGTCCCATCAAAAGGGCGACACCGTCCCTCTATGAAGACTTGATCAAAACATGCACGCGACGACTCAATGATATTTCTGGTCTTACAACCTGACGGCATCACGCCTTAATAATGGAGGGCGTCACTCGCAGTTTTCACCCCAGACGGCCCAGATCTAGAATCAAGACGACGTCTCAACTAAAGACCGACGGCGTCACAACTCTAAGGTGACGCCGTCCCATCGATGACTTTGCTCAGACGAAACCCTAATAACGGCGAGCTGACGGCGTCCCATGCAAAAGGTGACACCGTCGCAATTGTAAATCTATATATAGAATTCTATTTTTCTGTATTTTAAGAGGTAGACTTTTGGAGAAAAAACCCTAATTCATTTGTAGTCCGACTTGGATAGTATTTTAGAGTCCCATACCCTATTTTGCACATCGATATAAGTTTGTTAATCCAAATTATCATTATTTCTATCCTATATTCGATTGATTGTGTGTATGCTTGCTTGTCTATCATGTCTAGCTAAATTACTTGTGTGTTTGCTTAGATCTATGAAATCTAGTTATTGATTATTGTTAGGTTGTTTCTTATCTTAATTGAAATTGGCTTAGGAGTGCAACTAGGCATCTTCGTTGTAATTAATGCTTGAGTATGCTTTTTGATGATATGGTTTATGGATGAAATAGCTTAGGTTTGCCGACTCCGTAGATCATATACGAGAGATAACATCAAAGAACTAGGGACCACGCATACCCTACGACCTTTAGGAATACAACGCATTAAGATAAAAGAACTCGACCAACCAATAAAAGATAACTTGGGAGTAATAGTATCTGAGTGAACACATCTTTAATCATCATACGAGCACACCTCAATTAGAAATAGCTACCCGTAGTAATTAGATAATTAGTTAAAGTAAAGTAATCGGTAGAAGTACCACCCCCAAACCAATTTCCCCGATATTTTACCTTAGCTTTTTAAAAACCAAAAAAAAAGATAAAAAAAAGAATCATCTTCAACCCCACCTTCTCGTCATATATTTCTTACTAGCATTCCTATTCCCCTAGAGAACGATATCAATCTCTGAGGCTTACCCCATACTACACTACAACGATTAGGTTCACTGCCTAGGAGGTTGAAAAACTTTCTCGAAGAAAAGGAAGTTTCCTTTGACCTCGAACGCGCCTTCCGCGTGCATCAGCAGCTCCTGTTGAAGCACTTTATGGAAGAAATTGCAGATCCCCTGTCTGCTGGGCCGAAGTTGGAGAAGTTCAAATTACGGGACCAGAGATAATCCATGAGACCACTAAGAAAATCATTCAAATCCGACAACGCTTGCAAGCTGCAAGTGATCGGCAGAAACTTTATGCCGATATAAGACGTAAGCCCCTAGAATTCCAAGTCGGAGAATGAGTTATGTTGAAAGTATCACCTAGGAAAGGTGTCTTTCGTTTTAGAAAGCAAGGAAAACGTAATACGAGATACATAGGACCATTTAGGATCTTAGAGCGTATTGGTCCAGTGGCGTACAGAATTGAGCTTCTGGAAGAGCTCAATAATGTACATCCGAGCGTATTGGTCCATGTCTCTAACCTTAAGAAATGAGCGTATTGGTCCACGCCTCTAACCTTAAGAAATGTCTATCCGAGGAGTCACTCGTCATCCCTATGAAAGAGCTTCATCTGGATGATAAGCTCAATTCCATAGAAGAACCCGTCGAAATCATGGACCGTGAGGTCAAACGACTGAAGCATATTCGTATTCCTTTCGTTAAGGTCCGCTGGAACTCTAAAAGAGGACCAGAATTCACGTGGGAACGTGAGGACCAAATTCGTGCTAAATACCCTCACCTTTTCTGATAACATCAAATAATCCTGAATATTAAGTGTCAATTTCCCCCGATAATGCTTGTAATTTATATCATTTATATGGATTTACGCTTGTTTTCCATTGTTTTCCACTTTTAGGTAAATTACGAGCATTGGAGCTAAAGATACGCGGAATTGGAGAATTAGTAATGATTTATCAAAGTATGCTCACTTTGAAGAAGTTACGGCGTAACTCATCTCTCACATTACGCCGTAACTAAAGCGTGACTCAGAAAGCCAACTCATCAGAAGGTTACAGCGTAACTCTCCCAAAAGACTATGACGTAACTATATTAGGTCAAATGAGGTTCCACACCGCTGATAACTACGCCGTAACTCTTGCATAAACTACGGTGTAACCATGAAATATTGAAGATACGGCGTAACCACTTCTAAGGTTACGCCGTAACCAGCAGATCTAGTGCAATTTACGAAGAAATAAAGGATTACGACGTAACCATTCTATTAATTACGCCGTAACCCAGATCTGGCCTATAAATACCCCACGATTTCCACCATTTCAAATCATCCCATTTCACACACCACAACCAAAGAACGTGGGAAGAAGCCAAAGGCAGGTCTAGAGGAGCATACGTAGCCATCTCCAAGGGAGAAATCACTCCCCTACGATAAGCATTAGCATTTTATCTTTTCTTTACTTTCGATTCATGTACTTCGCATTAAACATTGAATTGATTTGTATGGTTAATATGAGCGGCTAAGCACTTCTAGGTGCTGGCCTAGTTATGATTCCTTAATTGTTTGTCTGCGTTTACTTTACTTCCGTATAATTATTTCTAAGTGTATGCATTCATAGTTTATTGGTAGCTACCCTTGTTTCGGTAGTTTTGAATTGCGGTAAAGGCTAGTTGCTTAGGAGATATGACCAACTGACCCTAAGTGAGTAGAATGAGACGGAAAGGGTAAGATATGACCAACTGACATGACCCTTTCTACTTGTGTGATTTGACCAACTGATCACCTACCATTTTGATGAACTTAAGAATTCAGGGGTGAGTGTTTAAGTTGTTAAAACCCAGGCACTCACTATTATAAATCTAGCATGTAGCGGAACTTAATGACTTGGCTTAGGGGACCAGGAACAACTGGACTTATGAAGGGACACCTGACTTTTCCAGCGGTGGCATCTTTGCTGATAGGTTAGGGTGAATTGACCAAATGTTGTCCTCTCGACTTTGACCCCACCTGAAGTAATTTGAAGTAATTACGTAGACATTACTAGCTAGGATGATTAACTAAGTTAGCACCACTCTCCTCTATTGATTGAACCTTTGCTTTTTATTTGCTTTATTCCGCTTTAGTAGTTAATTCCTTATTTGTTAGAATTTAGAAAATCCATGTTGAAGAGTCGGTCACCCCAACTCTAGTCTAGCATATGCTAGCTTGTAGACATTACGTTATTTGCTAGTTATTTAGTTAGTTACTTAGTGTAGTGCAACACCGTGGAGGAAGGACGGGTCTTTACCCACTGTATGCCTGATCTACAGTCCGAAGGAGGATGTTTAGTATGTAACTATAAATACCCTCTACCTCCCAAGGTAGAGGGTTGGACCTTTCACTCAATCTAACGTTCTTTCTTTTGTTTACTTTCTCTCTCTAGAAAGGCTCCCATCTTCCACTTTCTCTCTCTAAACTCATCATTATACGCCTCTTGATATAGTGTGTTTATTTGTTTATGAAATCCAATATCTTACAATTGGTATCAAGAGCCATGGTTTGATCACTCATCTTTCATGTTCTTGGACTTTTAGTGGATTTCATAAGGTTTTTGGGTTTGAATGAGTTTAGAGTAGTTTGCATCATTTGGATCACTTCTAGTGTTAAAGTTTGGATTTTGATTGTACTTTTTTGTTTAGAATCATCATAAGTGTTTAGGTTTTGATTTGGAAGGCTTGAATCATCGTGGTTGGGCTATTTTGGAATTGAAAAGTGGTGGTTTTTGAATATTTGTACGAAGCGAGTTGCTTCTCGGTGTACGTTTCTTGGTTGCGAGTTGACTGGTTCATTGAAGCGAGTTGTCACTAAAGCGAGTTGTCACTTAAGCGAGTTGTCGCTTGAGTAAGTTGCTTTGGAAGCGAGTTATCTGCCTATGCGAGTTGTCACTTAAGCGAGTTGTCTTGGAAGCGAGTTGTCTGTTTATGCGATTTGTGCTTCATGCGACTTGTCTATTAAGCGAGTTTTCATCAAAGCGAGTTGACTTGGGCGCGAGTTGTCTAAGGTGCGAGTTGTCTCCAGTGTGTTTTGTTGACTTTTCCCTACAAAAATTCAAACGGCCATAACTTTTGAACCGTAACTCCGTTTTCAGCGTTCTGCAATCAAAAAGACCATGAGAACGAGGAGAATGGCACGCCGAATAACTATAGTTGATTCAGGTCAACCTTCGAGGCCTAAATCCGCTCCAAACAGAAGTTATTGAGGTTTTTTTGTTTTTAGACCTAAATTTCTTCGTAAAAACGGGTATTAACCAATCCAAATCTCAACCAAACAACATCTCTACTAATCCTACAAACAATCATATGTCCTAACACACAATTGTCTATCATTGTGTCGATCCATCAGTAATCTTAACACATTCAATTGGTCATTGCTTAACGGTTTGGTCTTGATTTTAGTAAAATCCCGCGAAAGATTCTATTTCTCGGTTTAAATCACAGACTTGTAAAATCCCGTGTACACAGCAACATCATGTCTTACACTCCTGATTCAGTGATTTCGGAAGTACTTAAATTGTATGGTGCTGTGGACAACAATGATAATGTATGCTACACTGAACGATTAAAGATGATTGAATCAATCAATGAGGATGTGAGATCTTCGTGTTCAGAGTCTGAAGAGAGAGAATTGCACCTGTTTAGACTAAATAATGCCATGCAAATGGAATGTAGCATTGAACATTATCAACAACTTCACTCACATCTCATGTTACTCACACCGATAGGAATGGAACGAACATGCAATGCCCTTTTCCATCAAGATTTATCCTCATTAACGGGAACATTACTATTGAACTTAGAACAATTGGAACAACAACTTGATAAAGAAAAGGTTCAAAAGGATAGTTCCAGTGCTGCAATTCAAGTGATCCACAACTAATTTCAGTCATTCATCAGTGGGGAATTTACATCAGATTATGATCAAGACATGAATGAAATGTCTTTCAAGAGACACACTGTAATGGAAATTAGCGTGTTCATAGAGACACTTATCCATCTCATGGATAATGTGGAGAAGTATATTGAGGAAGTTACTCAGATAGATGAAAAAGTGGATGAGAGACTGGTGCAGTTGAGAGAAAGTTGTGATGAGTTGGGTAATGTATCAGTTGAAGAATTGGCTGTTGCTGAATGCAGAATGTCAGAGACAACAAATAATGATGTAACCAGCTCTTCAGTTACTCCTAACACACAAGAAGTAGATGCAGTAATCAGAAAGGGGAATGAATTTCAAGCACAATCAAAAGATTGTAGTGTTGAGTCGGGTAAAGCACCAGATGATGGATCAGTTGACACTGAATACAGAGGCTCTGAGACAGATACGCTTGAAACAACCAGTAGTTCAGTGACTCTTGTTGTACATGATGTGAATGCAATTATCAGACCAACAAATGAACAGGTGTCATGTGATGAGGTACCCTTAACTGATCAACATAGAGCATCTGCTAATGTACCTAAACAAACTGACCTTAATACTGAACATGATTATGATAAATGTTCCTTGGTTGAGGCTGAGTCTAATAAATTCAAAACAAATGATATGGTTGATAAAAAGGCTTTTGATGAAATTTCAAAAAAATTCTCAAAACTTGAAAAATGTTGGATCGATATACTCTTGATCAAACTAACTATGTAGCTTGTAAGGGCTTAGCAACCTCGGATAAATCCTAAGTTACTAACAATGAAACACTGAATTTACTCTATTAAGTATGCGGAAACTACTTCAATAAAGCTAAGAAGAATAACTTTAACTTCAACCATTTTATTAATACTTTGAACCTGCTTGATACATAGATTCACTAACAACCCTAACAACTCTAATATCAAACTTGATAAACTCTAATATTCTCTCTAAATTCGTATCTAATAATCGTACCTCTAACGCCAATCTAGGGGTCCTTTTATAGGCATAAGAAATACCCTAGTCGGTTTACAATTAAAATCCTTGTACGACAAGTAATACTAAAACTAAACTAAGAATATTCTAGAATTACAAAGCTTTCCATAAACGATTATAGCAGTTCTTTAGCTTTGTAGTACTTTGATGTTAAGCAGTACTTTCACTTTCCTTAAGTAGTACTTTGACTTTCTTCAGCACTTTGACTTTTTATATCCCAACAATCCTCCCCTAACTTGAATTCTAATTGCTTGATTTAAAGTTCCTTTGTATCTGAATCTTTAACATCTTTGTCTTCAAGGAAAGATTGTGTCATCAGATTTATTTTGTACTCTCTGTGCTTGTATTATCATCATCAAAGTAGTCTTTATAAGCAATTCTTTTCAGCAACTATCAGCAATCTTCATCTTTTCAGCTACTCAGCAACATATGGCAAATTGTACATCAGATCATAAAGTTTCAGTCTATTCTCATCACTTCCAGGTGTGTAAACTCCTGTGAGAGGTGAATCATTGAAAATTTAATGGATTTTGATGTCTCTTTACCAAAGCCATTAACTCTGGAGTAGCCAATGTTTAGGTGTGTAAAAACCATGGTACATTGATTACCATATGATTTTTAGCAAATCATCAGCTATCAACGTATTTTTTTGTCTTTACCAAAAGCCGTACCATTTTGGACTAGTTAGTTCTTGCAATCATGGTGAACTAATTACCATATAAATGGTTTTTCCACAGCCTTTACCACAAGCCATTTTTCTTGTGGGCTAGCCAACTCTTCACTTTTGCAGATATGGTGAGTTGATTACCATACAACTTATTAGCAAGTTGTCAGCCATAAACGGATTTAAGATATCTTTACCATAGCCGTTTACTCATGGATTAGCCAGTCATTTTGTTAAACATGGTGGACTGATAACCTTTTGTTATGTTAGTGCAAAGCACTTTTACCAAGTGAAACCATCTCAAAAACCATTTGTTGCTGATAACTTGTGCTTCAAAAATTATTTTGCACTTCACAAAAATTGCTTATTTATTTTCATTAAAGATCTTTACTGGTTTTAAGCTGCAAGCAGTACTTTGAGAAAGTACTGTTTGTCCAGCAGTACTTTGAATAAAGTACTGATTTTTCAAAAATTTATATATATAAGAACCATACCAGTATTTATGCATCATCATCAGCCATAGTTGTCCATTTGATAAATAATTCAATGATCATAAGGGCTGTTTCATTCTCCTCTTCAACCTCCATACCATGATCTAGCATTCTTCTCATAAGATCTGTTGTAAGAGGATATCTTCTTTCTGCTAACATATGTATCATAGTCCCATCTTCTAACTCCAAAACATGCACTCCAGATTCTTCAAAGAATCTCCAGCTAGTAATCTCCCAAACTTCTTGATTGTTCCAGATTTCACCAGTGCTTGTTTCTTCTGTCTCCCAGATAGTTATCAGATCTCCCAGCAAGACTAAACCAACTCCTTTTGAAGGAATATGCTCAAAATACTCTTGCACTAGTTGATATAGGTGAAACAGATCCTCTCTATCTATCATGTGAATTCTATCCCATAGCAAATTAAATACTTTAAAGCTTTCATCTTCTCTATGGAACATCAGATAGTCTACATCCTTTGATTCTACAACTTCAAATGTAGACATCTTAGACTTCTTTGCTACAACATCTTTGGACTTAGGATGCTCAAAATCTACAACTCTCAAGTAATTTCTCAGCTCATCAACTGTATCTGATCTCAATTCTACCTTCTTTGATGGTTGTTCATCACCAGTTGTTCTCTTTCTCTTTAAACTTCTTTTTCATTCATCCTCATTATGTTTTTCATCATCCTTAAAAGAAATAATACTCTCAACTTGCTTTTGATATGCATCTCTAACAGCATCATATAAATCTTTCATTTGTAAATATTTCAGCTTCTATAATCCAATATATCCTTGACCTTTCAGATATGCCATCATGGCATTTCTTTCCTTATCAATACTAGGTTGTCTTTGTGGTATAACTGCCGGCTTTTCTGGTATAGCAACTTCAGCATCCAATTCAGCTTGTAGCTTCCTAGCAGCTTCTTCATTCTTAGCCACTTCAATAGCTCTTAATTCTGCCAAAGTCAGCTTCTTCTTTTCTTTGTTTCAACCAGTTTACCTTTACCTTTGTCTTTAGGATCCAAAGTAGGTTGAGAAGCTTGAGGTTGTTCTTCAACAACTCCTGGAATACTAACACCTCTTGGTCTTGATAGGTTTTGCAATATTTGAGCAACAGTCTCATCATCACTTGCAGTGTGCTCTACTTTGGGTGTATCAGCTTTCTCTTCTTGTAGGACTGTTGAAGGACCAGCTTCTTCTTCAAAATTTAGAATCCTTGGTGTAATAAGCTCTTGTCTATATGTTCTTTGAAGAGCAGCAGTACCTTGATCACCAGCACCTTGATCATCAGTACTTTGTACACCAGTACTTTGATGTCCAGTACCTTGAGGCTCAGTTTGCTCAGTTTCTTTTATTTTCTCAGCTTCTTCTTCATCAAGATCCTTAGCTTCTTGTTCTTCAAAATGTTCAGCATCTTAATTCAAATTTACTTGCTCCAAATTCCTACCCAATTGGAATGAAAACTGCTTGTGAACCTTCTTGCCTTTAGAAGCCTTCTTGAACTTCTTTCCTTTCTTCTTCTGAGACTTAACCCACAATCTGTGATGTTGAACTAATGGCCATACAAAGTTCTTCAATCTTCTAAACTTGTTGTTCAACTTCATCAGTTGTGTAGCTTGAGCTTTATAATGTTTCTTTAATCGCAATAGCTCCCTTTTTAATGAATAGTTATCCAGAAATAGACCCTCAGAAGCCATATCTTCCTCATCTCCTCCAGATGTGTAAGACCCATCTGTGGAAGTATAATCATTGGGAGAGGATGGTGGTTTTACCTCTGGTTCTGAATCACCATAAGCAGTATCTTGTGGAGATGCAGTAGGTTGAGCTTCAGTACCTTCCTGCGAAGCAGTACCTTGTGGAGAAGCAGTATGTTGAGAAGCAGTACCTTCCCTAGAAACAAAAGGTTCATGCTCTTCACTGTCAGCAGCTTCATCTCTAACTGCTTGTACTATCTCCATCATGTGAGCTGTTAATGGTGTATCCCTCCCAGAAAACTTGTCACTCTTCCTAGCCATGAAAGTGAACACCTTTGGTGGTTGTACAACAGCAAGTAACAAGCTCGAAGGTTTGGGTACATCTTGATGTTGTTTGTTCAAGAAAACTTGAATAAATCGTGGGTACATTAACCATGGTGAACCATTGGAGATATGAGATAACATTCCATCTAAAATTAATCTTGAAAAGTTAAAGCGGCGATTTCTAGCTAATCCCACTAAAGCAGATGCAATATTAGATCCAAATTGTTCCCATGAAGTACTCTTGGAACTTATGCAATGAAGTAATACATGAACAAGATACTTCCATTGAGGAATAAACAAGGGTTTCCTAAAAGTTGTTTCAGTTAAAGACCCTTCATACCTAATATCCCGTAATGTATCCCAAAGAACTTGTTTATCAAAATGAATAGCCCCTTCCTCATCATCAAACAGTAAATCTACTCTAATAGAGGCTTCACTAACTTTAAAAATCTTTCTGGCAACCTTAGCCTGAATGTATGGTGCATCATCTTCCATATGAGATCTTGCAGTTGCCCAAAATTTTTGAATCCAGGGCTCAATAATGTCAGGTTCGACAAAAAGAGCATAATTGATTGTTGATCCAGCGAGAAAATCAATTATGTCATGAAACGGAACATTTGCCGGTGTTTTATCTAAGTTGGCCACCATGTTATGCTTACTAACTGTGTTTTTGTTCGCCATTGAATGTTGTTATAAGAGAAAATGGTTCGATGAATAGTGAATGTGAATAAGAGAAGAGAGATATGGAAAAGATTGAGAAGTATAAAGACGAGAGGGAAAATCGGATGGTAGTTCTTTATAGGTAAGATTTGATAAAATCACAGCCCAATTAATAAAGTTACCGTTATTTGAATTTTACCCCATCTTTTGACCATTGGAATAGTACGTTGACAAGACTAGCAGTGCTTTCCACGTGTGCAGTACTTTCCAAAGTAGTACTTTCAGAGCAGTACTTTCAGATAGACAATAAGCAGTACTTTTCCATCCTCTTCTTCACAAACATCAAAAAGCATGGCATTGCCTCCCCTTAAACAATGCATAGGACTTAACTAACTAACTAATAAGTCCTCCCCTTAATTGTAGCTTAATAGTTAATCATACCAATACTCACCACCAAATGATTGAATCTTGAAACATCAAATCCTTTTGTGAGTAGATCAGCTACATTGTCATCTGTGTGGACCTTGACAACATTAATGAGCCGATGCTCATAACAATCTCGAATAAAGTGATGCCTAATCTGAATATGCTTGGTCTTGGAATGATAAACATGATTCTTCACAATGCAGATTGTACTCTCATTATCAAAAATCCAAGAGTTGATTCTGCATCCACAGTACTTGTCCACAACAGCTTGCAGCAACAACATATTCTGCTTCAGTGGATGATGTTGCTGCAATGGTTTGTTTCTTACATTTCCATGAAACTAATCTTCTTCCAAGATACTGGCATCATCCAGTGGTTGATCTTCTATCATAATTATCACCTGCATAATCACAGTCTGAAAAAGCTTCCAAGTGAAAAGGTGAATCCTTTGGATACCACAACCCTAACTTAGGTTGTTGCTTCAAATAACTAAAAATCCTCTTGACTGCATTCAGATGAGAGACCTTGGGTTAGACTTGATATCTTGCACACAAACAGACAGCAAACATGATATCAGGTCTTGATGCAGTTAAGTACATAAGACAGCCAATCATAGATCTGTAAAGCTTGACTTCCACATGTTGTCCATCTTCATCCTTTCCTAATGAGTTGATTTCTTTGATAGGTGTGGTGACTGGCCTCATAGCATCAAAGTTAAAATTCTTACGAATGTCAGTGACATATTTATCTTGACTAATAAAGATTCCAGTACTTGATTGTTTAAATTGAAGCCGCAAAAAGAAAGTTAATTCACCCATGGAACTCATTTGAAATTCTTGTTGCATGAGCTTCTCAAATTCTTTCACCATAGACTGTTTTGCAGCTCCAAAGATGATATCATCTACATAGAATTGAACAAGCATGATATCCTTCTTGTCTCTCTTGATAAACAAAGTCTTATCAATTGCTCCTCTCCTGTAACCATGTTGCAATAAGAAAGTGGAGAGTCTTTCATACCAAGCTCAAGGTGCTTGATGAAGGCCATACAGAGCCTTAACAACTTTGTAGACTTTGTTTGAATGCGCAGGATCCTCAAAACCAGGAGGTTGTTTGACATAGACCTCCTCTGTAATCTTGCCATAAAGAAAGGCACTCTTGACATCCATTTGATAAACTGGAAAGCCCATATAAGATGCAAAAGCAAGGAATATTCTAATGGCTTCTATCCATGCTACAGGAGCAAACACTTCATCATAGTACACTCCTTCTTCTTGTCTATATCCTTGTGCAACTAATCTTGCTTTGTTCTTGATGACATTCCTTCTTGATGACATTCCCTCTTGTGCAACTAATCTTGTCTATATCCTTGTACCAATGACTTTCTTTCCATCTGGTAGATCACATAGTACCCAAACTTCTTGAAGTTTGAATTGAAGAAGTTCTTCTTGCATGGCTTCAAACCAACTCTCTTTAGTTAATGCTTGAGCAATATTCTTGGGTTCTTCTTGAGAGATAAAACAAGTGAATAAACACATTTGATGATCCTTATGATTCAGCCTGTTTTGTTTATACACAAAGCTAAGTAAAGCATTATGTGATTTAAAAAAACCTTTAGCCTTGGTCCTTGTGAGCACCCCTGATGTAGAAGGTCCAATGATATGACCAGCAGGATGATCTTTTTGAACTCTTAATGTAGGAGTCTGTGGAACTTCAAGATCATCATCCAAATTTGTGAAATCAGCTCCTTCATTGGAATTTGAGAAAATACCTTCATCATCTAATTCATCATCAGTGTCTTCTAATCCAGGCATGTTCGGATCATTCAAATCATCAGAAGTACTGTTAATTGGTGCAGCAGTACTTTGATCGAAAGTATTGTGATCCAAAGTACTGTGAGAGTAATCTGTAGACTTACCCTTCTTCTTTGTTTCTTCATAAGCTCTTCTTTGTTCATCCTCATAAGACTGTGCTATTGTTTCTTGAAAAAGAACCTATTAAGTTCATCTTCAATAGCTTGATCCTCAGCAGACAAAGTGGATTTTGGTTCATCAGTACTTTTCTCCTTCTCAATAATTATTGGTTCTTCATCAGGAACAACATCATGTCTAATATTGACTCCATGAACAATGTACTGTAAATCTTCCTCTTTGTGAACAACTTGATTTTCTTCTCTAATAGGAACATAGTTCATAGAAGGAGTCAAAACATCAAGATCAAACATCCAATCAGGACCTTTAGCTTTTTGATTTTCTTGATCTTCTAAAAATTCAACATGAAGACAGTCTTGAACCTTTTTGGTAACCTTGTTGTACGCTCTAAATCCTTTGCTATTGGTGCAGTATCCCAATAAGTATCCTTCATCTGACTTTCCATCAAATTTGCCCAAAGATTCAATAGTATTGAGTATAGTTAGAGGACATCCAAAAGGTTTCATAAAACGTATGTTAGGTTTGTTTCCCATAAGCAACTCATAAGGTGTCTTCATCTGAGGTTGAGTTGATACCAATTGTGGAGTTGGTTAGACTCCTTGAGATCATTTTGAGCCTTAGGGTTAAACAATAACAATGATAACAATATGATGCACAGCGGAATAAATCAAAACATCATTATTATTGACACAAGGTTTTCTTTCACCATCACCTCCAAATATTATTTGATCAGGATAATACGTGTTACCTAACTGTAACAGGGATCTAAGAAACCTCAGATCTTGGAGGTTAACTAATAACCTAGGCGTTTACAATAACCTACACGCCCTAGGTTACACACAAACCTTTGACTACATTATGGAAGACTTAATTATTAAACCTACACCCCATGTCCTCTTTATATACTAGAGGATTAGGGTTTACAAATTCTACGAAGGACTAAGTAATAAATCTGCTTTTGCAAGCAAGTTCCTCCATCTTTTTGTAGGTTTCATATTTGTCACTTTAATCCCTTGATGTTTTATTCTTTAATGTTTTGTATCATCAAATCAATAAACCCAACAAAAAATATTGCATTTCTCTTGAAATTGCAATACAAAGAAAGGAGGAAAGTTTTCAAACTAAGAAACCATGTAAAAATCCGGAATTTCCTGAATTTCGTGATTTTTTTGAAATAAATGATTTAAAAGCTCAGCTTCAAGCCAAAAACTCGACTATTAACAATTTGAAGAAACATATTTCTGGTATGCATGTGAAAAGTAATTTGGTTACAAGTAATTCTGATGTTAATGCTATTTATGATATTCAAATGAGAAATGATGAATTAGCAGTTTGTGTGGCCAAATTACTAAAGGAAAATGAGTCTTTGAGAAAGCATCACATAGAACTAAGTGACTCTGTCAAAGAAGCTAGTACTAAGTTAATGGAACAAACACATTATTTGATAGCAAAAATTGATGAACTCAAAGCTCAACTTCAGGAAAACAGTTTCGCTATTGCTGCCTTAAAAAATGAGCTTAGGAAAACTGCAGGGAAAAGTGTGAACACTAAGTTTACAAAACCATCAACCTTGGGGAAGCCAGTTTCTCATCCCACTAGATACCGGTCCATTGTTAGGCAGCCTACTGCATTTATATCTGAAAGAACAAAATCTTTAAAGAAAAGGCTTGCCTCCCAAGTTGATGCGATACAAGTTTTGTCGAAACCAGTCACTTCACCTAAGTTACCTAAGAATAATGCTTCTAGCTCCGTTAACCCTCAAAAAGTAGCTACTTCTACTCCAGCACTTGTAGGAATAGTTCGAAAACAGTGTCAAAACCAAGCATTAAAAGACGGAATTTTAGGTGCAAGACCTAGGGTGATGCATTCCACGAGATTTCAAGGCACTGCTAGTAGTAGTAAACCATTACCTAGGAACACTCAAAAGACTAGGGGTTGGCTTGCATCTAAGAGTAGTTATATGAAGAAGAATGCTAAGCATGTAGAAAGTGAAACTAGAAATTCTGAGTCTTTTCCGAATAAGAAACATTTTCCTAACTCAGATGCTAAGGTACAATCCACTAAGACTACTAACATGGCTAAGGTTCAATATGTCATGAAGAAAAACAAACCTAAAACTTCACCTAGATGGATCCCAACTGCTAAATCTTTGGAGTCTAGGAATACCAATAAGTCTTCCACTGTGCATAAGAATATCAACAATTCTAGAACTTGCCATAAGTGGATACCGTCTGGTAGAATGTTTAAGGATGTTGGACTTAGGTGGATACCTACCGGAAAGCTGTTTACCGATGGCAAAATCAAGGTTGACCGTGAAACCCCAAAGGGTTCGGATACTAATGTCACTAACCAATATATATGCAATCAAGCTTGTAATGTTAGTGTAGGTAATCCTTACTCAGTTTCAGATACTTCGATCCTTCACTACGTGGACTGACTTAAAGTATGGATAACAAATGGATTAATATCTCATAACTCACGTGTTCAAGTAACTCAACCTTGATATTCAATCTGCTATGACGTCTGTTCACATCAGTTCAGGCCTCATACTTCATCATTATGGCGTCTGCAGATAACATTTCAGTCCCCGTTCCTCAAAGAAAAGAAAGGTGTACGCTTCAGTGCGCTTTATCTTCAAAAGAAGAGAAATCTTCATGTTTATGACCATTCTCATCGACATTCTTCATCAACAAGCTTCATGTTTTTCCCACGCTCTTTCAACCCTCAAGTGGATCTACGTTCATTGGTGTATATTCTTATTCACTTGTTCAAATCAAAAATGGCAACTTCGGATGCAATTTTTGAGGGGTAGAAGAGTGCATATACTACATGTTGATGGATGCTTGAATTATGGTCATATGACTCTCCTTCAACGCCTAATGCTTCACTTACTAAGGATAACTGGGATTCAACATGTTACTTGGATGTGATCGTCTCTACTCTTGTTGGGTACATGTGTACATTATGGGCTGATTGGTTATATGAAAGATAACTGGAATGCATTTGATGTAATGAAGATGTTGATATATTGTTCTCCCGAATTGACAACTGCTCAATCTCGAAGAGTAATGTGTACATCGGGGATGCACAATAGGTTCACCTGATCGAGCTTAATCATTTACTCCGGGTCTGATAACCGTAGAGATGATCTGTGTTAACTTGTTACTTCGTTGTTATCGTCTTCTTCGGGTTCTTGAGCTTCATACAATTAGACTGTTTGCTTCACTTCTTCTTGGGGGAAATGGTCTTTTTACGAGGATTGTCAGTTTGGGGGGAAGCTTCCAAAGATTCACTTTTAGAAGGCTCAAGTTCTTGTGACGATTCAAGAGCCTCGAATGCTTTGGTGGTGAAAGTTTAAGAGATGATGACTTCTATCTTCTACAAAGTGCGGACCAATTTCCTTATCTTGGTACTCGTATCATCATCTTCTTAAACCATTTCTCTACCTTTGTATATAATTTTCAAAAACCATAATAAAAAATATAAAACAAAAAATATTGTTTTTCTCATGACATGTCTTCTGGTATCGATAACATCTACGGTCTTAGAAATGTCATTCAATAATGGCACGGGACTTTAGATGAAGTTCGAGCAGAAGGTGTAAATATGTTTTCTGAAAACATGTCTCAAAACATGGCTTGCAGTTATTCCAGACTGTAACCCGTGCTAAAACCATGGCTTGCTATTATTTCAGATAGCAACCCGCTCTTCAAGAAAGGAAAGTGCTGCGCTAAACCATTTTTCATAAATATTGTTAATACAAATAAGCCGTAAAAACGTTTATTTATATTTTACGATCTTCTAATGTTTTGTCGATAACAAACGTAAAATCATTTTAACAAAACTAATAGAGTACATAAATAGTTTGAGTTAATAGTTTTCTAACACACTTACGTTTTCACATAAAACACTAAAACAAGCCTAAGTGATTTTATGATTTAGATACATATGTACAACAACTAGTGTTTACATATTGGGTTAAACATATACTTAAACTAAGTATACTAAAATGGGTAAATACAAGTATATACTAAATGGGTAAATACTAGCAAATGGTTTTGACCCACATACCATGGTTTTATATATACCACTTAACCAAGTTCATTGTATCCTTAAGATACATTGTACCTAGAAACAAAACCATGGATCAACCCATAACCCATAACCAAAAATAGCCATGGGCAAAGAGGAGCGTACCACGGATCCCTAGCTTTGTGCTAGCCGGATCCCTTGTGGTAGGGATCCGTGGGATTCGGGGAACAGTAGGATTTTTCCTTTATAAATAGTGAGCCATGCTTCATTATTTCTCACCCCTTTTGAATCCCTTTCTAACACACTTTCCCCCTGAGTTAAATCTCACTAACCTTAGATCCAAGAGATCTATGTTTGTAGTTTTGTTCTTGTGTGATCTTTTAGGTTCCTCTTAAAGGCAAGATCACCACCTTTGAAGTCAAGCAAGCTCAAGTCCATGAGTTGCCATGCTTCCTCATCATCAAGGCTACTGAAGTCTTCTTGTTGATGATTCCTTTCTTTCTTCAAAGAAGTGTAGTGTTGAAGACATTAGTGAAAGATGTCTCAAGAGTCAAGACGAAGATATTAGTGAAGGGTATCTATCGTCTATAGGATAAAGCACTTATGGTAGGTGCTTGGAAGTCAAGACAAAGAAGCATTAGTGAAAGGTGCTTGGAAGTCAAGACAAAGAAGCATTAGTGAAAGGTGCTTAGAAGTCAAGACAAAGAAGCATTAGTGAAAGGTGCTTAGAAGTCAAGACAAAGAAGCATTATTGAAAGGTGCTTAGAAGTGAAGACACAAGTCATTAGTGAAAGGTGTCTTGTAGATCTAGTCAAAGGCATTAGTGAAAGGTGCCTTAGATGTACATTCGATATGGTGTGTTTCGATGTACAAGATAGACTAGTATTAGATCCAAGGATTTTGATATCCTTGATGATGTTGTAAAGGAGTAGATCTCCTTTGGGATTAGTCGTTGGTATAGTGTGGTAGTAGTTCCTCCATTGCAATGGAACTAGGTGGTTAGCCTAGTACCTAATAAAGGGTAGGCGACGTTGTGAAGGTGTAGTTTACCTAAGGTGTGAAAGAACTAGGTACTTAGCCTAGTACCTTATAAAGGGTAGGCGACGTTGTGTAGGTGTGGTTCACCTTGGAGTGAAAGAACCCGGTGGTTAGCCTAGTACTGGAAAAAGAGTAGGCGACGTTGTGAAGGCTTCTCCGCCATAAAGAGATTGGTGTAGTGATTACGAACTCTCGAGTAGGTGACTTGGGGAGTGGAGTAGGGCAAGGAAGGTGACCTTGTAGCCGAACCACTATAAATACTTGCGTTGTGGTTTTGTGCTTCTTACTCTTATCTTTTCATTACTCACCTTTATATGTTTGTTTATCAACATCCAACACACACATCCAAATAGATTGACATAAGTCGATCTAAATAGATTAAAATGAAGTTTTAATTGGCAAAACTATTCAACCCCCCCTTCTAGTTTTCCACAATTGGTATCAGAGCTTCGTTACCAAGTTTCTTGAAGTATATTGTACTTTAAAAACTTGATACGATACATGGTTAATTGAAAACTACAAAGAAGGTTTTTCATAAAAGCAAACACCATATTTTTCAAAAATATATGTTTGGATGTTGACTTAATAAACAACATTTTTCTTATCTTCTTTTTCATTTAATTGTACTAATCTTTCTTGTCATGTTGATTAGTCAAAGCTCATACCCACCAAGCTTTAGGAGTCGCTTGGTAACAAGAATACCTTCCTTAAGAAGGTATCTTAAACGCAAAGGAGTGGGAATCGTCTGAGTGACATTTGTTGTGTCATTTGTAAAGACATTCCTAAGTGCGCTGGAGGTATGATTCTCCTTTTATTGTGCTTGATAATTAAATATGCCTATTTAGGTATTTATATGATTATCCTCTTTGTGCCCATACATGTTTCACGTGAAGCTTCGTTAGGAAGCCTTTTTCTTACAATACGTGTTATATTTCTCATCTATGGCCATAGTATATAAAACTTATGGTTTATTTCTATTCAATCCAATAATAAAACAAAACACGAATTTCAAAAATTCTCCCTTCCCTATTTATAATCCCACCGTCGGCCACTCCCCCAAAAACCATCACTTTTTCAAAATCTTCCAATTTCAAAAATTTCCTTTCATTCAAAATTTCATCTTCATCATCACTCTATCTCAACTGAAACCAAGAAATATCCGTCTTCAACATGGTTTACATCGCACTCGTGCTCATTGCCATAACACTCATCGCACTTGTGTTCCCTATGATGAAGTTCACATACGGAGACATTTACTTTGTGTTGTTAATCTATATTGGGATCATATACCCAATCCTTTGTATCATCCTTAGTCTTGAAATGCAATATTATTGATAATCTAGTTTATCTAGGTTGTTGTTATCATAATGTGTTTTTTCACTTATTTTGATATATATGTTTTATATTCTTTTGTGATACATTAGAAGTCATGTATGCATGCTAAAAGAAAATGTAGGTTAAAACATATATCGTGGTATAAAAACTATAAAACCTATGTTTTTATCAAATCTGTTTCTGCTACTACAGATCCACGGATCCCGGAAGTTATACTAGCCGGATCCCTTTTTGAAAAGGAACCGTGGGATCCGTCCTACTGGAAAACAGTTTTTCATGCTAATCAAAAACCTCTTTTCTTCTAAGAGTAATACTCTACTTGTATGTCAAAACCATAAGTGAGTTAAGTGTATTTCTTGTTAAAAAACCATTGTTAATAAAAATCTAGTAAAAACATTAGATTATCACAAGTTGACCACAAACACCTCCCTTTATTAACTTGTCAATTCTATAGGTTCAACTATGACGCATGAATATGAGTTTGATTTTTCACTCACTAGCCTCTACACTCCGAACATCTCTCTCGAACCCAACACACCTGGCAATCATGTCCGTGGGTTCAATAATCTCGAAAACCGTCACTTCCATGAAGGACGTATTGTAGACACCTCTCTACAATTCAAAGAAGGTATCAATACCTCCTTCCGAGCCATAGGACTAGAATGTCTTCTTGAAATCAACGAGAAGATATGTCAAAGGTTCATAATGGAATTCTTCCGTCAAGTCGAACTCGTTCGTTACGAGGATCGCTCTCTATCTCTTTGGTTTTATATCAAAAACCAAAAGTTCACTCTAACCCTTGGGAATTTTGCTCACATCCTCCGGATTCCAAATCATGGACAATGTGCTTTCACTGAATATTGGTCTGTTGATTCTCTCTTCAACTTTCGTGAAGAAAATAGTCCATATTGTTCACACATACCCTCTCCGGAAGATTTAAATCGCATAATATGCAAACCTCGACCATATTACTCCGATCCAAACATTATCTTTACAAGGGATATCCGAGAAGAGTACAAGCCTCTTGCACTCATCCTACGTGAAAATGTTTGGAGTCTTAGGGAAATCGAGAAATCCTTCCCGCTTGTTGTGCTCACATGTTGTATTGTTTGCTAACACAACAACCATACAATCTCGCCTACTTCTTCGCAAGGCGAATTGCAAATCTTCAAGGCTCCAAGAATAAACTCATCCCTTATGGAATGTTCTTGACACGCCTCTATCATAATGTTATGCACTTCCATCCTCAATTTCAAAGTCCGTTGTACGTACTTGTGAACAAGATGATGGAACCGCTAAACATATCCCTCATGAAGACTTTCTTCATTCTTGATTCCACCAACACTCATCAATCACATAATGATCCTCCCAGCAAAAACACTCAAGGAAACTAGTAGTATTCTAAAATAGGATCAATTCTCTTGTACTCGTGCTTTATCAATGTAATCCAATCTCTTTCATGAAATAAAACATCTTACATTTGATATCTTAGTATTAGAACTCTTTTTAGACTATCCTTGAGATATAATGCATTGTCAAGATCATTGCATACCTTTAGTAAAGGTCCTGCTGAGCAGATGGGCGGATACCAAAGATTGTGCTAGATGGATCCCTACACTTAGGGAACCGTGGGATCCGGCAAACAGAAAATGCAATTGCAAGCATTATATTTCAAACATATCCTTAGAACATCTCACTAAGCTAAACATATGGTCTTAAGGCAGATTAAGTCCTTATCAAGATAGGTTGATCTCTCCTACTCATTCTAACTCAAATAGATCACACTCTAAGACGCCTGTAGATCTACCGTTTGGTTTATCCATTACTCTTCCGCTCTTAAACTCACACTTCATTTTCTACTTGATCCCTCACATCTAGTCTTAGAAATCGTTCGATTATGGCAAAATTAATCATAAATCATCGTCACCTCAAAATTGATCAAAGTTGATCAAAATCTAGTTTTCTCATCTCAAAGCTTCTAGGATATTTTCCAAAACACTATCCTAAGACACAACCTGATCTCTAGGATCATTTAGCTTCAATTGACACTCCAAATATTTAGTGTCATCCTTGCTTATCCATTCGTACTCTTGAAAAGTTCCAAATCCTTCCATAAATGGCTATCATTAGCTACATCATTCATTACCTTCAAGTACTCAAGCATCCCTTCATTTAAAACAATTAGGAGGACTGAAACACTCAAGATGATATAGGTCTTAGATCTTAGAAACATCATTTCCACTTTTTCATAGCTGCTGAGAGCCGGATCCCTAGGATTAGCCTAGACGAATCCCTCTGAGGAGGGAACCGTGGGATCCAGATGACAGTTTATGTCAAATCTTGCAAAAACAATCATTTCAACTTATCTTCCTAACTCAAACACTCCATCTCATCTTAAATGAGTTCCTAGATCAGTGCAACCTCTGAAGTTGACTCTTGTGCATGTCAATCATCTCATTTCAATGAATTCTAGTGGCTTAAGGCTTAAATGTACTTGCCAAATCTCTTAGTTTATAAACCACTTTGTCATCACTATCATCCTAAATTTCAGCTCTGGAAAACTCTTGAAATCATCTCATCATGAGGAAAACCCCAAGTAGTAACTTATCCACCAAAGAACCACCCATGAAAAGAGCTCGTGTTATACACGAAATTTCTTTAACCGAATCATCTCCGGTCAAGCCAACAAATGATAGAATCCTTCATCATCCAATCAAACCAATTCCTAAAGGCTAGTACCCACAAAACTACCTTTGCCAAACACCACCATACCTCCTAGGCCAAACAATATCATCTCCACCAAACCATCACCATTGGTTCCTAGAGCTATTTCATTTACATCCCCACTATCATCACCATACCTCTACAATTTAGAGGACTTGCCTCCTAGGCCGTCTCATCCGCTTCCACCGACAACATTCTCCTCATTAGGAGGAATAATGGTTCAAAATCAAGGTGTTGAGTCAACACTTGCTCCGGCTTCCTTCTCGGCGTTTTCATCAAATAATCCCATTTGGATTATGAAAAATCATCAAAGTCAACCACCCGACCATATGGAAGTTAACACTTCTCTACCACCACCATCATTCTTGGTTGAGTCATTCTTAAATGCACCTCCACCAATCCCTCCATCGTTTGAAGCTCCACAAGCCGCTTCACTTGATCCTTCGAATCAAGCCATATCATTTCATCCACCATCACTACCTAGCCATGACAAAGATTGCTATCATTGTCAACATGTTGAAAGTTTGATACATGAAGTACGAGAAGACCAACGTTTCATGTTCTATCATCTCCTCAAACGCTTCGACGAGATTAAACCTAAAAAAAACTTGAGCTAGAAGATTATAGTGGTGTCTTAGCTTCAAGCGTTAGGTGATCTAGAAATTCCTAGTCATGTATTGTCTATTTTCTTGTTTTTCGAGTCATGTATATCATAACTCTTGTTTATTAAATGGAATTACATGCTACTTGCTATATTTCTGAGTATGTGAGTATACTATATAATCCATACCTCTTTTCAGATATTAACATTTCTTGTTATACCAATCTTTGCTGACTTTATTCCTCAGCCAGACGGATCCCTCAGATTTGCCTAGACGGATCCCTACTAGGAGGGAACCGTGCGATCCGTGAGACAGAAATATTTCTTTCTACTAACTTGAATCACATTTGCAGGAAATTGTGAATTATACTTGATTTCTAACCTTTGTTTTGTAGTTATTCAATTTACATATGAAGACTTTGACATCCTAAAGCTAGGGGGAGCTTTATGTCAAAGCAATACATTGCAAATTACTTGCAATACTAGGTTTACATTTCGTGACATCCCTTTGCAATAATCAAGGGGGAGCACATTCGTCTCGTAGACGATATCTTTTGCAAACTTATTTGCAAACAAACTAGATTAGTATCATTTACTTGACGCCCTTACATAGGGATGGACTCGTCAAGGGGGAGTAAAAGACGAGATCCTTTCCCGTTATTTGCTCTCTATTCCTTTTTACTTTTTCCTTCACATGTTTTTCTTAAAAACAATGTGTTGCCTTCCTTCAAACACTTTTTGTTTCGACAAAAAAGGGGAGAAGAAAGTAAAAACTACAAATTCAAATTTCTACGAATTTTAGTTTTTTCCTTAAAATAATTTTATGTTTTGTCATCAACAAAAAGGGGGAGATTGTTAATACAAATAAGCCGTAAAAACATTTATTTATATTTTACGATCTTCTAATGTTTTGTCGATAACAAACGTAAAATCATTTTAACGAAACTAATAGAGTACGTAAATAGTTTGAGTTAATAGTTTTCTAACACACTTACGTTTTCACATAAAACACTAAAACAAGCCTAAGTGATTTTATGATTTAGATACATATGTACAACAACTAGTGTTTACATATTAGGTTAAACATATACTTAAACTAAGTATACTAAAATGGGTAAATACAAGTATATACTAAATGGGTAAATACTAGCAAATGGTTTTGACCCACAACCCATGGTTTTATATATACCACTTAACCAAGTTCATTGTATCCTTAAGATACATTGTACCTAGAAAGAAAACCATGGATCAACCCATAACCCATGACCCATAACCAAAAATACCCATGGGCAAAGAGGAGCGTACCACGGATCCCTAGCTTTGTGCTAGCCGGATCCCTTGTGGTAGGGATCCGTGGGATCCGGGGAACTGTTAGGTCACCATTTTATCACAACAATATGTATTTCTAGAGAGAGAAAGTTTTAGTGAGAGAAAGTGGAAGGAACTAATGAATGATTAATGAAAATGATAATTGCAATTAGAACCAACAACCCTCTCCCTTCTAGGGAGGGGGTATTTATAGTGTTTACATAAGTAGGGGTGTTTCCCCTTGGTTCTAGAAGAACCTTCTATCACAGCTCATGGGCTTACTACATGAGCTGTGAAATCAATTACAAACATTTATAAACCATATTTATTAACGACCTATTACAAATGAAATGACCTACACTTTATAATAAAACATGTTCCTAACAATCTCCCCCTAAGGGTTGGTCATCATTTGTTGTCTTGCTTAGGTCGTTTGACGTCTTGAACTTCTTTGGCGTTCACAGCTTGAGACGTCTTTGATTCTTTGCATCTTTGTTCTTTGTTCTTGTTGTTGTGATTAGTTGTGAAATCTGCCTTTTATCAACATCTTTGTTGTTAGTGATGAAAGTCATTACCAGCATGCTCATACTTCTGGTGAAGTTTGTGATTCATACATTTGAAGCTCTCACTCTTTAACTTTGATCTTTATCTCATAACTTTTCAGATTCTTTGACTTTGGCGTAGAATCTTTCTGAACTTTGCTTTGCTTAGATCTTAGATGAGAATGTCTTTATGATGTTGGTATGAGCATGTGGAACAAATATGTTGATGATAATGATGGTGGTAATGGTCTTTATGGAACTCCTGGTCTTTATGAGTACCTACATGAAAACAGTTAGCAATAAAGTTCCCGACGTAAGAGTTTGGATATTTTGTACAAGTACATCCCAGTTCGCTGGCACGATCTTTGACGAATCTCAGATCGGATACTTGCTAGAACTTCCTTGTACTCAATATCTTCACTCTGTCGTTGTGAGTCGCTGGAATATACCAAGGTATCACTCCACGACTGTAGACCGTTTGAGACCACCACGAACACTAAGCGTAACCCACAAGGGATTACCGAAGTGACCTGCTGTCAGGGTTGTTTGATGTTGACCCTGGCAGGAATTTCCATTCAATCACTGAGGATCACAATTGTGAATCCCCTCATAAATGTTCTGGCAGATTGCTAAGATCTGCGTAGTACTCTGGAAAAATGTCACTTGTGTCCTTATTGTTTGAACAACAAGTGATGAAATATATAAGTGTTCCTAAGAGATCTTTTGATGAATCTCATGGCTCTAGACTCGATTAGTGCTCATTGATTTTCCTAAGCGGAGACTAGGGAGAGGGTCTCCTTCTTCAATACCAACAATCTCTAAGAGAGAGTCGATAGATTACGTAGGGTTCCCTGTGAGAATGAAACAAGCTCTTTTGAGAGAACTTGAGTGGCTTAGAAGGTTTAGTGCATTGCGTCACTGGGTCCATGACGACTTTGTCTTCAATACCGGTATCATCTTGTGACAACCAGTAGCATATGAATTGAACCCGGTGTCTGCCCTAAGTTGAATAATTTTGAGGGCTATTTCTTTTCACCCTTTTCTTTAACTTTTTCTTTTTAATTCTTTAACTCCTTCTTTCTCCGATTCTCATTTTCTCCTTTTTCAATCATACCTAAGGACTTCTAAATACTAACTATTTGTGATGTCCTTGGGTAGATCCCTCCGGCTCTGGCGGATCATAGGACGTTTATTCCTAAACTTAGTCACCTTTAAACTCCATGACTATCCTATGTTTCCACAAAACCTTTTCTTGAAAATCTCTCAAGATGTTTATGATAAAAAACATGTTTTGCTAACACCTTGAGAGTTTTTGGTTTTTCAGAAATACTCCCCCTCCACATGTGCTTATGAGTTTTGACTGAAATATGCACAGAGAGGGAAGAGCTCGCACTTTTGAATTGATCGACTCTTGATAGACATTTCCCCGCGAGACACGGTTACGTTGTATAGTTAAAGAGTTCTATTATCAGCTTTTAGGTGACAACTAGCTCTAATAACTACCTTGAAGATGTAAACTCTCCTTGAAAAGGAGGTTAGACCCGTCAAAGTTCATGTCAATCAAGAGTGTCTCGAATTGGTACATTCTACTTAGATAAGTCTTGGAAGACAAATCTTTTCGATTACTGACATTAAAAGATCGTCAATTCATTGGTGATATCTGAGTCGAGCACGTTATGAGATTCCATAACTTCCTGATCAACAATTTTAATCACATTTCTCCCCCTCAAAAATAGCATATGAATGTTGTTTTTGAAAAACATGTTGATTAAAATATGCTTTTTGAGGCATTGGAAATTCATTTGGAAAGAAATGGATTTCAAGAACATTTGATTTTGAACAAAGATTTTGCAAATACTCCCCCTCAACAAGTGATACTAACTTTTGAAGTTTTGAAAACATAAGGGGAAGTACTTGTTCTGTTGAGCAAAACTTTGAAAAATGAAAGTTTTGATAAGTTTTAATCAACAGTAAGAAGCTTTCGCTCCTTTTATAGGATTGTGGCACTGAAGCGTACCACAGGGTCCTTTCTTGACAAGAACGGGTTGTATACTGTAATGTGTGCACAAGCCATTTAGGGAAAAGATGTAATAAGTATTAAACAAATTAACCTCTCCCCAATTGACGATTTTTCAAGATCAGCTCCCCCTCAAACTGACAACCGTTTTCCGCAGATTCGAAACTTTGATGTAGTAGACATTTCTTCTAACTTTTGAAGTTTTTCAGTATGCAGCGGAATTTGTAGAAGAGCAGAAAACCACACAAGAGAATCTGACTTGTTGCAGAAAGTCCGTTCGAGGGAAACATGCCAGAAATCAACAATGTCTTCGCACGTATGTAGACACATCACACCAAACAAACCACGAAAGGCGAAATGAAACAACTCCCCCCTGATTGTTGCGGTCTATCGGAATACTAATCAACTGTGTATATGCAAATACTCGATAAAATGACCGTGTGTGAGGCATCATAACATCATATTTGGGTAACTTCACACAAGATAACCCGTGAAATTGAGACGATAACACCAACTTGAGAAATTTTAACCACATATCGTCTCATTTCTTCCCTCTAATTGAAGAAATTCATGAAGGCATTGGGTTTTCGCAAAGAAGCAAAACTTAGTATCCACACTCTTTCCAGTTAATCTTCTCAATTTGTTTTGTAAAGCAACATGCGCAAGCCCCTTTGCTTGAATTTGAGCCTTTAAATGCTCATTTTCTTTTACTAATGTATCCACACGATTACTTTGCATTTTAAGTTCAAGAGATTTGCAATGTGCCTCTAGTTTTGAAAAATCTTTTTGAAATTTAGCAATGGTCTTTTTGAGAAGAATGTTTTCAGATTCAAGAATTTGATTTGATGATTCAGTTGTATTGTTTGCAGGTAAGGGCTCATTCATGAGACAGTTGTCTGGACATTGTGCAACACGCTGGTCAACCTCTCCTCCATTTCTGAATTCAGGTTGTTCAGTTTGTTTCACATTTAGAGTATGAACAACAGTAGATTGTACCTCAACCATCTGTTCTTTGTCAAAGATAGGCTTTGTGTCATAGGTGGGAACGATATCTTCCTCAACCATTTGTTCTTCATCAAAGTTGGGCTCGGTGTCATAGTTGGGTATGATATCTTCCCCAGATCTGCTGATGTCATCCTGCTTTTCCAATGCTACAACCTCATTGTCCGTATTACTGACATTTGTAGTATTCTCATCATTCTTGACAAGCCTTTGAGCATTCCTTCCTTGTACAACAACTCTTTCACCTTGCACTACTGCTTGATTTCGGGGATCAGATGAAGTCTGACTCTTTGAAATCTTAAATTGTGAGAACATCTTAGTCAGTAACATGATTTCTTTGTTTAATTCCACAAATGGATCTTCAGAATCATCAGTAGCAAGGTTTGGTGAAGAAGGTTTTAAGCAGTAGATGGAAGGTGAGGAGATTTGTGAAAGCATTAGAGACATTGATATAGTGAATTTTAATTTTCCCTCCAAAAATAATTATGAACAATTTTCTCCCCCAAAATTTGAAATTCACTATAAAATGCAATTTTAAGGTTAGAAGAAAATTTTGAGATTTGAAAATTTTGACGCAAAATTTGACCCGAAAAATTCGAATTTGGGCCCAAAAATTTGAATTTTTACCAAAATTTTCACAGTTAAACCAAAATTTGAATTTCTCGTAAAAATTGAACGTTTAGTCTCCCCTAGAAATTAAAATTTACTCAAATTTTCCCGCCAAAAATTTGTGTTGATGAAATCCAAACTCGCAGAAGAAACTTGCAGAAGAAACTCGCAGAAGAAACTCGCAGAAGTTCAAGAAACTCGCCAGAATTCAACAGAAACTCGCAAGAATTCAACAGAAACTCGCCAGAATTCAAGAAACTCGCCAGATTTCAGCAGAAACTCGCAAGAATTCAACAGAAACTCGCCAGAATTCAAGAAACTCGCCAGATTCAGCAACTCGCAGAATTCAACAGCTCGCTAGAATTCAAGAAACTCGCGAGAAAACTCGCCAGAATTCAATAGAAACTCGCAGAACAAGCTCGCTAGAATTCAAGAAACTCGCCAGATTTCAGAAGAAACTCGCCAGAATTCAAGAAACTCGCCAGAATTCAAGCTCGCCAGAAAATTCTCGCGAATTCAAGACTCGAGCGAATTTTCAACTTCGCCAGAATTCATCGCCAGAATTCAAGAAACTCGCCAGAATTCAACAAAAACTCGCCAAATTCAGCGAAACTTGCGAATTCAACGAGCTCGCCAAATTTAAGACTCGCAGAATTCAACTCGCCAAATTCAAGAAACTCACAATTCAACAGAAACTCGCAATTCAACCACGAAACTCGCCAAACTACAAGGAGAAACTCGCAGAAACTCATGAGAAACTCGCCAAAATTCATGGCTAACTCGCCAAACTCGCCAAAACTCATGAGAAACGCGCAGAAACTCGCAGAAACACGTATTCAGTCCAAATAATCCAAAAATTTCAATCTAAAACTAATCAATATTAACCTAAATTATCCCTTGGCTCTTGATACCACATGTTAGGTCACCATATTATCACAACAATATGTATTTCTAGAGAGAGAATGTTTTAGTAAGAGAAAGTGGAAGGAACTAATGAATGATTAATGAAAATGATAATTGCAATTAGAACCAACAACCCTCTCCCTTTTAGGGAGGGGTTATTTATAGTGTTTACATAAGTAGGGGTGTTTCCCCTTGGTTCTAGAAGAACCTTCTATCACAGCTCATAGGCTTACTACATGAGCTGTGAAATCAATTACAAACATTTATAAACCATATTTATTAACGACCTATTACAAATGAAATGACCTACACTTTATAATAAAACATGTTCCTAACAGGAACAGTAGGATTTTTCCTCTATAAATAGTGAGCCATGTCTTCTTTATTTCTCACCCCTTTTGAATCCCTTTCTAACACACTTTCCCCCCTGAGTTAAATCTCACTAACCTTAGATCTAAGAGATCTATGTTTGTAGTTTTGTTTTTGTGTGATCTTTTAGGTTCCTCTTAAAGGCAAGATCACCACCTTTAAAGTCAAGCAAGCTAAAGTCCATGAGTTGCCATGCTTCCTCATCATCAAGGCTACTGAAGTCTTCTTGTTGATGATTCCTTTCTTTCTTCAAAGAAGTGTAGTGTTGAAGACATTAGTGAAAGATGTCTCAAGAGTCAAGATGAAGATATTAGTGAAGGGTATCTATCGTCTATAGGATAAAGCACTTGTGGTAGGTGCTTGGAAGTCAAGACAAAGAAGCATTAGTGAAAGGTGCTTGGAAGTCAAGACAAAGAAGCATTAGTGAAAGGTGCTTAGAAGTCAAGACAAAGAAGAATTAGTGAAAGGTGCTTAGAAGTGAAGACACAAGACATTAGTGAAAGGTGTCTTGTAGATCTAGTCAAAGGCATTAGTGAAAGGTGCCTTAGATGTACATTCGATATGGTGTGTTTCGATGTACAAGATAGACTAGTATTAGATCCAAGGATATTGATAACCTTGATGATGTTGTAAAGGAGTAGATCTCCTTTGGGATTAGTCGTTGGTATAGTGTGGTAGTAGTTCCTCCATTGCAATGGAACTAGGTGCTTAGCCTAGTACCTAATAAAGGGTAGGCGACGTTGTGAAGGTGTAGTTCACCTAAGGTGTGAAAGAACTAGGTACTTAGCCTAGTACCTTATAAAGGGTAGGCGACATTGTGTAGGTGTGGTTCACCTTGGAGTGAAAGAACCCGGTGGTTAGCCTAGTACCGGAAAAAGAGTAGGCGACGTTGTGAAGGCTTCTCCGCCATAAGGAGATTGGTGTAGTGATTACGAACTCTCGAGTAGGTGACTCGGGGAGTGGAGTAGGGCAAGGAAGGTGACCTTGTAGCAGAACCACTATAAATACTTGCGTTGTGGTTTTGTGCTTCTTACTCTTATCTTTTCATTACTCACCTTTATATGTTTGTTTATCAACATCCAACACACACATCCAAATAGATTGACATAAGTCGATCTAAATAGATTAAAATGAAGTTTTAATTGGTAAAACTATTCAACCCCCCTTCTAGTTTTCCACAAATATCGTGCACTTATCCTAAAACTAAATGAGGAAAACATGTAAAAAAAAAGACTATTGTTCCTACTCAAATGTTTTTCTTTCTATAATTCTTCAGAAAAAAATTTGTTTTACAAAATTGTGGTAAATGAGTTGCTTGAAAATCAATCAGAATCAAGTTTTCATAAAATTACAAAAACTCAATAAATGACTTCAGCGCTTTTAAAAACTTTTCAACAGAAAGAGTCATTGATTGAGGGGGAGAATGTTTTCAAATTTATATCATCTAACGGGCTTATCTTATTATCCTATATACTTAATTGTAAAACATATGAACCTACGTTGAAGGACTAGGTGCCTAGGATATGATTGTTAGGATTAGATGATTAGAGTTTGATAAACACATTATTCCCATGCTTTACATGATCTGATTGATATGTTGAATTGACTTTTATTAGTCGATTACTATTTGGGTGATGTCGACCACCATATATCTGTTTGTGTGTCCACTAACGTATGCAGATATCATGGTTCATAAGAATGTTCCCGATCCGGATCCCACTAATGAAGAAGATTGGATGCCGAAAGGAAAGGGTAACTATTTCTTGGGTCGACAAATGAAGAAACAGAGCTTAATTAGATCTCTCCATGGATAGTTGGCACATTAGATGCAACTTCAGAGGTGTCACTGCTTCTGCAGATGGTTTTCTTCCAACCCTCAGCAACAACAACAAAAGCAGCTCAACCACCTAACGTATCTTTGTGCAGTACAAGTTGTGATTGATATCATTTATAAACAATTTTGAAAATATTGTTTTGAAAATGATAAATATATCGTTTTGAAGATAAATTGGACTAAATTTTGGAAATCACCGGACTTCATTTTATCATAACTTAAGTCACTCAATCAACGACTACGGTCATCGATTGAGGGGGAGAGTGATTTAAAATAAAATATTTTCAAACGATATTTCTTCATAAAAGTTCCGTTTTGTACAATAATAAGTGGTGATCTAAAGATTCAATGTTATGTCATGGTATGATTTTCTTTAAAACTCAAAGATCTTTTTGAATAAATTTTTTTCTGTTCTTGTTTGATTGTGAAATTATTTTGTTTTACTTAAAGATCTCTTAAAAATATCATACCTGACACTAACAATCTTTAATGTCTTAAATTTGTCCATTTCAGTCATTTTTCAAAATTAAATCAAGCCACGTCTTTCCCCAAACTTTTCTAAATGATTTAAATCAATTGGGATCACAAATCTCAATTTGGTTTGAAATTTTTGATCAGGGGAGAGATCATGATTTAAATCTCAAATCAGTTTTAAAGGGTGATTGTTTTAAAAGCACTCCTTCCTTCCTGTGCCAAACAATTTCAAATACATAATGCACATGATTGAGGAGGAGCATTTATCCATAAACCAGAATAGAATTTAAACCAGACATATTTTCTCCCATGTTTTCTAAACCTATTTAAATCACTTGGGATCCAAAATCTCAAAGGATTTGATATTTTTGATCGGGGGAGAAAATGTGATTTAAATATGAAATCTGATAACATGTGATCGTTTTGACTCAATAAGTGCAGGCTTCTCTCCCATATGATGTGCTAAACGCTTTCGAATCTCGAAGCACATATTAAGGGGGAGCATTTCTAAAGTAATTAAACTATCAAGGTACAAAAGTTTCAACGTTTTATCATATGTACCTTGATTGAGTTTGAAATGGTTTTCTCTATGGAAAATGTGATCGTGAAAGTACTTCTAAGATCTCTTTCCTCTATGTGTTAAATGATTTCATATAACCAACGCACATTTTGAGGGGGAGAATTTACCAAGAAAATCAAATGGCTTTTTCCACGGAAATTGTGAACAAGAATATATTTCAAAGAACTCTTTCCTCCATGTGCTAAAAAATTTCAAGATCATATGCACATGTTGAGGGGGAGCCTTTCTAAATGATCAAAACTATTAAGGTACAAAATACTTTGATCTCGTATCACAAGTACCTTGATTGATTTTCCAAATGATTTTTCAATTGGTTTCAAGAAGGAAAGAACAATACCAAAAGACCGACCAATTTACTTTATGTATGGTGTTATAAGGATGGTAAGGTTAGGTATTCGTTCCCACGATCCCGCTAGAGCCAGAGGGATCTACCCAGGGACAATCCACTAGATAGTGTAGAAGTTCTTAGGTATGATGAAAAAAAAAGGAGAAAAATGAGAATATGGGAAGAGTGCGTACTGAGACAGAGCTAGTACTGGAATAAACCCAACAAGGTTCTAGTTATGAAGTCTCGGTAAGCACTGAAGGGGTTGAAGAATGAAAAAGAATTTAATGTGAAAAAGGTGAAAAGAAATAACCCTCCATTAATTCAACCTTAAGGCAGAAACCGGGCTCAATACATATGCTACTAGTGTCTACTAAGGTAACAATGGTATTGAAGACAAGACGTCATGGATCCAGTGACACATTGCACCTAACTTCCCAAGCTACTCAAGTTCCTCTTAAAAGGACTTGTTTCATTCTCACGGGGAACCTACATAATCTATCGAATTTCTCTTAGAGATTATTGATATAGAAGAAGGAGACCCTCTCCCTAGTCTCCGGCATAGGAAACCAAATGTGCACAATTGAGTCTAGAGCCAAGAGATCATCCACAAAATCTCATTAGGACACAAAAATTATGAAGACTTGCTGTTTCACACAATGTGGAAAGTAAGTATATATTGAGAGTCCTACGCATTATCCTTGTGGTATTGCCAGAACATCCGAGTGATATGTAAAACTATTCACGATGAAGATGGAAATACTTCTAGAGCCAACATCAAACAAGCTCCTGGTGGGTGACATGTGAGATCTTTTCTAAAGATCAAGCTTGTGACAACTGGATAGAAACAATGGGGTGATTCATTCGTGAATCAACCTTGGTCCAGGAAATGAATTGACGAATACTTTTGGAAAAACCGTTCGATGTTCAAATCTTCTTTTCTCTAGCACATCGAATGTGTATTCATGTTTTCAAACATAAAAAGTATCTCTGATTGAGAAAAAAATACTTTTGGAAAAACCGTTCGATGTGAAAATCTCTTCTTTTCTCTAGCACATCGAATGTGTATTCTCTTTCAAATACCGAAAGTATTTTAAATTGAAAATTGATCTTTCTCATAAAACCTTCATCGTATTGCAAAACTCTTTCTTCTAAGCAATACTCGATTGTTTTCAAATCAATTTTTCATCAATCAGTGAATCTCAATTCGCTGGTTCACTCACTCCGTATTGTCTTCTTTGAGACGTTCCAGTTTGAGAACAGCTAGAACAACTGCGAAACCATGTCAAGGAGATTCTTCGAAATCATACTTGATCACAAGCAGTATTTGTACTGATCAACGGGGAACCGTCGGCCGTGTACCTCAATTCAACGAAAGTGATCAAAGACACTTTCATGTGCTTTATTGCTAACTGTTGTTTGCAGGTACATTTGGAAGGTTGTAGCTGATCAATATTGAGAAGTCAATTCAAAGCCGCATGCTCACAACATACACACTTAATTGAAGAAATCTTAACTAGTGCATATCTACATAACCTGGCTCTGATATTTTTATACTATGCTTCTGCTACACTGCTGCAAATATCATGAACCAGTAAAGCTTCCGCTACTCTGATGGAAAGAAGTCATGATCCTGAAAGTGTGAGCATGTTAGTCCGAAAGTCACAACATCACATGAAGGCAACACAACAAACGGTGATCCAGAGATTTACTGTGGCTGATGATCTCAAAGAAAGTTCAAAGATAATCAAGATTTGGATCAGCTTAAAGACCTCCACTGAAAGAACAAAGCAGTCGGACTTTGAAGTATCACTACTAAAGTATAAAGATTGCTGGATTGAAGAATTGAAGTCTACGAGCTCGATCATGAAGATAAAGATAGAATGCTAGGATGAAAAATATATTTCATGGGGTGACCTCCCTTAGGGGGAGATTGTTAGGATTTAGAAAGTCCATGTTGAAGAGTCGGTCACCCCAACTCTAGTCTAGCATATGTTAGCTCGTAGACATTACGTTATTTACTAGTTATTTAGTTAGTTACTTAGTGTAGTGCAACATCGTGGAGGAAGAACGGGTCTTTACCCACTATATGCCTGATCTACAGTCCGAAGGAGGACGTTTAGTATGTAACTATAAATACCCTCTACCTCCCAAGGTAGAGGGTTGGACCTTTTAGTCAATCTAACCTTCTTTCTTTTGTTTACTTTCTCTCTCTAGAATGGCTCCCATCTACCACTTTCTCTCTCTAAACTCATCATTATACGCCTCTTGATATAGTGTGTTTATGTGTTTATGAAATCCAATATCTTACATAATCATAATCATATTAAAATCTGTGACACCTAGACTTAGTAATAATCCAACACACATAGCTCTTGGGACGACCTCAGTTTTACCAAATACTACACTACACACGACCGGGTACACTGCCCGTTAGTGCATTAGGGTAGACCATAGGTATAATGAGACAATATAAATATTAAAACCTGGTTAGTAAAACCTGCATCAAGTTTTTGGCGCCGCTGCCGGGGAGTTATATTAGGATTGCTATTAAGTCTTTCATTTTCGTTTTGTTTTAAAAATTCTAAAATTCTCACGATCACTATTCAAGTTTCAGGTACCATGGAAGTTGTTAACATTGATGACCTCACTCTTGAGGAATATTTGGCGTTGACAAGAGCAGAACAAGGGCCGTATCTCGTAAGACCGGCAATTGGAGCTGATGTCCATTTCGAGATAAAAGAACAATTTATGAGGGAGCTTCGTGCTAACCATTTTTTTGGAAACAGGGATGAGGATGCATATGAGCACGTTGGAAATGTCTTATACATCGCAAGCCTTTTCAACATTTCGTGTGTGTCTCATGATGCTGTTATGCTAAGGGTATTCCCCATGACTCTTACTGGGGCTGCCAGAAGATGGATTGAAAGATTGCCCGCCGGGGCAGTTAATACTTGGTCTCTACTAAAAAAGCACTTCATTCAGAGGTATTGTCCTCCGTTGAAGATTTCTAACCAGCTCTTGGAGATCCATAATTTCAAGCAAGATGACGATGAAACGTTGTATCAAGCCTGGGATAGATACAATGATCTCCTTTACAAATGTCCTTAACATGATCTGAACAACCAGCAAAAGGTCAACATCTTCTACAAAGGAATCAACGTGACCACAAGACAGATGATGGACTATCAAGGACCAATCCCAAACATGACTCCTACTCTAGCAATTGAAGCCATTCAAAAAATGGCTGATCATTCTCAAAAATGGCACGATGGAGGAAGAAAAACAAACCAGGGCGGAAGTTTTGACGGAATTGTAGCCATCGCTAGCAAAATTGAAAATCTAAGTCGAGATATGCTAAAAGTCAGAGAAACCGTTCATGCCATCCAAGTGGGTTGTGAAAGCTGTGGGGGATTACATGTCACCAAGAATTGTCCTCACGTTAATGAAGAAAGCATAATCGAAGATGCTAAATATGGAGAAAATCATCCGTTTTACGGAGATAATTGAAATAGTAACGGGTATCGTGGAAATTACAACCGTGGGCCTTATGGAGAAAGAAAGCCCAACCTTGAAGAGACAATAAACAAATTTCTGGAAAATTCAGCCCAAAGAAAAAAGGAACAAGATGAGTGGCTAAAAAAATTCCAGGAAAACACTGACAGAAGTCTTTCCAATCATGACACAACCCTAAAAAATGTTGAATCCATGGAGGAAAAGCTTAGTAAGAAAGTAAGGATGAATAACACTAAACCGGAAGGATCAAAACCCACAATGGAATGTAAAGTGATTTTTGCTGATAATGACTCGAAGATACTGGCTAATTCTCGCACTAAAGATACGGATTCTGATGAATATTCTGTCAACAGATTAGAGTTACGCCGTAACCTGTCTAAGGAGCTACAGCGTAACTATATTTTTGACAACGACCGTGGGGTTATGAAAGATATTGATAAGAATGATTCAAGCGAGTTACGCCGTAACCAAACATCCCAGTTATGGCGTAACTGGGATACGTGGGCAGACGAATTTCTCGAAGTGGAGGATCAGGAACGCAGGTAATTAATGGATGGTCTCACGACATTAATTTATGCTCTTTGTCCCCATCTAAAAATAAATATCACTGGTGTAAAAAGATAATCGTAGTTAAGGGAGACTGGTATGATCTATGGGCCTCGTGTGACCCGAGAAATGAGATTTGCGATAGAGGAAGCGATAAGGATAGGGTCAAGAATAACAAATTCATGTTGGCTGCTGATAAGGATTTAAAAGGTACACTTTTGAGGGGTCATTTAAACCCTTAATTGAATCGAGACACTCAGGCTGATGGAACTGAAGGGGACGGCATCACAACTTAAAAGGGGACGGCGTCCTTTGCCAAAATGGCGACGCCGTCGTGCATTTTTTGTGACGGCTTAGTAGCCAAATTGCTAATTATCGAGTGACGGCATCGGGTTTTAAAAGAGTAGGGCATCGCAGCTCAGAAGGCTTAGATTTGATCCAGACGGCGTCAGAGACTGAAGGCGACGGCGTCACATGGATAAGGTGACGCCGTCACAATGTTAACTTGGCCAAGACGAAAACTTATTGACGGCGACCCGGCGGCATCACAATTAAAGAGTGACACCATTGCGATTGTAACACTATATATAGACATCAATTTTTTTAATTTTCAGTGTGTAGTTTTGTGGAGTAAAAACCTAAATCGAACCAAGGCTGTCTTGTATAGTATTTTAGGGTTCCATACCCTATCTTACATCAGGATAAGTGTTTTACTTGATTAATTTAATTATGTCTTCAATTGATTGTGTGTATGCTTGCATGTTTCCCATGTCCGGCTAATTTACTTGTGTGTTTGCTTAGGTAATATGAAACCTAGTTATTGAATATTGATTGGTTGTCTCTTATCTTAATTGTTAATGATCTAGTATTGCTATAGGTCATCCGTTGTGTCATTAATGCTTGATTAATCTTTGTGAACCTTAGCTTATAGTCACTAGTGGAATCATAGGCTAAACATCCAAAGAGTACCTTAGTGTTAAGTTTATGAATCCTAGAGATTTTGTAGTCATTAACCTTTGGTAGTTTCAAAGAGTTAGGGATAAACGCATACCCTACGACCTTAGATACACAATGCGATTAGGAATAAGGAAGTGACAATTCAACCATCAATAGGAGATAATTAGGGGGTAATAAAACCTAAGTAAATACATTCTTAAACCATCATACGAGCACACAACAATTAGACATAGACTACCCCTAGCTTAGTTAATTAGATAATTAGATAGTAGAGTAATCGGTAGAAATACCAACCCCCCAAATCCAAACCTCGAGATTCGTAACTTCCATTTTCTAAAAAAATATAAAAAGATAAAAAATAATCTTCCTCAACCCCAACCTTAGCGTAGTAATTTCTCAACTAGCATTCCTATTCCCCTAGAGAACGATGTCAATACCCGTGGCTTACCCTAATACTACACTACAACAATTAGGTTCATTGCCTAGGGTGTTATAAAACTTTCTCGACCAAAAGGAAGTTCCTTTGACCCTGAACGCACTGTGTAAGCGTATCAGCTGCATATACTGATGAAGAAAGATTGGAAAAACTCTCCTTCGAGGAAGAAGAGGAACCGCCTATCACTCACTGGTGTACTCCAATAATCATAATAGACGATGACATTGAGGGGATTTTAGATTTTCTTGAGTTGCAAGGAAATGAGGAATTTACAGACCCCGATGATGAAGCATATGAGCAAAGGAGGTGCAAACTCCTTGGGATTCCATATAAAAGGCCACCACCAATTATAGCCAAAAAATATGAGTTCACTCGATACCACTTGAGGCCGGAGGAAAAATTTTGAAAAATTCAGAAGATCGAGACTAAAGAATACCTCTGCACTGCCAAAAATGTCGCTTGGGTCATGCATAACTTAATAAAGGACATGGAAGAGGTGGGCCAAGTCCAAAGGCCACCATAAAGCCCCGAGGCTCTGAGTCTAACTTAAAGACTCGTAACCCCGATGCTCTGAGTCTAACTTAAATACTCATAAATAAAGAAAAGTGCTCTTTCGAGAGACGACCCGAAATATCCCTTTATTTTGTTTTATTTCCATTTCTGTTGGGTTTTGTGTTTTTAACCATTTTTGCAGGAAACGAAGAATAATTGTTGCTGCAACTTACTGATCTGACTATGGTTACGGCGTAACTCATCTCAGCAGTTACGCCGTAACCAACCCCTTGAAGCAAAATTTAGGATGCATTACCAATTACGGCGTAATCCGGCTCTGTGGTTACGCCATAGCCACTCGCTTTGCAGCATATGCCAGGTTTTCCCTAGTTACGGCGTAACTCCTTTAAAGAGTTACGACGTAACTATCATTTGTTTTACTTCTTTCATTTTAAAACACAATAACCTTGTATTAGTATTTTAAATGAACTTTGTGGGTGTGTTTCCCTGTAAACCCTCACGAGACTTCACTCGTCCACTTGGGACACTAAGTGGTTTAAAAGGCTTGTTGCATATGCTAAATGCAACCGTGATTCCTACGAAAGTGAGTTAAGTTTGTTTTTCATTTTTTTCTTTTTTAGAATTATGCTTGTCGGTCATGTGATTTCAGGGACTGAAGTTTGCTCATGGATGCTTATACGAAGGCATGACTCTTTTTCGTAGCCTTCTTTCTTTTTTTTGGAGAAAATTTCAGGGAAGTTCTAGCTCTAATTCTACTTTTCTCTTCACCTTTATTTAACGCTTAGTACAAAAGGGACTTTGTACAATTCAAGTGGGGGGACGGGAGTAGAATTATTTCTTGAACTTTATTTTTCCCTCGTTTTTCTAGTTTATTTTGAAAAATTATGCCATTTTTAAAATTTTGACATGTTTTTCTTAACCTAACTAGATTAGACCTTAGCCGAGCACATACAACCCTTGATATTATATGGTGAGATTAGCCTTATCCGTTTCCAATATTTTACCCCAAATCCACCAAATTATGAGTGTGCCGGTAGCTTGTAAACTTTAGAACTTGGCCTTTGCATCATTTCGAGACCATCGACGAGGTATGTTGAGTTAGCTCGATGTATTTGGATTTTTCAGTTTAAGAAAGTAATATTATAGGATTATCACCCAAATAGCCTACCATTGTGTGTCTATCGATTAGTCACCTCGACTTCTCGACCCCCATGTGAAACCCTTTTGTTGCACTCACCTTTAGTGCAAGATACCCCTAGAGACACCAATTTAAGCCATTCTTTTCATTTTGTTTACCCAATATATTGTTTCGATACACCTATACACCTTATCCTACCCTGTAGTCTTTATTTGTGATTGGGAAGTGATCATTTGCCTAAGTTCATGGTTCAAGTGGAAAGGTTCAGAAATTATGCTTTCGTCGACGACATATTCTTAAAGATCATTGAAGACCCCCCGAATTCCCGTTGTTCATCACAAGTGGGGGGATATTATGTTTAGTTATTATTGTTATGTTGGAAAAAAAATTGTTATGTTATTTAGTTATTGTAAAAGTGCAATGCTATAAGCACTATGTTATGAGCTTTATATAAATTTAGTATCGAGGAGGCCACCTTGGTCACATTGGAAGATTGGAGTTGGTAATTATGCCAACAGTTGGAGAAAAGGTAGTGTGCCCATCATGACGTCCTCTAATGATACATCTACCTAGTATTTCATGATCCGGTTACTTGACTTCAAAGCTTGAACTCTGGGCGAACGGTAAGTGGTGATGACTTGGTTATAGATTTTGACAACCTGTTTGATTTTTATTTTACACCATTTATATATCCCATGTCTTATCCTACCCTTTAGTCATGAAGCGTGTCTAGGTGATGCAGCGAGCAATCTTTGGTGTCTTGGCCATGGATTTGGTCATGTATCATTGATTTTGTCCACTTCGCCGTGACATGTTAGTAATGATGAGTCACCCCCTTAACCTTTGTCGTGTCTACCCATATTGCCTTCGAAAATTGTTTAGCCCTTAACTCAAGTGGTGGATATTTGTGTAACCGCCAAGCTTATGATAGAATACATGCTATGACTGTGCGATTGAGTGATCACTCCAAAATAGACACTTAGAATAGTTGAGAGATTTGAGGGTTTTGTTCCCATTTTGTGAGGTGTTCGGCTTTGTTTTATTCTAGCATAAGGGATTTGTAAACTTATATTTTCCAGGTAATGGGAGATATCTTTTTAGGAATCTATCTAATAAGGTCTACTTGAGGGCAAGTAGAGTTCAAGTGGGGGAATATTTGATAACATCAAATAATCCTGAATATTAAGTGTCAATTTCCCCCGATAATGCTTGTAATTTATATCATTTGTATGGATTTACGCTTGTTTTCCATTGTTTTCCACTTTCAGGTAAAGTACGAGCATTGGAGCTAAAGAGACGTGGAATTGTAGAATTAGTAAAGATTTATCAGAGTATGCTCACTTTGAAGAAGTTACGGCGTAACTCATCTCTCACATTACGCCATAACTAAAGCGTGACTCGAAAAGCCAACTCATCAAAAGGTTACGGCGTAACTCTCCCAAAAGACTACGACGTAACTATATTAGGTCAAATGAGGTTCCACACCGCTGATAACTACGCCGTAACTCTTGGATAAACTACGGCGTAACCATGAAATATTGAAGATATGGCGTAACCACTTCTAAGGTTACGCCGTAACCAGCTGATCTAGTGCAATTTACAAAGAAATAGAGGATTACGGCGTAACCATTCTATTAGTTACGCCGTAACCCAGATCTGGCCTATAAATACCCCATGATTTTCAGCATTTCAAATCATCCCATTTCACACACCACAACCAAAGAACGTGGGAAGAAGCCAAAGGCAGGTCTAGAGGAGCATACGGAGCCATCTCCATTGAATTGATTTATATGGTTAATATGAGCGGCTAAGCACCTCTAGGTACTGGCCTAGTTATGATTCCTTAATTGTTTTGTCGGCGTTTACATTACTTCCGTATAATTATTTCTAAGTGTATACATGCATAGTTTATTGGTAGCTACCCTTGTTTCGGTAGTTTTGAATAGCGGTAGAGGCTAGTTGCTTAGGAGATTTGACCAACTAACCCTAAGTGAGTAGACTGAGATGGGAAGGGTAAGATATGACCAACTGACGACCCTTCCAACTTGTGCGATTTGACCAACTGATCACCTACCGTTTGGATGAACTTAAGAATTAGGGGGTGAGTGTTTAAGTTGCTAACGACCGGGCACTCACTATTATAAATCTAGCATGTAGCGGAACTTAATGACTTAGCTTAGGGGACCAGGAAAAACTGGACTTATGAAGGGACACCTGACTTCTCCAGTGGTGGCATCTTTGCTGATAGGTTAGGGCGAATTGACCAAATGTTGTCCTCTCGACTTTGACTCCACCTGAAGTAATTGGAAGTAATTAGACGTAGACATTACTAGCTAGGATGATTAACTAGGTTAGCACCACTCTCCTCTATTGATTGAACCTTTGCATTTTATTTGTTTTATTCTGCTTTAGTAGTTAATTCCTTATCATAATCATATTAAAATCCGTGACACCTAGACTTAGTAATAATCCAACACACATAGCTCTCGGGACGACCTTGGTTTTACCGAATACTACACTATACACGACCGGGTACACTGCCTGTTAGTGAATTAGGGTAGACCATAGGTATAACGAGACAATATAAATATTAAAACCTGGTCAGTAAAACCTGCATCATTCTCAACCTCTCCTCCTACCCGTAGTTAAATCTAGGGACGCGATTTCTATTTGGATGGGAGACTGTAATACCCCACCCAATTTCATCCATGTTACCTATACTTATTCTTTCCATAGTATCATTTTCATGGGTAATTTTTTTTGCTTTATCTCATCCCCACTACTTACATAACCCCTTAGACCTGCTCACCTATCCACCCATGCCAAATATCCTTACGTTTACATCATGTAAACCCCTGGTATGTCAATTCTAAGTTCTAAACATCATTTTTATTAATTAATCTATCAATCTAGTATACTATATCTATCATAACACAAAAACAAGACCTATCCTATAACGGTTATTCTAAAACCCTAATTTCAAAATGAAACTAGTTTTATTGTGTTCAAGGCTTATATATAAGTTACCTTAGCAAGCTTAGAGTATCTTAGTGTCCCCTAAATGCTAGTACAAACCCTTAGAGCTTAGGTACAAGTCCTTTAAGCACAAAACACTAATTAGGCCATTTAGGCCCTTAAACTAAGTCTAAACCTTCCCGTTTCTTTAGCACAAGTTACCACCACTTAGTACATAACTCCTAAGCCTAAATTTTAGTCACTAATCACCCTAGGAACACTAACCTAAGTGCTAATCCCTAATCTAGAACCCTAAACCTAATTCGACCCTAAACTAGCCCTAAGCTAGATTAAACCCTAAACTAAGCACCTTAAGCACCACCGCCACCTCTAGCAGCCTACCAACCACCTTCATCACCACCTTTTCACCACCAAGCAACCACCCAACCACCACAATCACCAACTCATCACCACCTTGTGGCTATTTGACCACCACAACCTCCCACCACCATAATCCCCCTAGCTAGTGATATAGGCATATACAATAGTCTCCATTATTCACTAATAGCTCACCTAAGTCACCTCCCCCCTTCTTGCCACCTAGACCCATATTGCTTAGCCTACACTGCAAACACACCCAATAAATAGTCGACCTTCCCATTTCCTTCAAACCATCCCATTCCACTTTACCACCTCAAACCTCTGAGACCTAGCAGTAGTATAAGGACCTAGGAAGCCAAGAAGTCGAGAAAACTAAGCTAGAAGCCCTCCCCTAGTCGCTACCTTGTCCAGAAAACCCTAACTCCCCTAACGACCCGTTTCTTAGACACATAAGTTCTAAACTAGTTCTAGAAGCTATGTTTCAGTACTAGGATAGTTATTAGGTGCATTATATAACAATATAACCCTTGCCCAAGCCTTGATCACAAAAACTTACTCATTTTCCTTTTAAAACCCTAAATGGAGTCAAATTCATGTTTCTAAGTAATAAGCCCTTGCCAAAACCTATACTCTAGTTTAAGTAACTTATATAAGCTTCTACTAATAAGAAAAAAGCTATAAAATACTTTCGTGTCATAAAAATACACTTTGCATGGCTTTAGGACTAGTTTCGTAACAGTTTCCATGCATAGGGGTATATATTGTAACTTTTTGAAACTATTAAGTACAAGGGTTGTTTTTTCATTTCTTAGAAGTTATAAGTCCAACGACCTAATTTGGAAAGTTTTAAAGTCTAAGGATAAGTATTGATTGTACAATAAATTGCCTTACCAGGCTTTAATGGTGATCGAAGGTATGAGGGGTGTATGTTCCAGCCAAGATTGTCTTTCACCTGAGAATAAGAAATACGAAGACACTACGTTAAGTGATTACCTTGAGGGGTTTTGTGCCGTGAGATAAGTATGAGTTATGGTTGTATATGTGTGTGTAAGTAAAGAGATGAGTGTTGAGTGAGCTTACCATAATCCTCTGCCCGTCCAACCTATTTATAGTGGAAGAAATAGGGTTGAGGGCACCTCTGCGTAAATGTCGGAGAACATGGGGGCGTCCCATGTTTGTGGGTAACCGCTAGGGCTTAGTGACCCACGCTCTCAAACTTGGCGGGAAAGCCAGGAAAGAGAGGGAGATCGTGGGTTTGACCAAGTCATGAAGATCTCCTATCCGTTTCTCCTTCGTCAGCCATACCCCGAAGGGCTTAAGGCTTCGAATGGCGAATTCCCCGTGGGTAACCTTCGTGTGCACGAATGGTTTGACGCCCACGTACATTCAAGAGACCTAACTTGGGCCTTCATTCAGAAGGGCTTCGACACATCTCAAAGGGGGGTCCGTCGAGCTGTTCAGAGGGTACATCATCAAGCCCCCCAGTCGAAAGTGATGCATGTGAATGAGGAGGCATTGCTTTAGACTTCATCATGCAAATAAAATAAACCATTCGTTGCGAAGCTTATCGTAAACAAGATAATCATGCTTTAGATCGCGTATTTAATGCTACCTAAACCATTTATCTACCCGCTACAGTAAATCCTTATCCCCATTTACTCGGTTGACCCAAAAAATTTTCAAAATTTAAAAAAGTCTTTTGAAATCCGGATAAGGTAAATCCGAAATACACGTGTGCGGTTGAAACAAAGGTAGAAAAGGGTATTTAAAGTGAGGTTGAGGTAACCCTAAAACACTTTACCCTCTTCGCCTACCTTTTACACACAGTAACTTGCTACCCATCAAGAGCTTCGAACAAAAGGTAAAGTCTTCCTCCTATCTTTTCGTAGCATAAAATAGTTATGGATTCAAAATTTATAATTAAACAACAAAAATGCACTTTGACCGCTAAGGAGTTACATGATCACCTTGCTGATTACCCAATCCCCCATGAGTTTAAAGTCATGTTACCCAAATCAAACCAAGGTATTTTTTATGCCCCTGAAGGCTTCGTAGGGCTATATACCCACTCTTTTAGCAATTCAAATCTTAAGATACCTACCCACCCTCTGATCTGAGAGTTAATGTAGTGTTACGAAGTGCATATCTCTCGATTTAACCCCTTTGGTTTAGCTAAGCTTACCACATTCATTGTTATGTGTAAAGCTTATGGCTATGAACTAACTCTTAAGGTTTTGAGGGGATTTTTGAACCTTTACCCTGGTGGAAATTGGTTAACTTTGGCAAAAAGGCCTGATGGAGATGTGCCTAATCTTGGTACGAGGCCATACACAAACATAAGGGAATGGAAGGGTAGCTTCTTTTATGTTCAGAACACCATTGTATAACCTGACTATCCAGCATTGCTAAATAAGGAATTTATGTTTGATGCAAAACGTTTTAATGACCCCTACCTTATGAGATCCGGAGGAATCCGTGTTATCAGCGTTTGGCTAGGTATCCTGCAGATGTTCAAGCCTTATGGCTAGGATTGCACATAGGTGGGAGGGGTCTCCCAGGAAGGGAACTCCCGGTGTCTTTGAACATCTCATCCAAGTTACGAAGGTACTCGAAAATTCCGCTTAAACTATCCATATTAACTATCTAACAAGACAAAACAAAACCAAAAGACAAAAATCCAAATCATTAGCGTTAGATTTAGTAAAAACAAAAGAAAACTATAGAAACATATACTAAGCAAGTAAAGACACTTAACAAAACTGAAAACACAAGCTAAAACTCAAAATTTAAAAAGTAGAATTTTTTTTTACCGAGAGCTCCAACCGGATCGGTTGGCTCACCAACCGATTCGGTTGGTGGTAAACATTTTAACCAAAACTTCCAACCGATCCGGTTTCGGGTTGCAACTGAACGGTTGGATTGATTTCCTAATTTTTTTTTATTATTTTTTTTATAAACCTGTAAATTTAATTTAATTGAAAACTATTAAGTGTACTTAAACTCTTAATTAATTGAGACTACTCATTATCCTTATTAATTATAAAATTAATTAAGCTATTTAATGAAAACTATATTAACTGATAACATCAAATTAGCCTGATCTTTTATATATCAAATTCCCGTGTTTATGGCCTCATTTGTATTAATATGATACTTAATTCGTTCATATTTGTTTATAATTGCATTACAGGTTAAATGAGGCATTAGAGCAGAAAAGAAGTGATAAAAGGCCAAGAGTTATATTCTGAGGATTGATTTACGAGGGCCTATGAATTATTTTTGTAAGTTACGCCGCAACTGATTAATGGTGTTACGGCGTAAATATGAGCTTTGAAGGATACGGCGTAACCAATTCTTATGGTTACGTGGTAATTATTATCTTGAAGGTTACGGCGTAACATGGACATTTAGTTACGCCGTAGAGATTAGTTTGGAGGGATAAGTATGAGATGACGAAGGATTACGGCGTAACTCGGATAATTAGTAACGCCATAATTAATTATTTGGGCACAAAGTTTCGAGGTCCAGGGATTAAAAGCGGCAAGTTTATTCGAAGTTTATTGAGTACAAGGACTTGTTATAAAAGTAACAAGAGCGATGAGGGACTAAAAGTGTCAGCTAGAACAAATAAGTTTCAAGAAAAGATGTTGACTACAAAAATGCAGTTGGTGGTATATTTACTATTAGTTACGGCGTAACTTTAGTTACGACGTAACTAATACATATGATTATGACGTAACTTTAGTTACGACGTAATTAATTTATTTAATTACACAGTAACTATGTCGGGGCCTATAAATACAGCCTTAAATCTGCATTTTTGAGTATCTCTCTTCACCCCTCTCCTAGGGGTCGATTAGGGCACCACTCCAGGGTATTTTCCAGCAGTCCAAAGTCAGTTTTGAAAGAAGAATTCACTCGCAATCGTCATCATTGTTAGCTCTACATCAAGTATTTTGTATCAAACATTATATTCAATTCAATTTAGGATTTATTCATTTTTGTTGGTATGATTTACTATATGTTTGGCTAAGCACCCTGGTGCTGGCCTTGTTATGATTCCTTAATTGTTTTATTTACATTTACTTTACTTCTGTACAATTATTTCTAAGTGTATGCATGCATAGTTCTTTGGTAGCCACCCCTGGTTCGGTAGTTTTGAATGATGATAGAGGCCAATTTCCTAGGAGATATGACCAACTGACCCTAGGTGAGCGGACTGAGACGGGAAAGGTAAGATATGACCATCTGACGACCCTTTCTACTTGTGTGATTTGGCCAACTGATCCCCTATCGATTGGATGAACTTAAGAATTGGGGGTGTAGTGTCTAAGTTCCTAACGGCCGGGCACTCACTATTTTGAATCTAGCATGTAGCGGTACTTAATGACTTGGCTTAGGGGACCAGGAACAACAGGACTTATGACGGTGCGCCTGATTTCTCATGTGGTGGCATCTTTGCTGATAGGTTAGGGCGAATTGACCAAATGTTGTCCTCTCAAATTTGACCCCACCTGAAGTAATTGAAAGTAAGTAGACGTAGACATAACTAGCTAGGATGATTAACTGGGTTAGCACCACTCTCCTTTATTGTTCTCACCTTTTCCTTTTATTGCTTTTAGTAGTTAATTAATTAAATCCTTTTCGAAACCATCTTATAATCGTGACATAGACTTAAGTTAATTTCCGATCCTCGTAGCTCTTGGGACGACCTCGTCTTTACCGTTTACTACACTATACACGACCGGGTACACTGTCCGTTAGTGCACTAGGGTAGACCATAGGTATTGCGAGACATTATAAATTTAAGACCTGGTCAGTAAAACGTGCATCAAGTTTTTAGCGCCGCTGCCGGGGAGCTACTTTAGGATTTTAATTTAAGTTTTTCTTTTCTTTCTATTCTGTTGTTTTCTTTGTTTCTTGAGTGCGTTTTGGTAATCATCGAAATGGAACCAGATTTTGATAATATGACATTGGAAGAATACTGGAGATACGGCCGAAATGGAAAGAAATTTTTTGAGGAATCGTCAATCTTGGAGAACTTCTACGAGATCGCCTTCCCTAGAGCATTTCTTTCAACCATATACCTATGGTGATTATGTATCTCCTCAAGAGTATGATGAATTAGACATGGATAACATGACCATTCATGAATATGAATTAAATACAAACCAACCGATGTAGGAAGATAAACAACTTTAGTGATTATTCATATAACACTCCTGATCCTGAACCTGATGATAGCGAGTTGATGATTGAAAAGTTGGACGATTTGTTCAATGGTTCGAAAATCTTCACGCATGGAACAAGAGGAGACTCATGATGAGTCTATTAAGGATGTGAACCTTGGAAGTGAGGACCTTCTTAACTTTCCTATTTCTCCTATTACTAATATTTTTGGTAGTGTTTGTAGGGATGCAGATAATGTCAATTTCGATGTTACAAAGGAGGAAGAGGAAGCCGAGGAGGAATGTGATGAATGGAATTTTTATGACATGTGGGATATCACGGTAGAGGATGTTGAAAGGCTTAGTCAAATTCTAACATCTCCCATGCGTAATGAACCTATCCCAGAGCCGGTAATGAAACCCTTGAATCACCTATCACACCTGCCAATGACTGTTTTGTAGCACCAACTACCAACCCACCCTGTGATGAACAAGCTTATAAAGGAATTCGAAGATGAGATTTTGAATATTTCCGTGGTTGACGAGGAAGCCAAATGCGACCCTGCTAAAGATGTGAAGGAGCTCAAGGAACCGCTTTATAAAGATCCTTCATCATTTTGTCTGGGCGTAAGGGGCACATCGCTGGTTGATGAAACGAATATGGTTTTGAAGAAAGTTAGTCAACAACAACATGGAACTAGCCAATCCTCTAATCCGTCAATGAACATGGGTTCGGTAAGAAGGGAAATGACTTCTCCTATAAGGTATGACTATAATTCATCATTTCCCCATCCCATAGCAAATTCACACACTCTTGGTGTTTATTGCTATTTTCACCCACACTTGATTTTAAGTGAGGGGATGAACACCCTTTTACTTAGTAAATAAGGGTGGAGTCAAGCTAGTGACTCGAACAAATACAAGCGCTTCGTGGGAGGCACCCCATGCCTATCTGTTCTTTTCCATTTTATTAGTATAGTTGGGTTTTGTGTTTTCTAACCATTTTTGCAGGAAACGAGGAAGTAATTACTGCTGCAGTTTGCTAATCTGACCGGAGTTACGGCGCAACTCATCTTTTTTATTACGTCGTAACCAACTTTTTAGCCAGATCTATCGCGCATTAATAATTACGGGTAATACCATCCCGTGGTTACGCCGTAACCACTCGCTTTGCAGCTTATGCGAGGTTTTGCTAGTTCGGACGTAACTCCCTCAAGAGTTACGACGTAACCTTCCTCTGCTTTAATTCTTTCATTTAAAACACAATAACCTTGTATTAGTATTTTAAATGAACTTTGTGGGTGTGTTCCTTGTAAACCCTCACGAGAATTCACTCGTCCACTTGGGACACCAAGTGGTTTAAAAGGCTTGTTGCATTCGCTAAATGAAACCGTGATTCCTACGAAAGTGAGTTAGGTTTTTCATTTTCTTTTTATTGCTAGTTGATTTTCTAGTATGATGCGTTTGGTTGTCTTAAGTGAATTCAGGTTATTAAAGTTTGCTCATAAATCTCAAAGCGAAACACGTTTACTCGTGAGTCTTCGATCATGCCGAGCAAATCCAGGGGAGTTTTCTGTTCCAATTCTAACCCTTCTTATCTTTCATTTATATGCTTAAGTATGACCCAAGTGGGGGGAAGGGATTAGACATAGACACCCGCTTGATTTTACTTGCCCTTATTTTTCTTGTTTTTGATGAAAAGTGTTTCATTAATGTAATTTTGACATGTTTTTCATTACTTAACTGGATTAATCTAGACTGAGCACACCTACCCTATACTTTCATTGTGTGAGGAAAAGCCTTTCCGTTTTCCCCTTATACATAATTCCATAAAAATGTGTGTGGTGGGTGTAGTAGACTTTAGAACTTGGCCTTGTATATCTTTTCGAGACCATTATCATGAGCATTACACTGAGGTAACTTGGTGTGATCGGTGCAGCTAGGATTTAAGGCAATTTTAGGATTAAACCCAAATAGCCCACATATGTATTGTGTATATTGACTTTTCACATCGATTAGTCAATCCCCTGTTAAACCCTGTTTGTTGCACTCACCATTAGTGCAAGATACCCTAGATACACCCTTCAGAGCCTTTCCTTTCATTTTGTTCACCCTATATATGTTTCGTTACACCCATCGCCTAGCCTACCTCAGTTTCCTTATGTCCATGGTCAAATTTGGTTAATTTTGGTTCCACTAGTGAAAGTCGCGGGTTTTGAATAAAGGGTTGTTGAAGAAAATCGGGTTTAGATGATAGTTGATCTCAAGTGGGGGGATACTTTTTATGTTCGTATCATTTATCCATGTATACTTTGTCTTGCATCGGAAAAAAAAAGTGAAAAAAAAAGAAAAAAAAAGAAGAAGCATGCAAGAAAGTGTTTTGTCTATAATTAGTGTTTTCGCCTTGTTCAACTGGCTCAAATTTTTACAAATCTGTTTTGTCTTACGGATAAAATTAGAAACCCGTACATTTCTATCTCGCCTTTCAAATTTTAATCAATATTCGTACAATGGGGACATTGTACATTTCAAGTAGGGGGATGGGAGATAGAAATGATCGATTTTGGTAGAAATATGTGCTAAATTGACCCAAATTTTAATTTTTTTATATAGCACATTCTTTTTTCATTGATGATGAAGGCCGAGTTAATGCATCTTATTTGCCTAGATTATGGTGTTTATGAGGCACCGTATTACATTTCTTATGCATTAACTCGTGTATTGGATTATTGAAGACCCTTGACTCTTGACCCTCGATTTTTGCTACGGGAATGAATGCGACTAGTGGTGGGGCGACTGTGGACTTAGGAATCTATTTGTTTCGTGTCTTTTGGTTTACACCCATTAAAATTTCCCATGTCTTATCCTACCCTTAGTCATGAATCGAGCTTAGGTGAGGAAGCGAGCAATCATTGGTGTCTTGGCCACGGATTTGGTCATGTATCATTGGTTTTGTCCCCTTCGCCGTAGCTCGTTAGTAATGACAAAATAACCCCATTAGCCTTTGTTGTGTCAACCCATTGCCTTTTAGAATTGCTGCATCTATAGACGCTAGTGGTGAAGATTAGTATCTTTGCCAAGCCTATAATAGAATACTCGCCATGACTGAGCAGTTGAGTGATCACCCCAAAAAAATATTAAACACGTAAATTATGAGAGAGAGTGTCATTTCAATTCTCTTTTCGTGAGGTGCTCGGTTTGGAATTTTCTAGCTCTTGTGATTTTTAGATTCATAACTTCCAATTAATCCTGCGAGATATCTTTTTAAGAATTATTTAAAGGGTCAACTTGAGGACAAGTAGGATTCAAGTGAGGGGATATTTGATAACATCAAATTAGCCTGATCTTTTATATATCAAATTCCCATGTTTATGGCCTCATTTGTATTAATATGATACTTAATTCGTTTATATTCGTTTATAATTGCATTACAGGCTAAATGAGGCATTAGAGCGGAAAAGAAGTGATAGAAGGCCAAGAGTTATATTCTGAAGATTGATTTACGAGGGCTATGAATTATTTGTGAAGGTTACGCCGCAACTGATTAATGGTGTTACGACGTAAATATGCGCTTTGAAGGATACGGCGTAACCAATTCTTATGGTTACGTCGTAATTATTATCTTGAAGGATACGGCGTAACATGGACATTTAGTTACGCCGTAGAGATTAGTTTGGAGGGATAAGTATGAGATGACGAAGGATTACGGCGTAACTCGGATAATTAGTTACGCCGTAATTATTTACTTGGGCACAAAGTTTTGAGGTTCAGGGATTAAAAGCGGCAAGTTTATTCAAAGTTTATTGAGTACAAGGACTTGTTATAAAAGTAACAAGAGCGATGAGGGACTAAAAGTGTCAGCTAGAAAAAATAAGTTTCAAGAAAAGATGTTGACTACAAAAAGTACGAAGTTGGTATATTTACTATTAGTTACGGCGTAACTTTAGTTACGACATAACTAATACATTTGATTATGACGTAACTTTAGTTCGACGTAATTATTATTTAATACTTGCGTAACTATGTCGGGCTATAATACAGACCCTAAATATGCATTTTTGAGTATCTCTCTTCACCCCTCTCCTAGGGGTCGATTTGGGCACCACTCCAGGGTATTTTCCAGCACTCCAAAGTCAGTTTTGAAGGAAGAATTCACTCGCAATCATCATCATTATTAGCTCTACATCAAGTAATTTGTATCAAACATTATGTTCAATTCAATGTATGATTTATTCATTTTTGTTGGTACGATTTACTATATGTTTGGCTAAGCACCCTGGTGCTGGCCTTGTTATGATTCCTTAATTGTTTTGTTTACATTTACTTTACTTCCGTACAATTATTTCTAAGTGTATGCATGCATAGTTCTTTGATAGTCACCCCTGGTTCGGTAGTTTTGAATGGCGATAGAGGCCAATTGCCTAGGAGATATGACCAACTGACCCTAGGTGAGCGGACTGAGACGGGAAGGGTAAGATATGACCAACTGACGACCCCTTCTACTTGTGCGATTTGACCAACTGATCACCTATCGTTTGGATGAACTTAAGAACTGGGGGGTGTAGTGTCTAAGTTCCTAACGGCCGGGCACTCACTATTTTGAATCTAGCATGTAGTGGTACTTAATGACTTGGCTTAGGGGACCAGAACAACCAGGACTTATGACGGTCGCCTGATTTCTCCTGTGGTGGCATCTTTGCTGATAGGTTAGGGCGAATTGACCAAATGTTGTCCTCTTGAATTTTACCCCACCTGAAGTAATTGGAAGTAAGTAGACGTAGACATAACTAGCTAGGAGGATTAACTGGGTTAGCACCACTCTCCTTTATTGTTCTCACCTTTTCCTTTTATTGCTTTTAGTAGTTAATTAATTATATCCTTTTCGAAACCATCTTATAATCGTGACATAGACTTAAGTTTATTTCTGATTCTCGTAGCTCTTGGGACGACCTCGGCTTTACCGTTTACTACACTACACACGACCGGGTACATGCCCATTAGTGCACTAGGGTAGACCATAGGTATTGCGAGACACTATAAATTTAAGACCTGGTCAGTAAAACCTGCATCATTAACAAATCTATTAAACTACTCATTAAGACTAATAAAACCATAAAAACTGAAAATTAACTATTTCTAAAATTCGTAATTAAGACAATTAATTAAAAGTAAATAAAACTAAAAATAATTAAAATAAAGGAAAATCTAAAAATCTAAGAAAAGCATAAGCAACCCATGAGATAATCTATAAAAATCAGAAATGACAAGAATTAATCTATAAACTATAACACAAAACACTGGATAAACTAAAACTATGAAAATCAAAGACAAAAATATTCCGAGAGAGCACTAACCGGATCGGTTTTCATAACGGTCGGTTAGCGTCTTAACAAAATATTTTTCTTTTTTTTTCTTGTGAGGAATTCAATTTAAATCTACCAATTTTCACGGAATCTTAACAAAAATCAAATTACTTAGAAATTCAAAATTCCGCCAATGCATAAAAACTTGATGTCTTTACCGTGTGTAAGTTTTAAAATTTTATAAACACGATTTATCCGTCTAATACTAAAAACACATCGAGCAAGTATACTGGTTAGCGATAGCAAAGGTGGGTAAGTTGAGATCGTCCAAATGGATTTTGTGTTTGAAATTGTTTTAAAAGATTAGTAACAAGAAAGCTTTGTCAAGGCTTCCTCCAAAAGTGATGTTTTAGTGAAATTCAATATAAAGAAATATATATACTTGTGTGTAGTCTATAGGAAATCATAGTAAGTGTTCATGAAGGCTTGGTGTAAACTCTTGATGTGATGCACAAATCATAAGCAAATGATTTCCAACCATGGTTTATGTTTGCAAAAATCATTCTAAGAACAAAAACATATAGGTAATCCTTTCGGTCCTTATCCTAATGATTATCCTTTTAGAAAATCCATTTGTTTGTAAAATGTTCTTATTAAACTCTTTCCTACGAATCTTTTGACCTTTCGTGATGAAAATGTTTCTAGTCTTGTTTTAATTAGTAAACATGGTGGTTGTCAATCACCATATCCCTATACTAGTTTTTCACTTAACTTTTTGGAATAAAACATAAGAGAAATCCTTTCGGTCCTTTTTCTTAAAACATGTTTTACCGACAAATCAAACAAGACTAGTAGTTTTCCAACAAACTCATTTAAACAAGATCATATATACATGCATCACATATGAGAACACTAGTATGATTTCTTACATCCTACACACAAGTATATTCAAAAACTACTCCATGATAATAATAACAAAACATAAGAAAGAACAAAGTAATTCCAATAACTCAAGAGAATAGAAATCCATAACAAGGTTCATAGAATACCTAAACTTTTGCGATTACAAGAACTAGAAATCGTGGCTTATAGCAACCACACGCCTCCAATCACCTAGCTTAACCGTATAACTCAGACTATGACAAAACAATGGATGAGAATTGCTCTCTCCGACCTCCGGGCGTTTTCAAGGTGAATACTAAACTTTTGGGATAAATAAAATGGTTGGTAATAGTTTTGGTGTAAACTATTACACTTTGGGTTGTGTCACACTAGAATACTAAGTCTAGGTTCAATATATAGCCAAAGAGACATTACTAATCGGCCAAAAACATTCCCAACAAGTTAATAACAAGAAATGATCGGACTCAATGATTACGGGAGTTAAGGCAACATTAAATGCATTTTGTGTAACTCCAGCCCATGCAACCGAACGGCTCGATGCAACGGATCGGTTGCGTTTTGACCATCGCCCAACCGAATCGGTTCTTGGGCTCCAACCGGTGGTTGGGTGCCTCATCTTTGACTTTGTTGACTTTCTTGATTTTGCCTCTTTCTTTGTTCTATTGATTTCCAAGATGAAACTTGATCTTTCCTTCTTTGTAGATACAAAATCATTGGCTTCTAATCATTGAGTCCAAAGGCTTCCTTGCTCGACTTCCTTCCTTGGGAATTCTCCAAACGTGCATAAAAACTTCATTTCTTCATCATTTGTGATACCTGGCTATATATACATACACAATACGCATCTTTTGCACTTTTGCAACAATTATGAGTAAATATAGCCAATTATCATGCACAAAACCAACAATAACGCTAGTAAAAACATGTTCATTTTGAGCGTTATCAAATTCCCCATACTTAAGTTCTACTCGCCCTCGAGTAGGTCTAACATTTGAAAAATCGATTTCAATGGTTATGATCCGTGGTTCTGAAAATTTAACAATCATCCCAAAAGAGATAATCATTAATTTGCTTTTATTATGTGAAAAACTTTGAAAATGAACCAAATACTTTAGATAACATAACTAGAACACCTCACGAATGATTTTAAGAATTCACTCAACACTCATATATTGGTGGGTATATGTAAATCACTCAATGCCTAGTCATGATCAATGCTTTTTACCATAAGCTTGTACAAGTATCAAAACAAAGAAAATAAATTCATCAAAGAGGGCTTTCATTCGGGTTATATCGTTAAGGCTTCGGGTTTATAAAAGGCATGGATAAGGCGTGGGATGGTTAATGAAATTGGTGTTAAAAGAAACAAAATAGAGTCAAGTCTAAACCTGCATGTTGCTAGCCAAACCACAATCCCAAAAATGATTATATCTTCCTCCTCTTCACATATTGATCTCCAAATTTATGTATAACTCAATTTAGCTCATTGGCTAATCAATATTCTTCATATAGCACATTGGTTATAACCATTTTTTTTCAAGTTCCCCCCACACTTAGTGTAAGCATACACCACAAAAAATACAAATGAGAAAGACGTCTCCTTCGTCTTTGTTGGAGAATGGTACACACTATAGACAAAGTGTAGCTTCTTCATAATCATCAAAAACAATCCAACACTCCAACAACTAGCAACAAACCAATAGACATGACATGGGTTGGCTAAGGTTTAAGGTGTAAAATCTTTTTGTATTTTCTGGATTTAAACAAGAATGAAAAGATTGGCTCAAAGGGTGTAACTAAGGGTATCTAGTGCTAAAGATGAGTACTAACAAATGGGTCCATATAAGGTGGTTAACTAACCAATGTGGTTAGCTAATATATCATTAGATGTAAAATGGATGGCCATTTGGGTTAAATCCTACGACGCCTCTTATCACGTGAACATATTTTTATCACTCGAGAGTGATTTTAACCGTAATGCATAACTAGTACAAGTTCTAGAATCGACATAATCACCGGCACACTCATAGCAAATATAAAACAAAGATATGTTTTATACAAAAAGAAACCTCACAATTAAATGGAAAAGGCTATAATGTGCGCTAGAAAATGCTATCGAATCCAAAATGAATTACTTCCGTAATTTGGTTTAAATCAAATTTTTTTCAAAAACCTCATTTTACCATTGAAATACCCAAGTTGTTTTTAATATATCTCAATAACGTGTGAAAACAACTAGACAATCAAGGGCGATTTCCTGCAAATTACTTAAATCCAAAAGTTTATCTAAAAATAAGACTAAAAGCTAAAAATTTAGAAATCGTATCATTTTTCCTATTTTCTTCCCTCCCCCATACTTAAGTTTTGCATTGTCTTCAATGTAATAAAAATAAACTTCAAAGTAAAGAAAATAGGAAAAAAAGAAATAGTCAAAAGATACCACGGGATAGAATATGCAATACGCATATTGGGTCATAAGCAAGCATGTGAGTTATCCAACTCCAAATATTTGACCATCAATAAGCTTCCGACAATCCACCACCAACAAAACTGCAGTACACAATACACAAAACAAAACAAAACAATCCAAATGCTACTAAAAATATGAAAAAATAAACAAAGTATGATAATCATCCTAGAGAAATAGTTAAGAGATAGAGATAATAGTGTTTAACACATAATAACCATAGTTTTTGAAACCATAAACCAAGAATGATCCACGATCATTCGTCATCCTCACTCATCTCATCACCTTCTTCATCATCACTCTCGGTTTCATAATTCTCTTCCTCATCAAAGATTGTGTAAACCTTCCTCTTCTTCTTCTCCTTTGCAACGCCCGATGAAGATCCTCCAACATCATAGCTAGATCCTCCAACCTCGGGTAATCTACCATATGCGAGCACTGGGTCAGGAAATGGTGCATAGCCAGGATATGGGTATGGATATGGTCCAGGATAAGAGGTGTAGGGGAAAGGATATGGTGGAACATTGGGTGGATTGTAGTGTGGCAACTCGTAATTGGCTTCTTGAGCAATGTGTTGAAAAATAGGCATTGAATAATCATTGATGTAATTGTTTCTCAACATCATCGAGTCTCTCCAAACGTTCCTACACTCAATTTCATTCAAATGTTGGTTCCACTCTCCCCAACCTGAGTCAAAACTACTAGACGTACCCGTTTGCACATTCCCCATTGGTCTATTGCCCATTGGCACATTTCCTTGCTGCTGTGGTGGTTGTTGTTGTTGCGGTTCGATCCATGCTCCCAATGTTTTCATCTTCTTATTCAAAGCATTTCCAAAACCATTTGTACTCCAAATCTCACTAAACTTTGTCTCTCCACACTTAGCCAACTCACTACTATTGTAATACCCAGGATTCCTTGCCAAACTTGTCACAAAATGGCCCCCACAAATGTTGCTATTACCTTTGATTCCCGGGGCTCTCGTAGACAAATACTCGGCTGTTAGCCAAGCCGCATTTCCATCCTTAGTTTCCTCCAATAACATCATAACCCACAAGTCTGGCTTATGACATTTGTCCCTGCTTCCAACCCTATGAAACGGCCCACTTACTAGCAACTTGTGTAGTATTCTCATCAACGGATTCCTAATGGTTGCAGCATTCCTCCTAGTGCAAGAAGGATCTCCCACTCAATTCCAATAAGAGGGAACAATAGGGTATTATTTTTCAAACCTCCTAAGCCTCGAAAAATGAGCATCAAACAATCGATGCTTAACCTCATTTGGTTCATACAAGCCAAGAGCAATAGCAAAATCTGGCAAAGTGTAGGCGTGATCCTACCCACAAAGCCTAAACCAAACACAAACTTCTTCCATCAAGTTCGAACATCATTCCTCTCAAAATACATAGTCGAAAAAGAACTCCATACACCATTCGATAAACCTCTTCATTTATGCTAAATGCTCTTCCTTGACAAATCATCAAACAAATCCCCATCAACCGGATACACATAAGACGTCCGCATCATTTTTCGCAACTCCTCTTCACACTCATATTCGGCAAACAAATCCCAATCAATCACCCTCGGAACCAAACATGTCCTATTTTGCAACTTTGATAATCATTCCCGGAAAGCATGTTTCTCCTCGTTGGTGAGATCTTTGAACTTCAGGTTGGCATTTGCCTCCGTCTTCAAGTTATACGTGACTTTCTTCCTTTCGTTCCTTTGGCAATACTTGGTAAAAATCGGGTTTAGTGGAACCCGTGTCGAGCTTGAACTACCTACAACAATTCTCTGTAGAAATCATAAATATAAGTCAATATAAGAGTGTTAGAACAAACGGGGAAGGTCTATGGAAGCCTCTAAGGTCCACTTCAATAATTCGAAAAATTCCAAAACAGAACGTGGATCCGGATCGGTTGCAGGGCAACCGGATCGGTTCTCTGTAACCTATTCCAACGTTCGGTTTAGCTTTCCCAACCGGATCGTTTCCACTCAACCTGCATAAGGCTTTGCCTTCTAATCCATTTCCACTCATTTTTCTAAGTCCAATTCACTCCTAGACTGCATTCTAACATCATCAAGGATTTCTACATCCTCTAATTGCTCTCAATTCACTTTCCAAACCTCCAATCATCACATATTCATTTGCTTAGAACTCAACAATTTAGGCCTCAATTCTCAATTACTTGTGTGGAAAACTAGAAGGGGGGTTGAATAGTTTTACCAATTAAAACTTCCTTTTAATATTTTTAGATCGACTTATGTCAATCTATTTGGATGTGTGTTGGATGTTGATAAACAAACATATATAAGTATGCAATGAAAAGATAAGAGTAAGAAGCACAAAACCACAACGCGAGTATTTATAGCGGTTCGGCAACAAGGACACCTTCCTTGCCCTACTCCACTCCCCGAGTCACCTACTAGAGTTAGTAATTACTACACCAACTCCTTATGGCGGAGAAGCCTCACAACGTCGCCTACCCTCTTTTCCTAGGGATAAGCTAACCACCGGGTTCTTTCACTCCAAGGTGAACCACACCTATCACAACGTCGCCTACTCTTTTCTCGGTACTAGGCTAAGCGCCTAGTTCTTTCACACCAAGGTGAACCACACCTACACAACGTCGCCTACCCTTTATTAGGTACTAGGCTAAGCACCTAGTTCCATTGCAATGAAGGAACTACTACCCGACACTACACCAACGACTAATCCCAAAGGAGATCAACTCCTTTTTACAACATCATCAAGGATATCAATATCATTGGATCTAGTACTGTAATACCTGAATTTCTAAAATTCACAAAAAGACCAAAATACCCCTAGGATCAAAAAGTATGAATAATTAATTTAAAGAATACCAAACAAGCTATGTAAATTCAGAAAATTATTAAGAAATATCACATAT
>OU343222.1:80093562-80286662 GCA_910596185.1 Chrysanthemum makinoi
GATTAAAAGCGGCAAGTTGTTAAAGTTTATTGAGTACAGGACTTGTTATAAAAGTAACAAGAAGCGATGAGGACTAAAGTGTCGGTAGCTAGAACAAATAAGTTTCAAGAAAAGATGTTGACTACAAAAAGTCACAGTTGGTATATTCTATTAGTTCTTGGCGTAGCTTTAATTCTGACTTTATAACTAATCCATTTAATTATGGCGTAACTTTAGTTCGGCGTAGTCAATTTATTTAATTACGCCCGTAACTATGTGCGGAACTTAATAAACGACCCTAAATGCGCATTTTGAGTATCTCTCTTCACCCCACTCTCCTAGGGAGTCGATTTGGGCACCACTCAGGGGTATTTTCGGCCTCCAAAGTCGGTTTTGAAGGAAGAATTTAGTCACAATCATCATCATTATTAGCTCTACATCAAGTAATTTGTATCAAACATTATGTTCAATTCAATGTATGATTTATTCATTTTTGTTGGTATGATTTACTATATGTTTGGCTAAGCAAGTCTTGGCTTGTTATGATTCCTTAATTGTTTTGTTTACATTTACTTTACTTCATACATTATTTCTAAGTGTATGCATGCATAGTTCTTTGATAGTCACCCCAGTTGGTAGGTTTTGAATGGCGATAGAGGCCAATTGCCTAGGAGATATGACCAACCCTAGGTGAAGCGGTGAGGCGGGAAGGGTAAGATATGACCAATGACCCTTCTACTTGTGCGATTTGATAGCCCGATCACCTACGTTTGGATGAACTTAAACTGGGGGTGTAGTGTCTAAGTTCACAGCAGTAGGGCACTCACTATTTTGAATCTAGCATGTAGCGTGATTCGCTCCCAAACAGTCAAGTTTTATCACTCAAGCCGGCCAGTGAATGGTGAAATGTCTTTTTCTAAACAAAGCGGCTCAAACGAACTCATTGAAGATCTGGGGAGTATAGGGCTTCGGGTCGTTATGTCCAAATGACTATGCGAAGAATTATCGAGCCGGATAGTGATCGAGAGATTTGAGCGGAAAGAGATTTGTGATTTATTATAACTAAGGAAAAAGGACATAAACTACAAGGGCTAAAATGTAAATTAAAGAAATTTAAAAAGATAAAATCTATTAAATAAACGCTATCACTATTTGCAAAATGATGTTTTTGTTTTTACGTTTTTATAAAACTGAGATTAAAAACTACGCGACGTACAAATGAAAAAGTGAAACTGAAGCAATATTAATCCTAAAAATATGAAAATGACATTTTTATAAACCTAATGACATGAGAAAATTTTTAGAAAAAGAAAATTATTTTTAAAACTATTTATCTAATTATTATTAATTAAAAGCTATTTTTAACTATTTAATAATACCCTAAAATATAAGAAAATATGAAATAAAGCTAGAAAAGTGAAATTATGACTTAGAAAAATCTAAAATATTATAAAAGTTATTTTAAAACTGAAAATATATTTTTTAGACTTTTAAAATAATTATTATTAATTAAAAAAAAACTAATTTAAACTAATTAAAATTAAGAAAAATAACAAATGAATAGTAAAAATTATGAGACTTTACAGGAAAATCTAAAATATTATTCTAAGCCTAGGAAAAACATAAAAAGTTAGATAAGCCCAATAATAATTTGAATTGGGCAAATAAGCATTTTGAATAAGCACTTGAAATAAGCTAAAAGCTAACTATAAGCTACCATAAGCTTCTAAAGCCTAAATCTAACCTAAAATGAGCTAATGCAACTGATGGGAACCTAAGAAGCACAAACTCTGAAAAGAAAAGCTCGAGACCGATTTCAAGTCTCCCGACCACAAACTGACCTCTAAGGCCCTACTTTAGCACTATATTAAGCTATCTAGAAAATTCACAAAATAAACTAAAATACCTAGCTGTAGATCACCAACCAAATATCTTGTATCCCAAATTTGAGCTCAAATGGACTTATAATGAATCCGTGAAAATTCCACAAAGTTAGGCAAAAATCACGTTTTCCACTTTCTTTTATTTTGATTTTGGTAACTTAAACGGATCAAAGTAAGAACTTTTAACAAAATTAAAACTTTGGAAAAGCTAAAAGAAGAGCTTATATAACAGCAGTAGCTTCACACAGATTAAGCCAAACACCCTTTTACAGCTTTTGAGCATGAAAAGCAAATAACAAGCACTTGTGAAAATAAAATGGCATGCTAAGGTACAAACTATAAAAAAAAGCTAGAAATGAAGGAATAAAACTGAAAATAAAGTGGGAATAAGCAGTAGGCAAGAGTTACACTAGGGAATTCCTAAGCTACAAAAAGATAAAAAGCTATAAAAACTAAACAATGAGCACTAATAAGCAAATAATTAAACTAATCCTAAACTAAATCAACCTATGGATCCTAAAGAAGCTATAGAAAACATTAATAAGCTAAAACACTTCCAAGGCTGCTGCACTTGCAGCCCAAAACAGTCCAATAGGGGGGAACATTTAAGGGCAAATAAAAGCTACAAGAAGCTTAGGGAATAAGCTAATCCTAATGAACCTATTCTAATTCACTAAGGACCACACAATTAAACATAAGCACGCTGAAATGTAATACTAATAAGCAAAAAAAAAGAGTGCGCAAGCTGGTGCAGTTGCTGTTGGGGCACAAAAGAAAAAGGCTCAAGGGGGTGTTTTTTTATCAGCTTATTTTGAATAAGCTCCAGGGGGAATAAGCGCTTGAGCTTATGGATAGTCAAGTTCACCATACCAACCCTTTTGCCCCAAGTGTCCCTTCCGAGGAGCTTGGCAAGGAAGCAGTACAAAATGGAGTTGGGGGTATTTGTGGATAACGATGGACAGAGCATGGAAAACAGATTTCAAAAACAAAATTTTAAAGTTATTAAGAAACTTCAAATTGAATGTAGTCACTACCAATACATCAAATGAACTAAATTAAAGCTACTTAAAACAATTTGAGACACCACTTGGGTCACCACATGAATCTGTCCCCAGCAACTAAGCTAATCCAAACAATCTTTTCGGGACAGAAAAAATTGAGAAAACAACTCTTGAACTAAAAATTTGTAAAATCTTTTTAGCTTAAAGGTAATGAGATGTTTACAAATAGGCATTAAACAAATATAAGAACCTACACCCGAATTAGAATAGGAACTGATGATCATAAAAGAAAATGCAAAACAGATTAACTCATAAGACATGTAACTTAAACATTAAACTTAAATTAACATCAAATACTGAAAGTAATATGACAATTGAAGGGAAAATTATACTAAAAGAAAAAGGAGCTAGAACATAGGAGTCTCGACTCAAACTAAAATTGAATTAAAACAAAAAAGAAAACTAAAAACTAGCTAACTACTAAAAAAAAAAGTGCCTTTTTTACAAAAGTTACACAATAACTCTTATACTCCTCAGGGTCTCCTCTCTCCTCTCTGTCTTCACGTGATGCTTCTGATTCCTCTGAGACAAAAGCAAGTATCCTCCCTGTCTTCTCGTTGCTACTTTTTCTCTTTTTCTTTCTTTTTATTTTTTTTTCTTTTTCTTTGCTGGAAAAGCTGGGTAGCAGGGTGTGGGAGTGATAAGGTTTGTCAGGGTAAGCGTGTGAGGGTTGTCAGTTTTTTTTATTTTATTTTTTTGTGTGGGGTTTTGTGTTTGTGTTTTGGGCGGGAAAACGGGGAAGAAGAAGGAGCGGGGTTTAATAATTGACCGGGTCAAAGGGACTGGACCGGGTATTGGATTTGGATTGGTGGGCTTGGGATATTAAATATGGGCTTGGGTAGTTTAGGCTTAGGCTTAGGATGTAAAATGGATCCAATGAGTAGTTTAGGGACCTAAGCTGCACAATTCGAAACTCCAGGGGCCAAATGTGTAATTTTCCAAAAATTATTATAAGGACCATAAATGACAAACTTTATTAACCAAGGGCCATAAATAATTTTTTTTTATTTTTAAAAATCTCGGGGACTTGTTTTGACATTTTTGAAAGTTGGGGGACTGAAACTACCAATTATGCAAACATTGTTCGTTTTTAGCTGTTTTTACTCATTTTGCATTTAAAACATATAAAACACAATTTTGGGATATTTTCAGTATTTTGATGCATTTCTCAGTGTTTTTAATTGTTTTGCAGTTTATATTTGACCAAAAATGATGAGTATTTACACACTCATCAATCCCCCACACTAAACTATTGCTAGTCCCTAGCAATCTTTTGAGAAAAACTTAATGGATTTGAATCTCTTTACCAAAAGCCATTACTTCTGGAGTAGCCAAATGATAAGATCGTTTAAAAGCTCAGCTAGGGATCAATAACAAAGATAATAAACATAATACGCAGCGGAATAATCAAAACAATACTTTGTTATTGCTAAAGGTTTTTCATTCACTAACTCTAACTAATACTAGACGTTTATAGAAACACGTCTACTAACTAAACTAATAACCTAGGCGTTTACATGAACATACGCCTAGGAACTAATCGACTAACTAAAACCCTAGGCGTCCCTACTTCTGCACACTACACCTTTGGTGTTCACATCTTGACACCCACTAAATCTAATTCCATGCCTCTCTTTATATACTAGAGAGTCTAGGGTTACAATTGACTACTAGGGACTAAATAATAAAGTCTTTTTTAACAAGTAAGTCCCTTGTCTTTCTCTCTTCATCAATTGTCTTCATAAATCCTTCATCTTTCATATTTTGTCATAATCAACTCAAATATAATTCCCAACAATCTTCCCCTAGTTGATAATGACAAAACCAAATAAGCACAAACTTCCCCTGAAGTTAAGATGTCATGAAAGATAAGAACTTCCCCTTAAACATGCAATCACCAATAATCTTCAAATTGCAAACCCCTCTTTGTCGCCTTTCTTCCCCTTTTTGTCATAATCTACTAGGAGAAGCTAAATAGAAGCAACTTTGATCTTCAAAACCACGAACCAATATCACACGACTAATCCATCTTTCCAATCATCGTCAAAGTCCAAATAAGTATAACAATATCTGAGATCTTGAACCTTGAAATCAACCAAACTTTTGTGTGTGTATAACAACCAAATCCGAGAACTAAATCAATCTTGTGTGTGTGTAATCAAAATAAACTCCACACCAAACTGAGAATCAAATCCATGTATGACTTCCCCTCAATTCGAAAACAAGCCTATTAGCAAAACTTTTTTTTTGTCACTAAACTGTCGCGAATCTGTCACTATGTTGCATTCTCCTTCCTCCCAAAGCTATTAGTGACACTTTTTCTGTTGCTAAATTGTTGCAAATATGAATCACAAACCAACTTTTTATACCATAGCATGCATGTCAAAATCCCATAATCCTAGCTTCAGTAGGTCCAAAAGCAACAAATCTTGAATATTAAATCTTGCATATCCTCGTGTATCATCGGACCAATAAGCAACACTTCGCTTTAAAAAAAATGACAAGCCAATTCATAAATCTTTTTCTTAATGTTGCATCGACAACTTAATCTCTTGTTCAACCAATCAGTAAGACACATGTAATCTCTTGTTTATCTCTTAATAACCATGAACAATATAAACAGCCTTCCTTTCAAACACAGAAGCTACTTTGATATTGGACCCTCACCAAGTAAACATTGATCAAAACATCCAAAACCTTTCAATTGTCAACAGGTAAATAATAACACAAAGCACCTCTCGTACCATTAATTATCATGTTTCCAAATATATAGTGTGTCAGTACCATGCAAACGAACTAACTTTACCCACACTCTTAACTTTGTCGAGCATTACTTTCGTCCAACCAGTACTTTCTTCCAACCAGTACTTTCCATTGCGGCGAAGCAGGTACCACCATATACATTTGAATGCAGCCTTGTAGGGGACCAGTAGGAGAGACTTTCAAGGGCAGTACCAACTGCTTTCCCACGAGCAGTACGAATCACTAACTGACAGTACAATAACAAAACGTTTCAGTAGTACCAATCTTGTAAAGACATCAATATCAAGAAAACAATGTCTTTACCAAGGGCTAATCATGTAAAGACGATAGTACAATGACAGGAGCAGTGGTGACTTAGTAGCATCAAAAGAAGCATAATATCATAGCTACTGCAACAACCATATTGAGCAAACCCTAGATCATGCAGCTTACTTTTTCAAATCACATAACAAGAATCCAATTATCCAAACCCTTGTTCAAGTCACGATCAATAATCTTCTTCTCAACCAGATTCAGCAGTACTTTGAAACCATAAACAGTACTTTGAGAAACATAAGCAGTACTTTGAAAAATTTAGGGTTTCGACACCAATAAACAAGCAAACCATACTCCAAAAATAGTGATCATTAAAAGCTCATTGAATTATGGTTTGATAGTACCCTTTAATGCATACTCAAACGAATGAAAACACTAAAAACCTGAAAATTTCGATTTTGAAAAACTCCTTCAGCAGCCAACTTCGACGCCTTATATCTTTTTACTGGAAGCTCAGATCGACAATCCCTCCGGTGAAAAGTTAGATTGTCATATAGAGAATGTCCACCAAAAATTTCGTCCCGATCCAACGGTTAACGAAAAAGTTATCGCTGTTTGAAAACAGCCCTGCAGAAACCTTACGAAAATTCCAGATTCGAATTTTTTTCTTCTTTTCTCTTCGAAAAACCTTGTAGATCCCTATATCAAGAGCTCCCCGCTCTGATACCAATTGATAGGAAAAACCTATTTTTTTCTTCTTTTCTCTTCGAAAAACCTGTCTCTGATACCAATTGATAAGATCGTTTAAAAGCTCAGCTAGGGATCAATAACAAAGATAATAAACATAATACGCAGCGGAATAATCAAAACAATACTTTGTTATTGCTAAAGGTTTTTCATTCACTAACTCTAACTAATACTAGACGTTTATAGAAACACGTCTACTAACTAAACTAATAACCTAGGCGTTTACATGAACATACGCCTAGGAACTAATCGACTAACTAAAACCCTAGGCGTCCCCTAAACGCCTGTACACACACACACCTTTGGTGTTCACATCTTGACACCCACTAAATCTAATTCCATGCCTCTCTTTATATACTAGAGAGTCTAGGGTTACAATTGACTACTAGGGACTAAATAATGAAGTCTTCTTTAACAAGTAAGTCCCTTGTCTTTCTCTCTTCATCAATTGTCTTCATAAATCCTTCATCTTTCATATTTTGTCATAATCAACTCAAATATAAATCCCAACACCAAATGTTTCAGTTCAAGTAAGAACCATGGTACACCGATAACCATGTGATTTTGAGCAAACCACCAGCTTCCAACGGATTTGATTTGTCTTTACCAGAAGCCGTTTGCTTCTGGACTAGCCAACTCTTAGATAAATTATCAACATTATCTTTGGTGAGCTGATTACCAATTATGGTTTTTCCACTGCCTTTACCACAAGCCATAAACTTGCGGGCTAGCCAACTCTTCACTTTTAGGATATGGCGGTGAATACCATACAATTATGGGCAAATTGCAAGCCGTCAACGGATTTGAGATATCTTTACCAAGAGCCGTTTGCTCTTGGATTAGCCAATCCTTTTGTTTATTAGACATGGCGGATGATAGTAGTGAGTAAGTGTAAACACTTACTCAAAAAAATTTTGGCAAAAAGCGAATTGGGTGGTATCATTACATGATAAAATTCGTGAGAATTCCCCACACAGAAATGAATATTGCCCTCAATATTCAAAGTAAACGGTTATGCGAGAGCGTGAAAGGGAAATACTACGGCCATTATTTGAAAGATTTTTTTTTTTTTAGAAAACTTATATACAACATGTGGGCAACCCCCCCACACTAGGGTGGTAGAAAGTAGAAAGAAGTCAGCAATATGGGTGAAAACCCATATGGCGTGCTCTTGTTTTTGATTAAGTCGCTAGCTTGACTCGACCCCGAATTCATTGGTTCATAGGGAAGCAAAGTGGAAGAAACAATCTCCATCGGACTTTCATTCAAGATGTTTGGACAAACATTTGAAGCGCGTGAAAGTTCCACACCGATGAGATATATTCCCGACTCAATATAATGGTACATGGAAATGCCGGGATCAAAGATAATGTCTTCATTCCCGAAGGAGTGAAGAACAGGGAGAAGTGACAGAATATATGAAGAAAAGAAAGAAAATCATGATGACGATCATGATAAGATCTTCTTCCTCAGGATCAAGTTGCACTCGTTTGGATTTTATCGGTTGAGCTCTTTGGTTTGGAAAGCATCTCGGGAGGAGGATTGGAAAATTTGTCATAGAAATACAAACTCTCATGATTGAGAACTTTTCCCCGCGATCATGATTTTTGCCATCCAAGCAATCATACTCCAGCGGAGTCATGATATGAGTGAGTTCACCGGCGAACTCCTCATGAAGAGAATCATTCACATGATGTGAATTTGTGAACTCTTGTTCCATTGTGGACTCATCACTATCCTCAATCTGAGTATCAAAGAGTGGATTCTCGGAAATTAAAGTGAATTCAGAGTCGAATTCAAATAGAGGATTGGTGAAAGTAGCTTTGAATGTTTCGGAACAAATTGATCAACATTCTCTATTGGATTGTTGGGATAAGAAGTGAGTGAACGATCATTATCAAGGAGACTTCGGTCTCTCCCGGATCGACCCGAATCAAAGATATCATCATCACTTTTCGATGAAAGTGGATTGATGTGAGTGAGTTCATCGGTGAACTCCTCAAGAAGGGGATCGACGTGGGAGTGATGCTTCAACATACTCGATGTTTTCATAGGAAGTACAATCGTCGCTAACATCGGAGAAAGTTTCAAAATGATCATTTGAACACTCAAGAGGGAAAGAGAATCACACATATGCTCAGAAGTTCCCAGTGACTCTCTTGGGATTGGGACAAGGTTCTCAACACTAGACTTTATGAATTCGTCCGATTCCTTTTCAGAACGGTGTCAAGATGCTCATACCCCATGTTTAGAGAGTGAGTGGGAATATCGGGTGTGATAGCAGTTGTTTGAGAATGAATCTCAACTGCCGGGATATCAACTGATGAACTTGATGAATCTTTATAGAATTGAAGGATATCAAGTGTGTCCTCATCATCAACGTCATCGGAATAAAACGAAATTGAGAGCTAGATCTGCCTTTTTCTTTTGCAATTGATTCCCTAACAGATTGTTCAAAGGCAATTTGGGAATTTATTTTAGTAGCTCTTGGCTAACAATTCTTCCATTGATTTTTGATTTGGATTATCTTGGGAATGGTTACCTTCCTTCAAATCTTTCACTAAATCCAAAAGATCAAGGAGAAGATTTTGAGGAAGTGCTCAGCTGAGGTGGTGCCGATTCATTTGATCTTGTAGAGGTTGGTCATGATACGAAGAGTCGTAATTGTTACAAAGAAATGGATTCCTTGTTTGACAATCAGAGCTACAGTGTGGACCTCCACAATACTCACAACAGTAAAAGCTGATGTGGCGTGAGTCGTATGTGTTGTAGTCATAATTGTTATCGGGGAACTGTTCATAGACAAGCGTGTTTCCGATTGACAATCGAACTGGAGTGTGAACCACCACAGTACTACAACAATAAAGCTACGAGTCTCACAGTGTGGTAGCTGATGGAATAAATCAGTTGTGTTATGGTAGGAATAGGGATCTTGGTTATAGACAGGACCGTTCCCGATTCCACCATGCTACTGGCCAGGCAATTGCCACCATTTTAAGGACCACCACACCATTGACAACCAAGAGGGTGAGGATAAGACATAGAAAGAATCAAAGGTTTTCAGAGGGTAAGGGATGAAGAATCAAAGATGTGAGAGGGTAAAGATGGATATTTTTGGTATTTTTGAAAAACATTTTACAAAAACAAAGAATGAAAATCTTTTTGGGTTTTGATTTTTAAAAGAAAATATAAACACATACAAATGGTATAAACAAGGAGTGAATATCCAAATCACTAATCTGCTAAACGGAAGATAATCGACCGACTCCGTGGCCAAAAATTTGATTCGCTCCCAAACAGTCAAGTTTTATCACTCAGACCCGGCAGTGAATGGCCGACCAAGTAACAAACTTAAAACGGCTCAAGCACGAACTAAATGAAGATCTGGGGAGTATAGGGCTTCCCCGGGTCGTTATGTCCCAGCGAGCTATGCGAAGAATTATCAGACGGATAGTGATCGAGAGATTTGAACGGGAAAGAGATTTGTGATTTATTATAACTAAGGAAAAAGGACATAAACTACAAGGGCTAAAATGTAAATTAAAGAAATTTAAAAAGATAAAATCTATTAAATAAACGCTATCACTATTTGCAAAATAATGTTTTTGTTTTTATGTTTTTATAAAACTGAGATTAAAAACTACGCGACGTACAAATGAAAAAGTGAAACTGAAGCAATATTAATCCTAAAAATATGAAAATGACATTTTTATAAACCTAATGACATGAGAAAATTTTTAGAAAAAGAAAATTATTTTTAAAACTATTTATCTAATTATTATTAATTAAAAGCTATTTTTAACTATTTAATAATACCCTAAAATATAAGAAAATATGAAATAAAGCTAGAAAAGTGAAATTATGACTTAGAAAAATCTAAAATATTATAAAAGTTATTTTAAAACTGAAAATATATTTTTTAGAATTTTAAAATAATTATTATTAATTAAAAAAAACTAATTTAAACTAATTAAAATTAAGAAAAATAACAAATGAATAGTAAAAATTATGAGACTTTACAGGAAAATCTAAAATATTATTCTAAGCCTAGGAAAAACATAAAAAGTTAGATAAGCCCACTAATAAGCTGAATTGGGCAAATAAGCAGGTTTGAATAAGCACTTGTAATAAGCTAAAAGCTAACTATAAGCTACCATAAGCTACTAAAGCCTAAATCTAACCTAAAATGAGCTAATGCAACTGATGGGAACCTAAGAAGCACAAGCTCTGAGAGAAAAAAGCTCGAGACCGATTTCAAGTCTCAAACACGCCAAACGGCCTCTAAGGCCCTACTTTAAGCACTATATTAAGCTATCTAGAAAATTCACAAAAATAAACTAAAAATACCTAGCTGTAGATCACCAACCAAAGATCTTGTATCCCAAATTTGAGCTCAAATGGACTTATAATGAATCCGTGAAAATTCCACAAAGTTTGGCAAAAATCATGTTTTCCACTTTCTTTTATTTTGATTTTGGCAACTTAAACTTCAGATCAAAGTAAGAACTTTTAACAAAATTAAAACTTTGGAAAAGCTAAAAGAAGATCTTATATAACAGCAGTAGCTTCACACAGATTAAGCCAAACACCCTTTTACAGCTTTTGAGCATGAAAAGCAAATAACAAGCACTTGTGAAAATAAAATGGCATGCTAAGGTACAAACTATAAAAAAAGCTAGAAATGAAGGAATAAAACTGAAAATAAAGTGGGAATAAGCAGTAGGCAAGAGTTACACTAGGCAATTCCTAAGATACAAAAAGATAAAAAGCTATAAAAACTAAACAATGAGCACTAATAAGCAAATAATTAAACTAATCCTAAACTAAATCAACCTATGGATCCTAAAGAAGCTATAGAAAACATTAATAAGCTAAAAACACTTCCAAGGCTGTACTTCAAAACATCAATAGGGGGAACATTTAAGGGCAAATAAAAGCTACAAGAAGCTTAGGGAATAAGCTAATCCTAATGAACCTATTCTAATTCACTAAGGACCACACAATTATAAACACTGCTGAAATGTAATACTAATAAGCAAAAAAAGAGTCATAAGTGTGCGATTCTTTGTTGGGGCACAAAAGAAAAAGGCTCAAGTGGGTGTTTTTTTATCAGCTTATTTTGAATAAGCTCCAGGGGGAATAAGCGCTTGAGCTTATGGATAGTCCAAGTTCACCAAGTACACAACCCTTGGCCCCGACTTTCTGAGGAGCTTTTGGCAAGCTGAAAAACGAGCTGCAAAATGGAGTTGGGGGTCTGCTGTGGATAACGATGGACAGAGCATGGAAAACAGATTTCAAAAGCAAATTTCTAAAGTTATTAAGCAACTACAAATTGAATGTACTCACTACCAATATCTCATGAACTAAATTAGAGATACTTAAAACAATTTGAGACACTACTTGGCCACATGAATCTGTCCCCGGCAACTAAGTCCAAACAATCTTTTAGGACGAGAAAAATTGAGAAAACAACTTTTAAACTAAAAATTTGTAAAATCTTTTTATCTTAAAGGTAATGAGATGTTTACAAATAGGCATTAAACAAATATAAGAACCTACACCCGAATTAGAATAGGAACTGATGATCATAAAAGAAAATGCAAAACAGATTAACTCATAAGACATGTAACTTAAACATTAAACTTAAATTAACATCAAATACTGAAAGTAATATGACAATTGAAGGGAAAATTATACTAAAAGAAAAAGGAGCTAGAACATAGGAGTCTCGATTCAAACTAAAATTGAATTAAAACAAAAAAGAAAACTAAAAACTAGCTAACTACTAAAAAAAAAAGTGCCTTTTTTACAAAAGTTACACAATAACTCTTATACTCCTCAGGGTCTCCTCTCTCCTCTATGTCTTCACGTGATGCTTCTGATTCCTCTGAGACAAAAGCAAGTATCCTCCCTGTCTTCTCGTTGCTACTTTTTCTCTTTTTCTTTCTTTTTATTTTTTCTTTTTCTTTCTTTGGAAAAGGCGTGCAGAGGTGTGGGAGTGATAAGGTTTGTCGGGGAGTGGCGTGTGAGGGTTGTCAGTTTTTTTTATTTTATTTTTTTGTGTGGGGTTTTGTGTTTGTGTTTTGGGCGGGAAAACGGGGAAGAAGAAGGAGCGGGGTTTAATAATTGACCGGGTCAAAGGGACTGGACCGGGTATTGGATTTGGATTGGTGGGCTTGGGATATTAAATATGGGCTTGGGTAGTTTAGGCTTAGGCTTAGGATGTAAAATGGATCCAATGAGTAGTTTAGGGACCTAAGCTGCACAATTCGAAACTCCAGGGGCCAAATGTGTAATTTTCCAAAAATTATTATAAGGACCATAAATGACAAACTTTATTAACCAAGGGCCGTAAATAATATTTTTTTTTTATTTTTAAAAATCCCGGGGACTTGTTTTGACATTTTTGAAAGTTGGGGGACTGAAACTGCCAATTATGCAAACATTGTTCGTTTTTAGCTGTTTTTACTCATTTTGCATTTAAAACATATAAAACACAATTTTGGGATATTTTCAGTATTTTGATGCATTTAGAGTGTTTTTAATTGTTTTGCGGTTATATTTGACCAAAATGATGAGTATTCACACTCATCATAGCGGTACTTAATGACTTGGCTTGGGGACCGAGGAACAACAGGGACTTATGACGGTGCGCCTGATTTCTCCTGTGGTGGCATCTTTCCTGATAGGTTAGGGCGAATTGACCAAATGTTGTCCTCTTGAATTTTACCCCACCTGAAGTAATTGGAAGTAAGTAGACGTAGACATAACTAGCTAGGAGGATTAACTGGGTTAGCACCACTCTCCTTTATTGTTCACCTTTTCCTTTATTGCTTTTAGTAGTTAATTAATTATATCCTTTTCGAAACCATCTTATAATCGTGACATAGACTTAAGTTTATTTCCGATTCTCGTAGCTCTTGGGACGACCTCTCGGCTTTACTACACTTACACACAGAATTTTATGCCCATTAGTGCACTAGGGTAGACCATAGGCATTGCGAGACACTATAAATTTAAGACAGTAAAACCTGCATCATTAACTAATCTATTAAACTACTCATTAAGACTAATAAAACCATAAAAACTGAAAATTAACTATTTCTAATTACTGTAATTAAGACAATTAATTAAAAAGTAAATAAAACTAAAAATAATTAAAATAAAGGAAAATCTAAAAATCTAAGAAAAGCATAAGCAACCCATGAGATAATCTATAAAAATCAGAAATGACAAGAATTAATCTATAAACTATAACACAAAACACCGGATAAACTAAAACTATGAAAATCAAAAGACAAAATATTATGAGAGCACTACTGGATCGGTTGCTCGCATAAGGATCGGTTAGCCTCTTAACCAAAATATTTTTCTTTTTTTTTCTTGACGAAATTCAATTTAAATCTACCAATTTTACAGAATCTTAACAAAATCAAATTACTTAGAAATTCAAAATTCGGCAGCGTAAAAACTTGATGTGCTTACCGTGTGTAAGTTTTAAAATTTTATAAACACGATTTATCCGTCAAATACTAAAAACACATATGAGCAAGTATACTCGTTCGCGATAGCAAAGGTGGGTAAGTCGAGATCGTCCAAATGGATTTTGTGTTTGAAATTGTTTTAAAAGATTAGTAACAAGAAAGCTTTGTCAAGGCTTCCTCCAAAAGTGATGTTTTTAGTGAAATTCAATATAAAGAAATATATATACTTGTGTGTAGTCTATAGGCAATCATAGTAAGTGTTCATGAAGGCTTGGTGTAAACTCTTGATGTGATGCACAAATCATAAGCAAATGATTTCCAACCATGGTTTATGTTTGCAAAAATCATTCTAAGAACAAAAACATATAGGTAATCCTTTCGGTCCTTATCCTAATGATTATCCTTTTAGAAAATCCATTTGTTTGTAAAATGTTCTTATTAAACTCGTTCCTACGAATCTTTTGACCTTTCGTGATGAAAATGTTTCTAGTCTTGTTTTAATTAGTAAACATGGTGGTTGTCAATCACCATATCCCTATACTAGTTTTTCACTTAACTTTTTGGAATAAAACATAAGAGAAATCCTTTCGGTCCTTTTTCTTAAAACATGTTTTACCGACAAATCAAACAAGACTAGTAGTTTTCCAACAAACTCATTTAAACAAGATCATATATACATGCATCACATATGAGAACACTAGTATGATTTCTTACATCCTACACACAAGTATATTCAAAAACTACTCCATGATAATAATAACAAAACATAAGAAAGAACAAAGTAATTCCAATAACTCAAGAGAATAGAAATCCATAACAAGGTTCATAGAATACCTAAACTTTTGCGATTACAAGAACTAGAAATCGTGGCTTATAGCAACCACCGCATCTCAATCACCTAGCTTAACCGTATAACTCCGAATGACCAAAACAATGGATGAGAATTTCTCTCCAGACCTCACGGGCGTTTTACAGTGAATACTAAACTTTTGGGATGAATAAAATGGTTGGTAATAGTTTTGGTGTAACTATTACACTTTGGGTTGTGTCACACCTAGAATACTAAGTCTAGGTTCAATATATAGCCAAAGAGACATTACTAACTGGCCAAAAACATTCCCAACAAGTTAATAACAAGAAATGATCGGACTCCAATGATTACGGGGAGTTAAGGCAACATTAAATGCATTTTTGTGTAATTCGGCCCATGCAACCGACACCGATGCTGCTTTGGATCGGTTGCGTTTTGACCATCGCCAACCGAATCGGTTCGGGCTAATGAACGGTTGGGTGCCTCATCTTTGACTTTTGTTGACTTTCTTGATTTGGGCCTCTTTCTTTGTTCTCGCTGATGATTTCCAAGATGAAACTTGATCTTTCCTTGTTGTAGATACTTAAAAATCATTGCGCTTCCTAATCATTGAGTCCAAAAGCTTCCTTGCTCGACTTCCTTCCTTGGGAATTCTCCAAACGTGCATAAAAACTTCATTTCTTCATCATTTGTGATACCTGGCTATATATACATACACAATACGCATCTTTTGCACTTTTGCAACAGTTATGAGTAAATATAGCCAATTATCATGCACAAAACCAACAATAACACTACTAAAAACATGTTCATTTTGAGTGTTATCAAATTCCCCATACTTAAGTTCTACTCGACCTCGAGTAGGTCTAACATTTGAAAAATCAATTTCAATGGTTATGATCCGTGGTTCCGAAAATTTAACAATCATCCCAAAAGAGATAATCATTAATTTGCTTTTATTATGTGAAAAACTTTGAAAATGAACCAAATACTTTAGATAACATAACTAGAACACCTCACGAATGATTTTAAGAATTCACTCAACACTCATATATTGGTGGGTATATGTAAATCACTCAATGCCTAGTCATGATCAATGCTTTTTACCATAAGCTTGTACAAGTATCAAAACAAAGAAAATAAATTCATCAAAGAAGGCTTTCATTCGGGTTATATCGTTAAGGCTTCGGGTTTATAAAAGGCATGGATAAGGCGTGGGATGGTTAATGAAATTGGTGTTAAAAGAAACAAAATAGAGTCAAGTCTAAACCTGCATGTTGCTAGCCAAACCACAATCCCAAAAATGATTATATCTTCCTCCTCTTCACATATTGATCTCCAAATTTATGTATAACTCAATTTAGCTCATTGGCTAATCAATATTCTTCATATAGCACATTGGTTATAACCATTTTTTTTCAAGTTCCCCCCACACTTAGTGTAAGCATACACCACAAAAAATACAAATGAGAAAGACGTCTCCTTCGTCTTTGTTGGAGAATGGTACACACTATAGACAAAGTGTAGCTTCTTCATAATCATCAAAAACAATCCGACACTCCAAACAACTAGCAACAAACCGATAGACATGACATGGGTTGGCTAAGGTTTAAGGTGTAAAATCTTTTTGTATTTTTCTAGATTTAAACAAGAATGAAAATATTGGCTCAAAGGGTGTAACTAAGGGTATCTAGTGCTAAAGATGAGTACTAACAAATGGGTCCATATAAGGTGGTTAACTAACCAATGTGGTTAGCTAATATATCATTAGATGTAAAATGGAAGGCCATTTGGGTTAAATCCTACGACGCCTCTTATCACGTGAACATATTTTTATCACTCGAGAGTGATTTTAACCGTAATGCATAACTAGTACAAGTTCTAGAATCGACATAATCACCGGCACACTCATAGCAAATATAAAACAAAGATATGTTTTATACAAAAAGAAACCTCACAATTAAATGGAAAAGGCTATAATGTGCGCTAGAAAATGCTATCGAATCCAAATGAATTACTTCAGTAATTTGGTTTAAATCAAATTTTTTCAAAAACTCATTTTACCATTGAAATACCCAAGTTGTTTTAATATATCTCAATAGTGTGAAAACAACTAGACAATCAAGGGCGATTTCCTCAAATTACTTAAATCCAAAGTTTATCTAAAAATAAGACTAAAAGCTAAAATTTAGAAATCGTTATCATTTTTCCTATTTTCTTCCCTCCCCATATACTTAAGTTTTGCATTGTCCTCAATGTAATAAAAATGAACTTCAAAGTAAAGAAAATAGGAAAAAAATAGTCAAATACCCCAGGGATAGAATATGCACACGTATTGGGTCATAAGAATGCATGTGAGTTATCCAACTCCAAATATTTGACCATCAATAAGCTTCCGACAAATCCATCCTGCAAACAAAACTGCAGTACACAATACACAAAACAAAACAAAACAATCCAAATGCTACTAAAAATATGAAAAATAAACAAAATATGATAATCATCCTAGAGAAATAGTTAAGAGATAGAGATAATAGTGTTTAACACATAATAACCATAGTTTTTGAAACCATAAACCAAGAATGATCCACGATCATTCGTCATCCTCACTCATCTCATCACCTTCTTCATCATCACTCTCGGTTTCATAATTCTCTTCCTCATCAAAGATTGTGTAAACCTTCCTCTCTTCTTCTCCTCCTTTGCCTGATGAAGATCCTCCAACATCATAGCTAGATCCTCCAACCTGGGTAATCTACCATATCGCGGGGGGTTGGAAATGGTACATAGCCAGGATATGGGTATGGATATGGTCCAGGATAAGAGGTGTATGGGAAAGGATATGGTGGAACATTGGGTGGATTGAGTGTGGCAACTCGTGAATTGGCTTGAGCAATGTGTTGAAAAATAGGCATTGAATAATCATTGATGTAATTGTTTCTCAACATCATCGAGTCTCCAAACGTTCCTATACTCAATTTCATTCAAATGTTGGTTCCACTCTCCCCAACCTGAGTCAAAACTACTAGACGTACCCGTTTGCACGTTCCCCATTGGTCTATTGCCCATTGGCACATTTCCTTGCTGCTGTGGTGGTTGTTGTTGTTGCGGTTCGATCCATGCTCCCAATGTTTTCATCTTCTTATTCAAAGCATTTCCAAAACCATTTGTACTCCAAATCTCACTAAACTTTGGCTCTCCACACTTAGCCAACTCACTACTATTGTAATACCCAAGATTCCTTGCCAAACTTGTCACAAAATGGCCTCCACAAATGTTGCTATTACCTTTGATTCCCGGGGCTCGTAGACAAATACTCGGCTATTAGCCAAGCCGCATTTCCATCCTTAGTTTCCTCCAATAACATCATAACCCACAAGTCCGGCTTATGACATTTGTCCACTTCCACCACAACGGCCCAGTTACTAGCAACTTGTGTAGTATTCTCATCAACGGATTCCTAATGGTTGCAGCATTCCTCCTGTTGGGTCTATTATAGATTTGATGATACAAAACAAGAAGAATGAAACATGAAGGACTAAAAGTGACAAGAAGGGAAACTACAAAAAGATGGAGGATTTGGAAGATTCTAGAAGATATGCTTAAAAGAATATTTAAGTTTCCTAATTGTATTGTTTCCTAATTATATTATGATTCCTCTTGTAAACCCTAGTTGTCTCTAGTATATAAAGAGACATAGGGTCATTAGTTTTGACGTACGTATAAGATGTAGACGTCTAAAGGTGTGTGTGTGTGGGAACCTAGGCGGGAAAACGTCAGGGTTTAGTGGTTTAGGTAGTTAGTGTTAAAGATCAAGTCTTTGATCTTTATTATTGTTTAGTTAGTTTATGATAATGAAAACCCTTGTTCATTATAACGTTAATTCTTATTGAATATTCGCTTCGTTATTATGTGTTCCTAGATATAATATTAGACCTCGTCTAAGAGTTACAACGATCTTCACATATGTGTATCGAGCACGGGGCTCGTGATATCTAGGGATCTACAAGGTTTGTCGAAGAGAAAAGAAGAAAAAAATTCGAATCTGGAATTTTCGTATCTTTCTGCAGGGCTGTTTTCAAAAGATGTTTGAGTGACATGTTTAAGTCAAGGGGAAGATTGTTTCATTCATGGTGATATTTAATTATCTCAACTTCTGCTACTTCGTCTCAGGGAAGTTAGTACAAGAATCGTGTTTGTTTTGTCATCATCAAATAAGGGAAGATTGTTGGGTCTATTATAGATTTGATGATACAAAACAAGAAGAATGAAACATGAAGGACTAAAAGTGACAAGAAGGAAACTACAAAAAGATGGAGGATTTGGAAGATTCTAGAAGATATGCTTAAAAGAATATTTAAGTTTCCTAATTGTATTGTTTCCTAATTATATTCCTCTTGTAAACCCTAGTTGTCTCTAGTATATAAAGAGACATAGGGTCATTAGTTTTGACGTACGTATAAGATGTAGACGTCTAAAGGTGTGTGTGTGTGGGAACCAGGCGTGGGAGCGTCTAGGGTTTAGTGGGTTAGTTAGTTAGTGTTAAAGATCAAGTCTTTGATCTTTATTATTGTTTAGTTAGTTTATGATAATGAAAAACCTTGTTCATTATAACGTTAATTCTTATTGAATATTCCGCTTTCGTTATTATGTGTTCCTAGATATAATATTAGACCTCGTCTAAGAGCTTACAACGATCTTCACATGAAATAAAAAAAATGAAAAGTAAAACCAATCCAATCCCTTCCAATGGATGATCTTCAAAATAAGCCTTCACAACATGATATAAGTAAAATAGGTCTACTCTATCAATAACATGCAGCAAATCCCATAACCTTTTGAAAACTTTAAAACTTTCATCTTCCTTATGAAAAACCATGTAATCTCCATTCTTAGATTTCTCAACTTTGAAAGCACTGATCTTTGATCTGTTCATCTTTATATCATCATCTTCCTTTGTATAATCAAAATCTACTACTCTGAGATAATTCTTCAATTCATCACTAGTCTCAGATCTTAATTCTACCTTTTCTTTCTTTGAAAGCCGAACATCTGTAACTTTAGTTTTCTTTTTCTTTTAAGCTTTTCTTCCTTCAGCCAGTCCGAGAAAGCTTCTTCTGCGAAGTCTTTAATGTCTGCAACATCTTTCTTATAAGCTTCGTTTTCAACATCATAAAGTCTTTTCATATCAACATAGTTTAGCTTCTGAAGTCCTTTATATCCTCTGCCTTTTAAATATGCCATCATTGTATTCCTTTAAGCTAAATTAGGTCTTCTTGACATAAATCTAACGGTGTAGGGGATAAAGGTTCAGTAGCTTCAACATCTAAGTCTTCTTGCATTTTCATTTGCTTCTCTATCTTTAGCTTGAGCTTCTTTGTTCTTCTCTATCTTTAGCATCTAATTCTTCCTGAACTTTTCTAGCGGCGGCTTCATTCCTAGCCACTTCAAGTGCTCTAAGTTCGCTAAAGTGAGTTTCTTTCTTTGTTTCAACCAGAATACCTTTCCCTTTGTCTTTAGGATCAATGGTTGGTTGAGAAGCTCTTGGTTGTTCTTCTTCTTGTACATCTCTAATGGTAACTCCTCCTCTTGGTTGTGATAGATCTAATATTGTAGCAATTACTTCATCATCACTAGCAGAATGGATAGGTATATAAGTAGCTTCCTCTCTTTTCTCTAACAAATGTAGAAGGACCGACTTCTTCTTCAAATTCAAGTACCCTGGAGTTATTGCTCCTTGCCTAGATGTATCATGAAGATCGTACTTTGATGTTGATTACCTTGAACACCAGATACTTTGAACTTGTACTTCTTCTTCTTGTTTCTCGGAAGAATCTTCTTTCTTTTCATAACATCTTCTTGATTCTTTCTGGCTGTGTAACATCTTCTTTCAAATTATCCTTTTAATTCCTCCCCAAGTTGTGAGAAGATGATTTAGGAACCTTCTTTCTTTTAATTCCTTACGAAGCTCTTTGGCGCTTGTTTTCCTCCTTACCCCACAAGTTAAAACCTTGAATATAGGGTTTAACAAAATTGCTTAACGAGAAATAGTTGCTTCAACTTCCTAATAGTTTTAGCTTGATGCTCAACAGTCTTATTCAACCGAGCAAGCTCCCTTGTCAAAGCATAGTTATCCATAGATAAACTTTCATGAGGAATAGAATGAGCATCACCTGGAAGTGAAGAAGATGCCTCGAGAAGCGACGTTGTGGAGATGGAGTAGGTGATCTCTCAATCTCTACTTGAACCTCGGGACTGAAGAATCATCACCTTGTAAGGATGCGGTACCTTCCGAGAAGCGGATTGCTGCATCACGATTACCTTATGAAGCGATACTATGTGAAGATCTTGTGAGCGAAATCGGTATTGATTCTTCATCCTCTCAGTACTGCATCACGAGCTGACACGGAAAATTTCCATCATTGTGGTGGTTAAAGGAATATCTCCACCTCTGAACAAGTTACTTCTTTTAGCCATGAATGTATAAATTTTGGCTTGTTGCACAATGACAGTTAGTAAAGCAGGGTTTTGGAACATCGACCAAGTGTTTGTTCAATAAAACCTGTATAAACCTTGGATACATCAACCAAGTAGCCCCAGATGATATATGCGATAACATCCCATCCAAAATAAGCCGTGAAAAATTAAACACTCACGTCGTAGCTAAGCCAACTACAACAGATGCAATATTCGACCCAAATTGCTCCCAAGAAGTGCTTTTAGAACTTAAGCAATGGAGCAAAACATGAATCAAAAACTTCCATTGAGGACAAAATAAGGCCTTCTTAAAAGTTTGTTCAGTCAAAGAACCTTCATAACCCAGATTACGAAAAGTATCCCAAATCAGTTGCTTGTCAAATCTAATAGCCCCTTCTTCATCACCAAATAATAAATCATCACGAATGGAGGCCTCGTAATCTTGATAGGCTTTCCAAAGCGAGGATCTAATATAATCTTCATCCTCCTCCATATTCTCTCTAGCATTAGCCCAAAATTCTTGAATCCATGGTTCAATAACATCCGGCTCAACTAAAAGAGCATAACTAATAGGCGACCCAACTAGATAATCAATGATATCATAGAAAGCCACGTTTGCCTCAGTCTTGTCCAAATTAGCCACCATATTGTGCTTCTTGAAGCTGTTAAGCGATTAGCCATTGTAGAATAAGTAAGCACAAGAATGAATTGATCTTAGAATAAAGAGATTGTGATTGGGAGATAAGTATGGAAAAGATGTAAGGTAATAATATGAGAGAGAAATTCGGAAAGTAGTTATTTATAGGTAGGATTTGAAAAATCACGGCCTATAATAACAAAGTTACCGTTATTATGAATTACCCATCAATATTACCGTTGGAACAATACTTTAATACGACAAACGTTACTTTCCATAAGCGGTACTTTCCCAAGCGTTACTTCGAGAAATACGGTACTTTTCCAAAAACCTTCATATAAACTAAGTATAACAACATCCTCCCGCGATTACCACGGGACTATACTAACAACTTATAGTCCTCCCCTTACTGAAGCTTAGTAGTTAATCATTCCAATGCTCACGACCAAGTGATTGAATCGTGACACATCAAAACCTTTGGTGAGTAAATCAGCTACATTATCATCCGTGTGAACTTTAACCACATTAATAAGCCTATGCTCATAAATCTCGATAAAGTGATGCCTAATCAATATGCTTTGTCTTGGAATGATATCTGATTCTTAACAATACAAATTGTACTCTCATTATCAATATTGATAGTAGTATTTTTGAAATTGAACCCATAGTCCAAGAGTTGATTACGATCCACAAACTTGACCACAACAACTTGCATTAGCTACATATTCAAACTAAGTAGATGATGTTCTTTTGTTGTCTGCTTTTGCATTGCCGAGAGACCTTCTCCCAGAGGCATCCACGGTTGTGGATCTTCTATCATAATTATCTGCATAGTCACTATCCGAAAAAGCTTCTAAGTGAAAAGGTGACTCTTTAGGATACCACAACCCCAACTTAGGTTGTTGTTTCAAATAGTAAAATTCTTTTTCTTGCATTCATGTGAGAGATATTTGGTGAGACTTGATATCTTGCACATAGACAAACTGCAAACATAATATCAAGCCTTGATGCAGTGAGATACATAAGAGAGCCAATCATTGATCTATAAAGCTTGACTTCAACAGGGTGGCCATCTTCATCTTTGCCCAATGAATTGATAGATTTAATGGGTGTAGTAACAACCTTCATATCATCAAAATTAAACTTCTTAAGTATATCTGCAACATACTTGTCTTGGCTAATGAAAATGCCTTCCTTGGACGCTTAACACAAGTCCTAAAAGAATGTTAACTCTCCCATTGAACTCATTTGAAACTCTTTTCGCATCACCGCTCAAACTCCTTAACCAGAGACTGTTTGGTAGCCCCAAAGATGATATCATCCACATAAACTTGAACTAACATGATATCCTTCTTGTCTCTCTTGATAAACAAAGTTTTGTCAATAGCTCCCCTCATGTATCCATGTTGTAATAAGAATGTAGAGAGCCGCTCATACCAAGCTCTAGGTGCTTGATGAAGACCATATAAAGCCTTAACCACCTTATAGACTTTGTTTGGATGCTTAGGATCCTCAAATCCTGGAGGTTGTTTCACATACACCTCTTCTGTAATAGTACCATAAAGAAAGGCACTCTTGACATCCATCGATATACACGAAAACCCATATAAGAAGGAAAAGCAAGAAAGATTCTAATTGCTTCAATCCTTGCTGAGGAGCAAATACCTCATCATAATCGACCCTTCCTCACATCTATAACCACGAGCAACTAACCTTGCCTTGTTTTTGATAACATTGCCTCTTTCATCTATTTTAACTCTAAAAACCCATGGTTCCTATAACTCTCTTCCCATCTGGAAGATCACATAAAACCCAAACTTCTTGAAGTTTAAATTGAAGAAGTTCTTCTTCCTGCATAGCTTCAACCCAACTTTCTTTAGTCAAAGCTTGAGCAATATTATTGGGTTCCTCTTGAGATGAAACAGTGAATAAGCGGTTTGATGATGATCCTTATGGTTTAGCTGTTTTGTTTACACAAAGCTAAGTAAAGCATTGTGAGGTTTTGTGAAACCCTTAGCTTTGTGTCTTGTCATAACTCCAGAAATAGAAGGACCAATGATTTGATCAGTTGGATGATTCTTATGAATTGTAAGATTGGAACTCGGAGCGCATATGTATCATCCAGGTAGTATAATCGGCTCCTTCATTGAAATCTGTGAAAATACCTTCATCTTCAAGCTCATCATCGTGTCTTCTAAGGCATTGTAGGATCATCCAAATCCTTTAAAGTCTTTTGTTAGCAGTGCGCGGAGTACTTTGATCGAAAAGTCTTGTCCAAAGTATCGTGAGAGTACTCTGATCTTATTCTTCTTCTTTGCCTCTTCATAAGCTTTCCTTTGTGCATCAGTGTAAGAATATGCTAAGACATCTTGAAGAAGCGGTGATTAAGTTCCTCTTGAATAGATTGATCCTCACAGATAATGAGGATTGTGGAGCATCGATACTTTGTTTAGGAACATCGATTACTTTGTTTTGGACTCATAGGATCTTTATCGGGGAACATCATTAGGTCTAAGATGAATATCATGAACAACATATTGAATATCTTCTTCATTATGCAAAGGTTGATTTCTTCTCTACAGAGGAACATAATTCATTGAAGGAGATAGAACCTCAAGATCAAACATCCAATCAGGACCTTTGCCTTTCTCATTGTCTTGATCTTCTAAGAACTCAACATGAAGACAATCTTGGATCTTCTTAGTAACGTATACTCTAAAGCCTTTCTTGTTAGTGCAATATCCCAATAGGTAACCTTCTTCGATTTGCCATCAAACTTCCCCGGATTATCAATTTAATATAGTAAGAGGGCATCCAAAAGGCTTCATTAAACGAATGTTGGGTTTATTGCCCATCAGCAATTCATAAGGTGTCTTCATCGTGGTTTGGTGTGAAACCTGTTGAGTACATAGCATGCATACTACGACTTACGCCCAAAATTGAATAGGGAGATGGGAATCAGCTAACATAGTCCTTAGGCTTCAATCAATGTCCTATTTTTCCGCTTCTACAACACCATTTTCTTTGTGGTGTTCTAGCAATACTAAATTCCCTCTTTATGCCTTTATTTGCACAAAAGTCGTCCATAAGCTTGTTCTTGAATTCAGTTCCATTGTCACATCTAATACCTCTAACTTTGAGTCTTAATTGGTTTTCAAGTGCTATTATAAGAGTTTGAATAGCATCAAAGGTATCATCTTTAAAGCCCAAAAGAAAACCCAATCAATCTACTACAATCATCAGTAACAACCAAACGGTACTTTTTCTTATTTAAACTTGCCACGAGAGACAGTCCAAATAAATCCATATGTAACAGCTCCAATGGTTCTCTAATAGTTCTTTCCTCAAGCTTCTACAGGAAGCTTTATGTTGTTTACCCTTCTTGCATGCCAAACATGATTGATCATTCTTGTAAGTCTTTGAAGGTAAACCTCTAACTAAATTGCCTTTGACCAGCTTGTTGATGTTCTTGAAATTAACATGGCCCAATCTTCTATGCCATTGATGTGCTTCTTCAGATGTTGCTTTAGCCACCAAACATGTGGCTCTTCCATAAGAATGTAGACTCTTCATGTCTAAACTATACACATCATTTGTCCTTGGTACCCTTAGTACTACCAAGTCATCATCAACAGGTTTGAAGTCAGAAGAAAGAATAAGACATTACGTGTCGCTGAATAACAGGGATGCTTTTTATCACAAATTTGAGATCACGACAACAAGTTGAACTTTAGCTCCTTCACATATCGACATTCTCAAAATCGATTCTTCCAGCTTTAATTGTTCCTTTCCAAGTAATCCTTCCTCCATTGGGATCATTCCCAAATGCAACTTTTCCTCCACTAATATTTCTAAAATCGCAGCGGGATCTCTTTATCGCTGTCATCTGCCGGAAAGCAACCACTATCCACAATAAGATGATCTTTAAGCTCTCTTGGGTTGCCACACCACAAAGAAAAGAGTTAGAAACTCTTAGGAACCCAAGCCATTCTTGACTTGTGTTCCCCTTATGGAGTTACAAACTCAAATTCCTTGAGTATGTAATTTCCACTATCTTTCAAATGGTGATCCAAAATTATCTTTTGAGTTTTAGCATGTGGATTTTCAAAACTTTCGGTTTTTCAACATAAATATCTTTCACCAGTTTATTAGCATTTTCTTGTGTCACACAAACATCTGATTCACTTTTTGTTGAGCGTCGTGTGTCCCTACCAATACTTCCCTTTTTATTCGGTTTTAAGTTGGTTCTGTGATCTAGATCCTCTATATGAATTGTGATACATTCTAGGTTGATAATGAGATCTCCTAGAATACCTATTCCAAGCAGTTGTATCGATACCTTGTCTCTGGCGATTCTGGAAAGTCTTGTGAGATCTTGAAGATCTTCTCCGATGTGGTATCTATTATCGGTGTGAAGTTTCTGTGATTAACCCTATTTGAATTAGTCCACACTATTTTGTGCTCTCTAGGTTTCTGATTGGTAGACTTATTCCTTGGAAACTTGCTTAGATATTACGAGTGTTTGTCACGGTCTTTGATTAAGTGATTATGACTATAACACACAAAACACAGTTTTTGACCCATATGACCAAAGTGATTTCTTCTATGTCTATGCCCAAAATTATTTTGCCTTCTTGATGGTCGATAAAATCTGTTTTGACTAAAATTATCCCTAAAAGGTTTAGCAGTATAGTTTTGAAAGGGTTTTGCATAAGGTCACTTGTTGAGAAGATACTTGCTTGTTGAGCAAGCGGTACTTTGGTTTAAAGGATGCCTTGAATATTTTCAACAGTTTCTTTGGGTTCCTCAAACCTAGATTTAGCAATAAGCTTCTTCCTAAACTCTAGACTATCTACACCATAACGAGAAACATCGGGCCTAGCGGGGTTGATGATTAATAGGATGAGCGACATGATAACCATTGTCTTTCTTATATGCAGGAGGTGAGTCACTTAATGAACCATCATTACTAGATGTATCTACATAATTAATGAGTTCTTCATCACTAGTGGTTATATCCTCATACTCACCTTCATCGTGATTACTAGATTGGTTTTCTTCTATCTTACTAAAATCCATACCAAAACCTAATCCAGTTTTAAGATAAGCTCTTACGTTTTTGAACATAAGAAACATGTGACAAACCGCTTCACCCCAAGACAAACTTAGCTAACAAATCATCTCTTTCCTTAGTTAATTTCTCAATTTGGCAATTTTACGCTTTAGTTTCCATTCACTAAGTTTTAACGGTAATCCGTTGTTCATACTTTTCATTGAAGCCATTTCATTATTTTCATGTGTTATGATTTTAGCTTCCATAGACTCTAGTAATTTGATAACACGCTACCTCGGACCTAGCCCTATACAATTATCTCTTTCAATACATTGTTAAGTAATTTTTTGATAGAACTCATAACAGTTTGAGCATACCTCGGGTATAGGAGGCGAGATGGTGCAAGAGTACACCATAGCAAGAAGAACATGATCATCTTCACTCTCTTTGCTCCAATCAAATCCTCCAAAGCCATCATCGATTCCAAATCACATGGTCGATTCTTCATTAAAAGCGGTGCTCGGTCCAATGCTTCCCTTTGTGTCTTCAACTGCATCTTCCACGCTACCATACGATGAAGTCATCGGTTCATCATCAAACTCTTTCAGGTCAACCCGGATAACTTCTCTTGAGCAACCAAAGCCTTTGTTTCAAGTGGGAATTTCCTTAAGCTCAAGTTTTGGCTTCTCGAGATGTCTGTTTGCGATAGCAAACTGCACTCTCTTGCAAAGTGACCGGTCTTTGACAATTGAAGCATTCAATTTGAGATTTGTCAAAAGTTATGACCTGTTTGGGTTTGAAATCAATGCTTTTGCCTGTCTTCTTCATGTACTTTTTGATTCTTGCAGTGATCATAGCAACTTGCCACCGATATCAATGTCTTCAAGTGCATCTTCTTCATCGGCTAGATCTTCTTCATGTAGCAGTGTAAACTAGCTTGTTTTGCAAAGAAGGAGCACATAACTTCATCTGAGGCCATAGTGGTAGTTGGTGGGGCCTCTTGAACATATGAGGGTGGTGTATAGGCAAGAGTACTTTGAGGAGAAGATGCTTTTGGAAGTCTTGCTCTTCTTTCGAGGATAGAAAAGCAATACTGTGAGATTTGGAATTTGGTTGACCACTCATCTCATGTTCATACACCTTTAGTTGATGATAAAGATAATCAAAGTCCATAACATCCAACCCGTTGTCCTCGATCATAGTAGCAATCACATGCCATGAGGATGGCAAACTCTTAAAACTTCAAATTAGCATCCTCAACGATACGCCGCCTTGTATAACTCCAACATGTTGAGAAGATTCGGAACCTATCGTGATGCGCATCAAGACTTTCTCTTTCTCCAAGCTGTGGAAAGTTTGGTTGTTGTTTCAAAAGTTTACATGCATCTTCTTAGAGGCTTCATTCCCTCCAAATCGGTCTTGAGGCGACTGAGTGCTAGCATCTTTAGCATCATGAAACTTGAGAAGATGACCATCTGGAATGGCGGAGACAAGAGAATGTTTAGAGCCTTCTCTTGATTCCTTATGGTTGCTGCTTTGGTAAAAGCGCCTTTGGTGCTAAAGGTTGTCCAAAAGCAACTTGAATGGGTTCAGCTTGAGAACTTCATTCCCATTCACAATTACATTCCAGAGCATGATCTGTAATGGCAATGTTTATCTTGCCTCATCTTCATGCACTGAGAGATCATATTCTCCTTCTTGATTATTGGAATTCGAGGTGAGGTGATTGAGGGTTGTGGAACAGCTTCAGTCGACATCTTGGATATTGTAGGGTTTCTTCCTAGTCAGACTTCGACAGCCATAACTTTTTAATGAACCGTTGGATTGGGCTAAAATTCGAACTGGAGCTTCTTGGTATATCTATCTTTAATCTCACCGAAAGGATTGTCAATCGGAGCTCTCAATCAAAAGTTATAAGCTGTCGAAGTCTGCTGCAGAAAATTCGTAAGGCGTCAGCAGGACTGTTTTAAAACGATCATAACTTTTTCGTTAACCGTTGGATCGTAACGAAATTTTAGGTGGACGTTCTCTATATGATAATATAACTTTCCATCAGAGGGATCGTCGATCTGAGCTCTCAATCAAAAGATATTTACTGTCGAAGTCTGCTGCTGGGTACATAATTCGAATTTTTATTTTAAGTTTGATGCTTAATTGTTTTATTGTGCATGATGCTTCTATGTTAAGGAATAAATCTGCTCGTACAAGAACCAATCATAGATGACATTGATTGGTTGATATACGTGTTTAGTAAGGCTTTTCACAAGTATGTTACATGGTTTCAACAGCTTAAGGTTCAAAGGTAAAAAGGTGTTCTCATAATCTCAATGATTGGTTTATTCAAATTCAACCTCGTACTTAATGTTTATCCGATTGGTTGATACTTGGATATATGATTTAATTGCATGAGGAATGATGCGTAAAGTACTTTATATTATGATGCTGCGATTGTGAAACTTTGTGATTGGTTTCATTATTATCGAGGGTCGGTAGTAGATTATTTAATTTGTATTAAAGGTAATCATGGGACTGTGGGGGACCAAAATCCTATTGGTTATATTGATTTTGGAATTCTGTTCGAAACTTAATATTGGTCGAAGATTTTAAAGTGCTGGTCAACGAATGATAGTTCTTAATATATGGGATCTTAATATATTCGTACGGTGGTTGATTAATTCTAGTCCCCAAATACTGGTTTCAAAGTACTGGTCCAGGAAGAGAATGGGACAGTGATCGGTTGGTGCTCAATGAAAAATTATAGTCTGCTCATTCACATCAAGACTTAATACTGTGCTGCTTGTTCATGTTTGGAATCAAGGTGCCTCATACAGCAGGTCTATTATTCGAGTGTTTACACATGGTTATTGAAGCACATACGTCAGTTGAAGGTACTGATTCTTTATCAAAGTACTGCTGCAAAGTACTGCATGTTATGAAAGTACTGCAGTTTATTATTGAAAGTACTGCTTGGACGCAAATCGCTCTTTGATTTGCGACAGTTTAGCAACAGTTCAGCAACAGAATTTGTGTCGCTAAATCATGATAGTGACAGATTAGCGACAGTTTAGTGACAAAAAAAAAAGTGTTGCTAATAGGACTGATTTGGAATTAAGGGGAAGTCGAGCATAAAGATTGTTATGGATTTTTGGATGACACACACACAGAATGGTTGTTTGGTTCACACACACAGGAAGAAATTTATGTTCTTAAAAGGATTTAAAAAAGCTTCGTTTGGAGATTTATTGAATAATTGATTACGAAGAAGATTATTTATCACTTATTTGAAGGTGAAGTGGAATTGCTTGGTTTGTGTTCTTATCATCTAGCTTGTTGAATCTAGCAAAGTGTGATTTTTCTTATGATGCTCTATGCACACATTGTCTATCACTTAAAGGAGTTACATTGTAGTGCTTTCGTGTCTCATACTAGTTGAGGATTCTTGTCAAGGGATTGCGGTCTACTTATATTTTGTCCGTATAAGTATGGAGTTCCGTGGATAGTAAAAGATTTAAGACACAAGTTTGGGAAATTCTACTTTTTCATCAAGTTCGTTATATTTGGTTTTCTTCACAAGTAATCATTACATAAATTCTCTGATTTAAAGAATCAAGAAGATGGTTAACATATGGTTTTCGGGGAAGCTTATTGTTAAATGTTTAACCATCTACATGCATCACTCAAGTGGAAGTGTTTGATTTTACTATTGTTGATCATTATTACTACTGCTAGTTGGAGTTTTCTACTGTTTTGGATCCATTTTTCTTATGATGCATAATGGTGGGCGATTTGAAGCATTGGAAGTCTTAGATTGGAAGTATGATATTGGTTCGAGTGGTGGTCAAAATTATTATTTGCATCGTTCCTATTTAGATAATAACAAAAAGGGGAAGAGATGTTTGAGTGACATGTTTAAGTCAAGGGGAAGATTGTTTCATTCATGGTGAGATTTAATTATCTCAACTTTTGCTACTTCGTCTAGGGAAGTTCGTACAAGAATCGTGTTTATTTTGTCATCATCAAATAGGGGAAGATTGTTGGGTCTATTATAGATTTGATGATACAAAACAAGAAGAATGAAACATGAAGGACTAAAAGTGACAAGAAGGGAAACTACAAAAAGATAGAGGATTTGGAAGATTCTAGAAGATATGCTTAAAAGAATATTTAAGTTTCCTAATTGTATTGTTTCCTAATTATATTATGATTCCTCTTGTAAACCCTAGTTGTCTCTAGTATATAAAGAGACATAGGGTCATTAGTTTTGACGTACGTATAAGATGTAGACGTCTAAAGGTGTGTGTGTGTGGGAACCTAGACGTAGGGAAAACGTCTAGGGTTTAGTGGTTTAGTTAGTTAGTGTTAAAGATCAAGTCTTTGATCTTTATTATTGTTTAGTTAGTTTATGATAATGAAAAACCTTGTTCATTATAACGTTAATTCTTATTGAATATTCCGCTTTCGTTATTATGTGTTCCAAGATATAATATTAGACCTCGTCTAAGAGCTTACAACGATCTTCACACCTCCTAGTGCAAGAAGGATCTCCCACTCAATTCCAATAAGAGGGAACAATAGGGTATTATTTTTCAAACCTCCTAAGCCTCGAAAAATGAGCATCAAACAATCGATGCTTAACCTCATTTGGTTCATACAAGCCAAGAGCAATAGCAAAATCTGGCAAAGTGTAGGCGTGATCCTGCCCACAAAGCCTAAACCAAACACAAACTTCTTCCATCAAGTTCCGAACATTGACCTTCCTCTCAAAATACATAGTCGAAAAGAACTCCATACACCATTCACGATAAACCTCTTCATTTATGCTAAATGCTCTTTCCCATGACAAATCATCAAACGAATCCCCATCAACCGGATACACATAAGACGTCCCCGCATCATTTTTCGCAACTCCTCTTCACACTCATATTCAGCAAACAAATCCCAATCAATCACCCTCGGAACCAAACATGTCCTATTTTGCAACTTTGATAATCATTGCCGGAAAGCATGTTTCTCCTCTTTGGTGAGATCTTTGAACTTCAGGTTGGCATTTGCCTCCGTCTTCAAGTTATACGTGACTTTCTTCCTTTCGTTCCTTTGGCAATACTTGGTAAAAATCGGGTTTAGTGGAACCCGTGTCGAGCTTGAACTACCTACACAATTCTCTTAGAAATCATAAATATAAGTCAATATAAGAGTGTTAGAACAAACGGGGAAGGTCTATGGAAGCCTCTAAGGTCCACTTCAAAAATTCGAAAAATTCCAAAACAGAACGTGGATCCGGATCGGTTGCAGGAGACCGGATCGGTTCCTCTGTTAACCTATTCCAACCGTTTGGTTGCGCTTCGCAACCGGATCGTTTCCTCAACCTGCATAAGCCTTTGCCTTCTAATCCATTTCTCACTCGATTTTTCTAAGTCCAATTCACTCCTAGACTGCATTCTAACATCATCAAGGATTTCTACATCCTCTAATTGCTCTCAATTCACTTTCCAAACCTCCAATCATCACATATTCATTTGCTTAGAACTCAACAATTTAGGCCTCAATTCTCAATTACTTGTGTGGAAAACTAGAAGGGGGGTTGAATAGTTTTACCAATTAAAAACTTCCTTTTTAATATTTAGATCGACTTATGTCAATCTATTTGGATGTGTGTGTTGGATGTTGATAAACAAACATATATAAGTATGCAATGAAAAGATAAGAGTAAGAAGCACAAAACCACAGCGCGAGTATTTATAGCGGTTCGGCAACAAGGACACCTTCCTTGCCCTACTCCACTCTCTGAGTCACCTACTCGAGAGTTCGTAATCACTACACCAACTCCTTATGGCGGAGAAGCCTTACAACGTCGCCTACCCTTTTTCCGGTGCTAGGCTAACCACCGGGTTCTTTCACTCCAAGGTGAACCACACCTACACAACATCGCCTACTCTTTATCAGGTACTAGGCTAAGTACCTACTTCTTTCACACCAAGGTGAACCACACCTACACAACGTCGCCTACCCTTTATTAGGTACTAGGCTAAGCACCTAGTTCCATTGCAATGAAGGAACTTTACTACGGGCACTTTACACCAACGACTAATCCAAAAGGAGATCAACTCCTTTTTACAACATCATCAAGGATATCAATATCATTGGATCTAGTACTGTAATACCTGAATTTCTAAAATTCACAAAAAGACCAAAATACCCCTAGGATCAAAAAGTATGAATAATTAATTTAAAGAATACCAAACAAGCTATGTAAATTCAGAAAATTATTAAGAAATATCACATATGATCCAAATAAATTTTAAAGACTTTGTAAAGTTAATTTTTATAGTTTATAATTTTAAAAAATCAGTTTTGTATTTTATATATATAGCGGAATACATTTATTAAGTTTTATAAAGAAATAAAATTAATAAAGGCCCAATACAAATTTATAAATTAAGATCCCATTTATTATAAGTCCATTATAATATTAAGCCCACAAGAAAATTAGTAAATCATATATATACACATTATACGGTTTATTCTATCCCTAATAACCGATTATACTAAAACCGACCTAAGAAAACCCTACATAATTCGACATTCAGTTTCCAAGGCGAAAAGCTATTTTTCTTGGACGAGTTTGAAGGTAAAGAAGGTGTTAAAAATCTGGTTCGAGGTCCCAAGGCATTGGTTTGATCGTGGTTAGTTTTTTGGTCGATTAGGGTTTCGTCGAGTAGAAGTTTTGGTTTCTTTTGTTCTAACGTTCGATTCTCATCAAGGGTATGTTTCTAATATTATTTTCAGTCCTAAAAATCATATAGAACCTGTAAAAATTAGTCATGCATATTTAACAAGTCGCATGAAATTGTTTTGGATTAAAAACCCTAAAAACGTATAAACTAGAGAACGAGCGTATAATAATTTTTAGGACCATGACCTGATTTTTCTGGAAGCCCTTAGATGTTATACGACCTGAATAAAATACATGTTCATGAATTCGAAGCTTGTGTAATTTGTCTTGGGTTTTATTGTTCTATAGCGTATGAAAAAGGAAAGAAATATAAAGGGACGATTAGGGTTTACATAAACTAGGGTTTGCTTGTTATCATTAAGGGTAATTAATGAAGTAATAATGATGAGCTAATGATGGGTTAAACCTAGGTTTAGGGTTTGTACTTGAATTATGCATATTTCGGTTCTTAATAAAAGTTTAGGTTGGTTTTGTAAATTATGAAACTTAAGGGTTATTTTTGTAAACAGTAAAATACATGTACTAAACATATAAAATAAGTATGGGGGTTAACGTATAATTTTGGATACTTAGAGGGCCATTTGAATTGTTATTAAATTAAAAAGGGTACGTTTTGTAAATTCTAAAACCTTTGGGCTAAAATGGTAAAATCTGATAATATAAGGTTAGATCGTGAAATTAAAGATGCCAAAGGTGTAATGTGTAATTCTGAGTAATTATGGGTTCGACAAGTGTGAGTTGATTGTGAAGAGGCATGCATGAGTTTTGAGATATCTTCGGTTTGTTTATCATATACGTTCTAGGTCAAAGTGGAAATCATTGAAAGAAGTAACATGTGAATTTAATGCGTATTTAGTAATATTAAAGAGTATGGGAAACCCTAGAACCTAAATAGGAAGTCGATTAGGGTTAAAATCTAAATGTGCAGATTCGTTATTTCATGTAAGTTATCAAGACTGGTGTAAACTATTTTGAAAGAGAGTCCTAAAATCCGTCCTTGACATTTGAAAACCCTATACTTTGAAAAATGATCATATAAGTCCTCAAATAAGATAATTATTGTATTAAGCCTTTAAGTTTACTAATTGCCATTTCCAAATCTTAAGTTTGGCTAATAAATGATTTATACTTTAAAATGTTGAAATTCCTTCTGTCACTAAAATGAGAATATTCTGACAACTCTAAAAGTATAAATGAGATTAATCTGTTATAACATTAATGATACTAATAAGTATTAAATAAATTATAATCCGTGTAGATTCGTTGAAGGAGACGCGACGTTACATCTTCGTATTCTTATATTCGTTGCTTTTCTCTCATTTGCTTTAAGGTACAGATATTCTGACCTTTTCAGTAAAGGTTTCTTATAACGGTTTCTTTTCGTTAGCTTTTGTATTAGGATTTCCGATGCCATTGCTATGAACCCTTTCCTGATTGTGTGACCCGTTGCTTATCTGAACTTATGTTTTATTGAATCATGCGATACCTGATTTGAACTTTATGATAGGAAGACTTTGATATGCATAATTGTTGAATCTTAGTATATTTGAGTATGAACCTTATGATATGAGTTATTTGATATGTTCTTTGTTGAACCTTGTGTTTGATTAAGACTTGTGTCATAATTAAACTTTTGTTTGACCTAAGTTAGTTTGACACCCGAGCCAAATAATACCTAGTCATGGGGGTTCCATGTTCGTGTCAGTGATGCACCTCTGACATGACTCTAGGGCATAGAGAGTGAAGTTCTGCCACATCCCTTATCTGTTAATTGTTATGAGCTCAAGTTATATTATATTATCAATGTATGTTTGTGGGGCGAATGGGTGCATCCTAGATCTGTCATTTTGTCTGATATGATTTGTTTAAGTGAATGATGTGGTGTGCAATACGCATCTTCATAAAACTCGGGAGACAGGCTACTCAGAATTATTTTGAGATTGTTTCTATATAGTTATGATGTTTTTGATATGATATGTTCTGGGCTCGTGGTAGTTAACTAGATCTTTATCTGTTATTTCTATGTTAAGTATTATGATTATGATTCGGTATGTTCAAGTGTTAATAATTATGTGCTGGGTTTATTATATGTTATTATCTATGTGTATGCTTTCGTATGTTTATGTAACTACTGTCTACTATGCTAGGTTATGATTAATATGTTTTAATATGATTCGCATCTTTGTTATCTGATGTCATGTTGGTTTATCGTTATGTGAATTGTTGATCTGTGGGATGAATGTGGTAATGTGAAAGTGAGTATTCTATAAATTTAGTATGTATAATTTGTTCAGTTAATTTTGTGAACTTTGATTATACGCTAGTGTTTTATTTGCCTATGTGACCTGCTATGTTTTAACTCTGCTAATGTTAGGATTTGATTTGAGAACTGGTTTAGCTTATGATAGTTGTTTTGATAATTGCTAATGGTTATGCTATGTTTTGTCTGGTCTATCTAATTATGGTTTGCTTAATATGTTTTCTATTTGCTTGTGAGACTGCCATGATTTGAATGCTGTTTCTGTTGCTGCGATATTGTTTGAGTGTGTTAAGTGAAGGTTAATTAATTTGTTGAATGCCATGTTTATTTCCTAGAAAGTGTTTTTCTGTTAGCCTTAGACTTTTCGTTTAGTTTATATGAAATCTATTTATTTTTGATATGCTAAATGATTGGTTGTTCTGATGTGTTTGTGTTTGTGTCATTAATGTGCTATGAGATGTTTTAAATTGTTACGTGGTTGTTTGGATTTCTGTATATTTGTGCTTCCGCAGAATCCTAAAAGATTCCTCATTAACATTTTATTTTGATTTCGTCATTTGTATATTTTGTTTTGTTTAGCTTTTGTTTCGTTATATCTCTTCCTCGAGCTTTGTAAGCTCAGCCGCATTTTCTTTTCCTGCGGCACGTATTTTAAGCATTCAAGACGAGCTTATGGGATAGGCGATGGGTTGAGTAGAGACGAGAGCGAGATTCGATTATAGAGATCTTAGATTTATTTTGAAGTTTAGTTATTTATGTTTTCTTTTGAGTATTTTTGTAAGGCTTTCGCTATTGTATATTATTTAGAGTTCTGATATGAAACCGTATTGTGATATCTTTACCCTTGTCGGGTTGGGGTGTTACAAGTACTAATCTCTCTTGTACATCAAAACACACCAGATCGAATGTACATTTAAGGCACCTTTCACTAATGCCTTTTACTAGATCTTCAAGACACCCTTCACTAATGTCTTGTGTCTTGACTTCTAAGCACCCTTCACTAATGCTTCTAGTCTTGACTTCTAAGCACCCACCACATGTGCTTATGATATGGACGATAGATACCCTTTACTAATATCTTCGTCTTGACACTTGAGACACCTTTCACAAATGTCTTCAACACTTCTTAGGAAATGAAAAACAAACTTCAACAAGAAGACTTCAGTAGTCTTGATGATGAGGAAGCATGGCAACACATGGACTTGAGCTTGCTTGACTTCAAAGGTGGTGATCTCGCCTTTAAGAGGAACCTAGAAGATTACACAAAAACAAAACTACAAACATAGATCTCTTGGATCTGAGGTTAGAGAGTTTTTAACTCAAAGGGGAAAGTATGTTAGAAAGGGGTAAGAAACAATGAAGAAATGGCTCACTATTTATAGAGGAAAAATTATACTGTTCCTTGGATCCCACGGATCCCTCCCACAAGGGATCCGTCTAGCGTAAAGCTAGGGATCCGTGGGACGCTCCTCTTTACCCATGGGTATTTTGGTTATGGGTCATGGGTTATGGGTTGATCCATGGTTCTTTAGCTAGATACAATGTATCTCTTGAGTGCAATGCACCTAGTCACATGGGTATGGGTCAATACCATGGGTTATGGATATTATCCATATATGATATAAGCATGATGTCATGCAATGGTTTATGGGTCAAGCTCCATGGGTCATGGGCTTTGGGTTGTACCAAACTATAATCAATGTATTTGGTCAATGGGTTGTGATACTTAAGTTTCTACCCATTTATATTACCCAATATACTACATACTAGTTATGTGTATATTTTACCCAAATATGTAAACACTAGTTGTTGTACATATGTAATATTCAATCATAAAATCACTTATACTTGTTTTAGTGTTTTATGTGAAAATGTGAATATGTTAGAAACTATTAGTTCAAACCATTTACGTATTTTATTTGTTTCGTTAAACTGATTTTACGTTTGTTATCGACAAAACATTAGAAGATCGTAAAATATAAATAAAAGTTTTTACGGCTTATTTGTATTAACAATCTCTCCCTTTTTGTTGATGACAAAAGATAGAATTATTTTAAGGAAAAGCTAAAATTCATAAAAGTTTGAATTTGTAGTTTTTACTTTCTTCTCCCCCTTTTTGTCGAAACAAAAGAGCTTCGAAAGGAAACTAACACATTGTTTTAGGAAAAACATGTGAAAGAAATAAAAAAAATAGAGAGCAAGTAACGGGAAAGGATCTCGTCTTTACTCCCCCTTGACAAGTCCATCCCTATGTAAGGGCATCAAGAGACTAATACTAAGCTAGTTTATTTGCAACTAAGTTTGCAAAAGATTTCGTCTATGTGACGAATGTGCTCCCCCTTGTAGATTTCAATTTTGAAAAATGTAATCCTATTAAAGATGCACAAAACATTCATCCACCATTTGGAAATTTCAACAATCATCTAATCTCAAAACTCAAATCATCATACTCATAACTTAAAACTAAAACTAAAACTCAAACTCATAATGCATTAATCAAATAACCTCAACATAATAATAAAGATAAAAATGAAATGAAAAACAAGAAATCCTAAATGCATAAAAATGAAAAAGTTCATGAAATTCAAGCAAACAATTGCTTGTTTATTATGGTGCCTTGTTTCTCCTTAGAATTCCTCGAAATACTCATGCCTTAAGATGTCCTCACTTAGAAATTTCGGTCAATTCACGGTGAGTTTCATAAGTTTTGAACTTCCTTATAAATCTTCTCCCATCCGGGCATAGTATATCAAATTTGACGTGCCATTCTCCATCCCCATTCTCTCTCTTGTAAATACCCGACCCCTCCGGTCCCCATTCCAAATTCTTGAGTTGAACCGGTAAAGAACCTAAGAAATCGGTTAGCTTTTTGTAAACAAGGATGTTTTTGAATGGATTGTAAAATGCTTCCACCGCTAGTGCGCATTCCATCTCATCCACAATATCAAAATATGGTGGAGCTAGTGGTCCATACATCGGGTTTCCATGGGCATCACCTCCCACTTCAAAACAAGTCAAGTCATCGTCCGCTTCCATCAATTCTAAATCTTCCATGAATTCCACAACTGGTCCCCTTGGTTTGGGATAATAGGTTTGTTTCGATATTCCATGATCGATAGTCATCGTACCTCTACCCATATCTATGATTGCACCACATGTGCGTAGGAATGGTCTTTGTTAGATCCAAGATCCGGACTCAACTAGGGTATAATAACAATGATTGAATAGATGCACAGCGGATAATAATTAACACAATCAACGTTACCAACAAGGTTTTTCTCAATAAAACAATGATCCTCTATGGATCTTTTTCACTCTCTCTTATAATGTTTTTCCCTGGAATGTTTTCTGCAGTTCTAAGAGTTTTTTAAAACAAAAGCTATTAGTTCCTTTTATACACAAGGAACCCTAAATACACAATAATATAAAATAAATGCATATCACTACCTAAAATAGCTCATACATATCCTAACAAACTAATACTTATTGACTATATTAGTAGAAATACTATAGAATACGCGGAATACAATCTCCGCAGAAACCATCTACACGGCTTCACTACTTCAGTAGAATTATATCTTCAGCAGATTCCACACTACTTCAGCAGTAATTTCAGCATAATTCATACTTCACAGAATTCCCAACAATCCTCCCCTAAACTGGAATTTGACTTGGTTAAGTTCCAGTTTCCTGATAGATCTCTAACACTTCAAAACAAGAGGATTGTACTCGAACATCAGCAACAAAGAATCAAAACAATTACATCTCTATGATGACAAACTTTGAAAATCCAGATCTTTGCAGCAACAGATGACAACATGTACATCAAAACATATTAGTTTCAAACTATTCTCATCACATCCAGGTGTGTTAACACCTGTGAGAGGTGAATCATTGAAAATAATGGATTTGATGTCTCTTTACCAATAGCCATTACTACTGGAGTAGCCAAATGTTTAAGTTCGAAAACCATGGTACACTGAAAACCATCTAATTTATTAGCAAATCAGCAACTATAAAACGGATTTGATATGTCTTTACCTGTAGCCGTTTGCTCAGGACTAGCCAATGTTTGGTGTGTGAGACCAGGGTACATTGATAACCTCTGATTTTAAGTAAAGCAGCAACTATTAACGGAATTAAGATGTCTTTACCAAAAACCGTTTGCTTTTGGACTAGCCAACTCTTTGATGGAATGCCGTCATCATCATGGTGAGTTGATTACTATTTATGGATTTCCGCAGCCTTTACCACAAGCCATAATCCTGTGGGCTAGTCAACTCTTGTGTCAGAAAGACATGGTGAGATGAAAACCATTAGTTGTGTGGTTATTAACCAACACCAAAACCTGCAAGCAAGAAAGAGTATAAACTGAACACCAGACAGCCTTTTTTTTTTTTCACTAACGATTTTTTAACTAAGAAAAAGAAATAATACGATTTTTTTATTTTTTTATTTTTTTTAAACGAAATATAAAATAAAGAAAAAATAAATAAATAACCAAAACATGTAAAATAAACCATCAAGCATTAGTAGAAACCAAAGACAGTTGTAGTGTCAGCAGAAACACTAAGCCTCCCCTTAGGCGTATGAGGTTCCAACATCTGCAAAAATGGTTAGAAGACAAATATACAACAATAAGCCTCCCTTTAGGCTTATGCCTCCCCTCAATCAATGCACCTGACAAAGATTATTGTTCTTGGGTACCCAGAATGAACCTTTTCTTTGAGTTTTCCAAGAATAACCTTTTGAGGGCTTAACAGCATTTGCCACTCCAACTCCACCATGTGCCATATTCATATGAGATACATAAGGTGTATAGGACTGAAAATAAGAACTAGTAGGTATATAGGGCCTAAGTCTAGCATTACTGTTCCACCAACCAGTAGTAACTGGTGAAGAATATCCTCCACCAGAGGGAACTGGAAAAGGCCTATTAAGCCTTTCAACAGAAACGGATGCATACACCTTTGGTTTACCAGTAGAAACTGGTTTACCTGCTCTCACATGTGCAGCTTTGGGAACAAATGGAGGAATACTAGCAACATTAGTCCATGTAGGTCTAGAAGTCTTATGGCCAGAGGAAACACCCATCCTTTTCTCATGATAATTACAGTATTTAATAAGATGGAGTTTACTACCACACAAAAAACAAGATTTCTTCTTAAAAGCCTTATTCTTAACACAACTTTGTGTATTACATTTAAATTTATCAGAAACAGAACTAGCAGCAAAATTGTGTTTAATAGAATAAGTAACTGGCTTTGTTTTGGGCTCAGCAATATTGGGCTCAGCATCAGCTACTTTGGACTTGGGTGTAGTCTTGGGTATGTGCCTAGATGAGTCAGACTTTTCACTTGAATCACATGAGGCATAGTCAGTGACCTTTAGGTCTGATGACTTGTCACTTTTAGAACAAGACACAGAGTCATTAGTTTTGCTACTAAGGTCTGGCAAGTCACTTGACTTTTTGCCATATAAATGGTGTGATCCATCAAAGTCAACTGTAATGGAAAGGTCAACAGCCATAAATTCTCCTCTAATAGGACCAGGGATAGCATGTAATTCACCTTCTTTTACATAGTGAGCTAAACCTGCTGGAGTAGTTTTACGTCCATCATACCTAGCTTCTAATCCTACATACTGTTTAAAACCTAAACCAATTGCAGAGGTCTCAGATTGACTACTATATATCTCTCTAGCTAGATTTTTTCCTGAAATTAACCATTCTTTATGTCTAGCTATTTCCTCATCTAGTTTCTCTTGTAGCACTTGGTTTTCAGAAACTACCTTAACTCTTTCTTTCTCAGAATATTTTAACTCATTTTGAGCATTAGTTAGATCTCTTTCTAACACTCTTATCTTTTCTTCATAAGCCAACTGATTCTTTTGAAACCACACTTTTTGTCTTTCTAATGTTTTTAAAGCCTGTTTATAAGCTTCAACTTCAACATAGCATTCATTATATTTAGGTTTCAAAATATCATAGGCTTCCTTAAGTTCATTGTATTTATCACTACAACCAAACACACAATTTTGTACCTGAGAGATGCCCATGAATGCAAAGTGTGGACTGGCAAGTTCTTCAGCATAACCTGCAACATCAGCTTCCTTGCTCATCTTCTTGAATTCAGCCTTTCCACCATACCTTTCTTTGAGTGCATCCCATATAAGACTTGCATCATCCATATAACGAAATTTGCTACATGATCAACAGGAATAGATTTAAGCAAAGTAGTTCTGGCCTTTGACTCTCTTTGTACAGCAATGTGTTCATCTGCAGTCGTTGGAGGATGAATAAAGATTTTTCCATCACGATCCATTCCAGTTCTTTTCAAGCAGTTGCCATTTTGGATCACCTTCCAGATATTCATATCATTATTCATGATCCAGTGTTCCATCTTCTTAGCCCAGACCTCGTACTCATCATCCATCAAATAAGGAAACATAACCTCATCCCTATTATTATCAAATTCTGCCATTTTATGTGATAACAGCAGTAAAGTTATGTGATAGCAAGAACCAAAATGAATGTCAGCAGTAACCAACAATCAGTACACCTCGAAAAAATATATCAGTAGGAAATAAAGCAAGGACCCCACGTGATCAACACTAAAATAGACCAATCAAATTCACGCAGTACATGAATTATTATTAAATCCCTTGTTGACCTTCAGCAGTAATCATGCGCCGTAACTTTTGACTACAAAAACACTTTACACCGACCACCAATCAAAAATTAAATCCTTCGTGATGAATTAAAGAACCACGTGAAACATCAGCATAACTGAATAAACTTCAGCAGTAACAACCACGAATGATATCACAATGTAGTTGGTTAGTACTTGACCCCACCGATTATTATAATATGAATGATTATTCGAATAGCACCAAACACAGCCAATCCCACGTGATTAATAGCCCCACTAATTGGTTAACCAATCACAAAAAATACGAGCCCTACAAACACAATCTCACGTGACCACTTCTAACTGGCCAATCAAAAAACGAAACCATGATAACACCTACGTCGCATACCAGGGAATCCCATCCCACTTGTAAGTGTAGTATGCAATCAAAATGCACTGACCAATAATCAGTTAGTATGAGTAAAATATAGCATATCATCCCACATGCACAATCTTTTCGTCAATTTGCAATTTAATACTAAGAGACAAGAAGATGTATGACCAATTCATATGGAATGAAAATTACCTTGACGAATAGGAATTTATGTCACTGACTGCCGCCGACTACAGGGATTCAGATCCACTGCGAAATAAATTCAGCCCCTTTTTATATTCACAACTGCTGCATAAACCCTAATAACATGAAAACCTTATAAACCCTAGATCGAGAGCCACGAGGCTCTGAAACCAATTGTTGAAACCAAGATCCTGACTCAACTAGGGTATAATAACAATGATTGAACAGATGCACAACGGATAATAATTAACACAATCAACGTTACCAACAAGGTTTTTCTCAATAAAACAATGATCCTCTATGGATCTTTTTCACTCTCTCTTATAATGTTTTTCCCTGGAATGTTTTCTGCAGTTCTAAGAGTTTTTTTAAAACAAAAGCTATTAGTTCCTTTTATACACAAGGAACCCTAAATACACAATAATATAAAATAAATGCATATCACTACCTAAAATAGCTCATGCATATCCTAACAAACTAATACTGATTGACTATATCAGTAGAAATACTATAGAATACGCGGAATACAATCTCCGCAGAAACCATCTACACGGCTTCACTACTTCAGCAGAATTATATCTTTAGCAGATTCCACACTACTTCAGCAGAATCCTTCAGCAGTAATTTCAGCATAATTCATACTTCACAGAATTCCCAACAGTCTTCTTAGTAGAAGAGGTAAACTCTTATCCACCGGAATGTCTAGGACTAGAAAATCAACCAAGTAGGGTTGATAACCAATTTGAACTCTTACGTTTTTCACCTCCCCCATCGCTTTTGCTTGGGAATTATCCGCCATGGTAAGTTTTGAATGATTTGGTTGTGGCTTACTAAGACCCAACGTCTTAAACAATGGATAGGGCATAACATTGACGCTCGAACCCGTATCGGGCAAGGCATACACTGGTGTAGTCCCATTCACTTTAATTGGCAAAACAAAATTCCTCGGATCTTTCTCCTTACGCGGAATACTTCTAAACAAAATCCTATCTCTATCCTCCTCTGATAGATTTTTATCCTCCAATCTTGCTCTTGCTAGCATCACCGCATCTAGTTTCTTGCGGTAGAGAACGTAATCTTGTAGTACCTCAATCACCGGTTTTTTCTCATTTAGCTCGAGAAACTTTTGTTCAAGGTTTTCCAAGATAACTTCTTTTTGTTCTTGGGTTAACGGTTTGAAGGTGTTTGGTGTAGTAGGTGGTGAAGGTGTGTAATCATTTGTTTTATTGGTGGATGTGGTAGGAGTTAATTTCTTGGATGAGGCTCTCTTCCTATTTGCCTTCCCCATCTTTACGACTTCCACATCTTCCTTTTCCATATTAGCACATAACTCCACAAGCATCTCATTCACCCCAAGGCAAAATCCACTTGGCATTTGGTTGTTACAAGAAAATCCCGCCTAAAACATACATTGGGCTCATCGACGTTCCCCTCTTCCAAGACAACAAAATCCGTTTCAAAAATGTGACCATGAATGTTAACCTTAAGATTCTTAACCATTCTTCTTCCGTAAGCTTCGTAATCCAAACGCACATGGCCAATTTGATCAAGAACTTTTTCCATAATTTAATTTTCACCATAGGTCATGTTTAGTTGTGCGTCCCAAGCACTCACCCCTTCTACACTACAAGGTTTACCGAACCTCATAAGTGGCGAATCATACTCCGTTAGTGGTGCTTGTGTGAATACCACAACTCTTCCCTTCTTAGGAAGTTGAACTTTGTTTTCACCCATTTCTTCCATACTAACCATATCAATCCCCAAATCCTTCTTACTTCCTTCTAAGATATTTTCAATCTTCTCCAACGAACTCCCAGTGTCTTTGAACATCTCATCCAAGTTACGAAGGTACTCGGAAATTCCGCTTAAACTATCCACAATGACTATCTAACAAGACAAAACAAAACCAAAAGAAAAAAATCTAAATCATTAGCGTTAGATTTAGTAAAAACAAAAGAAAACTATAGAAACATATACTAACCAAGTAAAGACACATAACAAAACTGAAAACACAAGCTAAAACTCAAAATTTAAAAAGTAGAAATTTTTTTACCGAGAGCTCCAACCGAATCGGTTGACTCACCAACCGATTCGGTTGGTGGTAAACATTTTATCCAAAACGTCCAACCGATCCGGTTGCGGGTTACAACCGAACGGTTGGATTGATTTCCCAGTTTTTTTTTATTTTTTTTTTTATATAAACCTGTAAATTTAATTTAATTGAAAACTATTAAGTGTACTTAAACTCTGAATTAATTGAGACTACTCATTATCCTTATTAATTATAAAATTAATTAAGTTATTTAATGAAAACTATATTAACTAATCTATTAAACTACTCATTAAGACTACTAAAACCTTAAACACTGAAAATTAACTATTTCTAATTACTGTAATTAAGACAATTAACTAAAAAGTAAATAAAACTAAAAATAATTAAAATAAAAGAAAATCTAAAAATCTAAGAAAAGCATAAGCAACCCATGAGATAATCTATAAAAATCAGAAATGACAAGAATTAATCTATAAACTATAACACAAAACACTGGATAAACTAAAACTATGAAAATCAAAAGACAAAAATATTACCGAGAGCACTAACCGGATCCGTTGCTCGCGCAACCGGATCGGTTAGCCTCTTAACAAAAATATTTTTCTCTTTTTTTTTCTTGACGAAATTCAATTTTAAATCTACCAATTTTACAGAATTTTAACAAAATCAAATTACTTAGAAATTCAAAATCCCCGGCAGCGGCGCCAAAAACTTGATGTGCTTACCGTGTGCAAGTTTTAAAATTTTATAAACACGATTTATCTGTCTAATACTATAAACACATACTAGCAAGTATACTCGTTCGCGATAGCAAAGGTGGGTAAGTCGAGATCGTCCCAAGGGATTTTGTGTTTGAAATTGTTTTAAAAGATTAGTAACAAGAAAGCTTTGTCAAGGCTTCCTCCAAAAGTGATGTTTTTAGTGAAATTCAATATAAAGAAATATATATACTTGTGTGTAGTCTATAGGCAATCATAGTAAGTGTTCATGAAGGCTTGGTGTAAACTCTTGATGTGATGCACAAATCATAAGCAAATGATTTCCAACCATGGTTTATGTTTGCAAAAATCATTCTAAGAACAAAAACATATAGGTAATCCTTTCGGTCCTTATGCTAATGATTATCCTTTTAGAAAATCCGTTTGTTTGTAAAATGTTCTTATTAAACTCGTTCCTACGAATCTTTCGACCTTTCGTGATGAAAATATTTCTAGTCTTGTTTTAATTAGTAAACATGGTGGTTGTCAATCACCATATCCTTATACTAGTTTGTCACTTAACTTTTTGGAATAAAACATAAGAGAAATCCTTTCGGTCCTTTTTCTTAAAACATGTTTTACCGACAAATCAAACAAGACTAGTAGTTTTCCAACAAACTCATTTAAACAAGATCATATATACATGCATCACATATGAGAACACTAGTATCATTTCCTACATCCTAAACACAAGTATATTCAAAAACTACTCCATGATAATAATATCAAAACATAAGAAATAACAAAGTAATTCCAATAACTCAAGAGAATAGAAATCCATAATGTGGACGTATGGTCCGGACTGGGCCAGGAATGGGTCAGGCCCGGCAGATGCGGCCCACTCTACGCCTAAACCCTAATCTATCCCCTATATATACATGACATGTTATCTCTAACTCTAAGAACTTATGCTATGCTACATCGCATACTAACTTGACCATCGGAGGTGGACCCCGGGGCTACGGCCTCGGGTCCACTCCTAACGGGTTCTTTTTGTTCACAGGTCTACTAGGGCTCGAGAAGACGACTAACGGCCAAGGAGAGTCGTTGAATCCAGTCCGCGCCAGATTATGCATCAACAAGTTGGCGCCATCCGTGGGACCACGAATAAACTATGTTTCGTGTTCTCATATTACCGAAAAGCAGGAATCAATTTCTAACGTCGGTAACTCTAAAACCTTTGCATAGAAACTGTGACATATATGCGTTTACGATCTAATATTGTTCGGGAGTCAATAACGCTCTCCTCATCATCAGTGAGTAAGATGCAGTTTGAACTAAAAGTAATACATCAATTGATTAATGACACATTTATTTTATTTGATGCAATAAATCACGTGTTAAAGCTATTCAAAGTTGACCACACTACTGCGATTATCCGAATTTGTTAATAGCGAATTCCAAAATTTGATAAGTTCGCATGATCGGACCTATTTTATCTTTTAGCCGCGGGTTCTAGCTAACTCCCCGACATATTTTAATTTGTTATTTCCATATACTTTATGTCTTAACATTTTTTATCTCTTGCCTACATGGCGTGCATGCACTAAAATAAACCCACGATGGTAAAAAGATAAGTTAACCTACTAAACAACTTGTTGAGTAAGAGGGTTGGAAAACCATCAACACCGGATCACGTATCCTTGTTAAACACCTTGTTCTCAAGATGTTGGAATAAGTTTTGTGCGCATCCCACGACGGGTGCGCAACAACGCATATGGTGCACGTTTAACAACTTAGGAACCAAGACACTTGATTCCTTGATATGATATTTACAGTACGCTGCATATCACAACATACATGATTATGCTTAAAAAAAACAACAAAAATTAAATTTATGATAAAGTCCGCACGATCGGACCTATTTTACTAAAACATGATAAATTGTCCACATGATCGGACCTATTTTATCTTTTAGTCCGCACGATCGGACCTAAGAAAATATCCGCACGATCGGAGCTATTTTATTTTTTAGCCGCGAATTAATTCGCGCAGATACTGTTTTTACGATTGGTACGCCTGTTCGCGCTCGAACAACGCAGTCGCGATAAATCTACCCGCGTTAGGCCGTGCGTTCAGACATCTTCGCAGAGAACGCGTACGCGCGAACACCACGATGCTAGTCAATCGCCATGATGCGCACTGGACAAAGGCCGTGGTATAAACATCTGCGATCATCCACAAACGTTCGAGTCTATGCAGTTACGATAAATCCATCTGCGTCTATTAGTCGCGGTCACGGTACATCCATCCGAGTTTTTATTTTATACATTAAAAAAAAACAATTAATTATTTCTTCGGTACGCATCCTACGATGGGTGCGCACTGCCACTTTTCTTATGTGCTAAATATTATTTATGCTATGCGCAATATATTACTCATGCTATGTTCTGTCTATTATTTCAATTAATTAGGTTTTATATGCTGCGATTCGCGGTATATACTTTTAATCTTTGCATTCAGTGTTTTTCGCAGATTAAATAAGTTTAATGCTCCTACACGAGTAGCACCATCAAAGTTGGGGGGCTACCAGGGTATATACTACCACTGTTTCCGTACGCATCGCGTAGGTATATTTGGAAGCAGAACGCAAGCTCGGTACAAAGACGGATTTAAATATTCGCACGCATCTTTACCGCAGGGGAGACGTCCTCTGTTGGTTGTAAAGACGGATGTAATGCGCGCAGAAGCACGTCTTCTGTCACACCTCTTTGTCGCGCACTTCTGCTACAGAAGCACGTCTTCTGTCGCACCTCTTTGTCGCGCACAGCGCGCACTTCTGCTACAGAAGCACGTCTTCTGTCGCACCTCTTTGTCGCGCACAAGCCGCGCACTGCTACGCACACGCCTTCGTCGCACCTCTTTGTCGCGCACAGCGCCAGACTTGGGGGGCTACCAGAGTATATATACCACTGTTTCCGTATGCGCATACGTCTCCTTTGTCGCGCACAGCGCGCACTTCTGCTACAGAAGCACGTCTTCTGTCGCACCTCTTTGTCGCGCACAGCGCGCACTTCTGTTACCGAAGCACGTCTTCTGTCGCACGTCTTTGTCGCGCACAGCGCGCACTTATGCTACAGAAGCACGTCTTCTGTCGCACCATGTTGCGTCGCTACTGGTACAAAAGGTACGCCCTTACCCAGGATGCAGCATGCGGGATCCACTTTCACCTACGCGGCCATGAATAGAACTCAAGTCTAGCCTAACATAGCCATGCGCTATCTCATACTAAACTTGGGGGGCTTGTGGACGTATGGTCCGGACTGGGCCAGGAATGGGTCAGGCCCGGCAGATGCGGCCCACTCTACGTCTAAACCCTAATCTATCCCCTATATATACATGACAGGTTATCTCTAACCCTAAGAACTTATGCTATGCTACATCGCATACTAACTTGACCGTCGGAGGTGGACTCCGGGGCTACGGCCTCGGGTCCACTCCTAACGGGTTCTTTTTGTTGACAAGTCTACTAGGGCTCGAGAAGACGACTAACGGCCAAGGAGAGTCGTTGAATCCAGTCCGCGCCAGATTATGCATCAACACATAACAAGGTTCATAGAATACCTAAACTTTTGCGATTACAAGAACTAGAAATCATGGCTTATAGCAACTACACGCCTCCAATCACCTAGCTTAACCGTATAACTCCGAATGACCAAAACAATGGATGAGAATTTCTCTCTCCAACCTCCTAGACGTTTTACAAGGAATACTAAACTTTTGGGATGAATAAAATGGTTGGTAATAGTTTTGGTGTAAACTATTACACTTTGGGTTGTGTCACACCTAGAATACTAAGTCTAGGTTCAATATATAGCCAAAGAGACATTACTAACTGGCCAAAAACGTTACCAACAAGTTAATAACAAGAAATGGTCGGCCTCCAATGATTATGGGGAGTTAAGGCAACATTAAATGCATTTTTGTGTAACTCCAGCCCATGCAACCGAACCGGCTACGATGCAACCGGAATGGTTGCGTTTTGACCATCGCCCAACCGAATCGGTTGTGGGCTCCAACCGAATGGTTGGGTGCCTCAGCTTTAACTTTTGTTGACTTTCTTGATTTGCGGCTCTTTCTTTGTTCTCCCTGATGATTTCCAAGACGAAACTTGATCTTTCCTTGTTGTAGATACTTAGAAATCATTGCGCTTCCTAATCATTAAGTCCAAAAGCTTCCTTGCTCAACTTCCTTCCTTGGGAATTCTCCAAACGTGCATAAAAACTTCATTTCTTCATCATTTGTGATACCTGGCTACATATACATACACAATACGCATCTTTTGCACTTTTGCAACAATTATGAGTAAATATAGCCGATTATCATGCACAAAACCAACAATAACGCTACTAAAAACATGTTCATTTTGAGCGTTATCAAGGCTCTACAGGCATAGCTGACAGGTTAAAGAGTAGGAAGGGAACAGCTGGTAAAGCCATCAAGTTTGCTACCAAGAGAAAGACTCCTCTCCCAGCATCCGGATCCATGGCCGTGCAACAGAAGTTTGTCGAAGGCAAGAAAGCTGTGAAATCTGCCTTTGAATTGCCGGATGATGCTAAGGAGATGCATGGTAAGCATTTTCCTTTTAAATTATATAAAGTACTAATTGTCATGACTAACTTTGCCCTTATGTACTGTATTAGTCGCAGGCCTTCCTGACACGAATGCCTTGGTCTGCCACCGAATTGTGGATCATGTCACCCCTCCTCAGTGTAAAGGATTGCTGGACAATATGTCCATCGAAGGGGTTTGCGATCTGCACGGTAAAAGTGTCGGGAGGCAGGCTGTGCTGGACAACCACTTGAATGGCCGGACAAGGGAATTTCTTCGTGCAGTGACAAAGGCAAGGCAAGAGATGGATGTTATGCTGGAGAGGGAGAAGCACAGAGACCAAGAGTATGCCGATCTGGAGGCAAAGTGTAATGAAATTGAGAAGAATCCTCTCATCCAAGACCTCCGAGATAAGAAAGTAGAGTTGACAGCAGAGTGTGGCAAACTCAGGTTGGTGGAGGCTAAGGTGGTGAGCCTCACTGGCCAAAATGCTGTGTTAGACGCTAAATGTGCCAGCTTGGAAGGTGAGAGGGTTAGGCTTGGAGAACTAGAGGTGAAAATGAGAGAGGAGATTGATGGCCTGCAGATGAGGTATAAAATGCTCCAAAAGGACCGTGCTGAGGTCGTATCAAAAGTGGTGCCGTACATAGCCATGGAACTATATCATAGTGATGAGGTGGGAGCTGCGATGTGGAAAGTGATCAAGGCAGCTATCTTCCATGGACGGTGCTTGGCTCTGGAGGAGGTGGCTAAAACAGGTAAGCCCGTAGACCTCTCCACAGTTGACTGCTACCGTCCCTCATCGAAGGCGGAATATGAAGAGGCGGGAAATGCATTTGCAACCGCAGAGTACCCCTTCTTGGCTGAAGATACCAAAGACCCCATGACACCTCTTGAAGACCTCCTCTCGAAGAAGCCGCGCAAGATCAAGCCTGCGACCCCAAAAAAGAAGACAGCCTCCAACAAGCCTGCCTCAGCTCTTCCAACCCCAACTCCATCTCCTTAGAAGAAAGAATGAAGGTTGCCCTGTTGGCAGTAATTTGGTTCCAAGGGTAGCATGTACCCTTTTAAAACAATTTAATGTTTCTTATGCTATTGGTCTGTTACATTAAACAATTGACTGTTTGTGATGCATGGCTTCGGACAAAGAAAATTTGAACCAGGCTTCGCCTCGTATGCAGGGATAAGGGCATAGGCCCTTCTTTTGAATGTTATGGTGTGGGAAAATATTCCTACACACTTAGTTATTTTTGTCTTGTGAACTTCTCTTACGCCATTTTTCCAATGCTTAAACTTTACAACCTAAGGTTGAACAACCTCATTGTGTGTAAATTACATCACCAAGAATATAATGACCAACTTTGATCATTAACAGAGGGTCGCGACCCACTCTATCTTAAATCCTTTAAGTAATATGGCTGGTTTTTATTTTCATTATTGCCATAAACTATTAGGAGAGTTAATGTGAATGTGTCGGTAGGCTTACGTTGTGGTATGAGGTGTTTGTTACACCGTATGCCTTCTAATTCGACATTGAAACTCATAAAAAACTTGGCAGAACAAACCTTTGTATTTAAGAAATGAAGCAAGAGATTTGTAGGAAATGTATTATTCATCATTGAATTGATAGAGAGGATTGCATCATTCTTGAAATGAATACTAAGACAACTACCAATAATGCTTGATTTCCCATGAGAAGCTTTTAATTACAAGAATGAAAAGTAAAAATACTTCTTAAACATAGAACTTTCGGAGGTTCGTACCATTCCATGTTCTGTCGATGGGTTCTCCGAGAAGAGTAGCCAGCTTGTAGGCTCCATTGCCGTAGGCTTCAGCTATAACGTAGGGTCCTTCCCAAGTAGGTCCTAGCTTCCCCTGGTACTCTGCTTTGCTTGCACTGTTGAGGCGTAGCACATATTCCCCAGGCTTGAAGGTGGAAGGCCTGACCCTTTTATTGTAGTAGCCTTCGATCTTATGCTTGTGCATGGCTTCTCGGATGGAGGCTATCTCTCTCCTTACTTCTAACAGATCAAGGTTCTCCCTGATCTTTTCATCATTTTGAGAAGCTTCATACGTGGCCACACGCTCCGTGTGCACACTTAGCTCCGAAGGGATGACCGCTTATGTTCCGTACGTTAGGCTGAAGAGGGTTTCACCATTGCTTGACTTGGGGTGCGTCCTATGAGCCCATAGCACTTGAGGAAGCTCATCCACCCACCCATGATGAGTTCATCCCAGCCTTTTTTCAATCCCTTTGACGATGTCTCTATTAGTAACTTCCACTTGTCCGTTTCCTTGTGGATGGTACACGGACGTCCAAGACTGCTTTATATTAAGCCCCTTACAGAAGTCATAGAAGACTCCTTCGGCAAATTGCTTGCCATTTTCGGATATGATGATGTGGGGCACTCCGAATCTGCACACAATGTGCTCCCACACAAACATCTCGATTTGTCTCCCTGTACTGGAAGCTAAAGATTTAGCCTCAACCCACTTTGTGAAGTAATCAATTTCCACCAATAATAATTTGACCTCACCAGGAGCCACATGCATAGGTCCTACGATATCAATTCCCCATTGGGAGAAAGGCCATGCGGATGTAACACTTGTCATGTCCTGCTTCGGCAACTTAGGAACCTCTCAATGTATCTGACAAGATTCACATTATATAATGATTTCTGTAGCATCCCTATGCATCGAAGGCCATGTTAGGATTTAGTAAATCCAGGTATTAAAGTGTCGGTCACCTCAAGTATATGTAATCGTTAGAAAGCTCGTAGTCGTAGTTATTTAATGTCAAGTAGTAGTTAGTTAAGTATCACCGTGGAGGACGGACGGGTCTTTACCCACTGTTTGCCTGATTCACAGGCCGTAGATGGCGATTTGTGTAAGACTATAAATACCCTCTACCTCCCAAGGTAGAGGGTTAGAGCTCATAATAATACTTTCATTTTCTCTCACTAAGTTCCCAAACCTCTAACTATTTCTCTCTCTAAAACCTTATTGTATACGCCCCATTTGATCATGATTTGATGTGTTTGTGAAATCCAATATGTTACAAATGGTATCAAGAGCCATGGTTTGATTATCTCACTTACATATCCTTGGATTTCTAGTGGTTTTATATGGTTTTTGGGTTTGAAAAAGTTTAGTGGTTTTTGCATCATTTGGATCATTTCTTGTGTTAAAGTTTGAATTTTTAGTGTACTTTTGGGTTTAGAATCATTGTAAGTGCTTGGGTTTTGATTTGGAAAGCTTGAATCACTGTGGTTGAGCTTGTTTTGGATTGAAAAGTGTGGTTTTGAAGTTTTTCAACTTAGCGACTTGAGTCTCGGAGTGATTTTCTTTGTAGCGACTTGCTTTAGTAATTTCCAGCGAGTTGTAGTTCAAGTTGTAGCGACTTGATCTTAGTGACTTGTCTATTGAGACAAGCCGACAAACAGTACAAGTTAGTGGAGGTTCCACTTCGGCTAGCGACTTGGTTGGCGTAGCGACTTGTCTCTATTATTTCTAGCGACTTGTCATTATTGTTCTTAGCGAGTTGATTCTCAGTGACTTGGATACTTAGCGAGTTGCTCTTTAGCGACTTGTCTGCTTAGCGATTTGGTGCATTAGCGACTTGTGTTCAGCGACTTGGGTCTTAGCGACTTGTGATTAGTGACTTGATTCACAGCGACTTGAGGTTTAGTGAGTTGCTACTTAGCGACTTGGTGACTTAGCAACTTGGTTCAAGGGTTATAGCGACTTGGTTAATATTTGTTTCTAATACGGTTTTCTCTTGATTTAGTAAAATCCTGTGAAAGAATCTATTTCCCGGTTTAATCACAGAGTTATAAAATCCCGTGAAATCTGAAAACATGTCTACCAACGTGCCTACAATCATCTCTACTGTAGCTGAGGATGTTCAAGCAGCTGGTTCAGACACTCGTCCACCCATGCTTGATAGAACTGACTATGACTCATGGGCTCAACGAATTAGGCTGTACTGTCTGGGAAAGGAAAATGGAGTCAACATTCTCAAGTCAATTGATGAAGGACCTTATCAGAGTGAGACTACAAGAGACATAATTGATACTGCTACAGATGGAACAATGATCTTTGGATTGGACAGACCAAAGACATATGATGAGCTCAGTGATAAGGAGAAAAAGAGATTCGATGCTGATATCAGGGCCTCAAACATTATACTTCAAGGTCTTCCAAAAGATATCTACAAGCTTATCAATCACAACACTGAAGCCAAAGCGGTTTGGGATAATGTCAAGATGCTTCTCTCGGGTTCTGAATTAACTAAGGAAGACAAAGAATCACAACTGTATGATGAATTTGAGCACTTTAAGATGAAACCAGAAGAAAGTGTCTATGAATATTACGTGAGATTCCACAAGCTTGTGAATGATATGAGGAATATCAAAATGACCATGCCAAATATTCAGCTGAACTCAAAGTTTGTGAACAACATGAATCCCGAATGACACAAATTTGTCACCTCTGTGAAGCTAACCAAAGGATTGAAGAACACCAACTATAAGCAACTATATGCCTTCCTTCTCCAGAATGAGAGACATGCTATGTTTGAACGAAGGATTCTTGAACAGTTCAAATCTAAGCAGGGAGAAACAAGTTCATCAAATGACTCAACAGCCTTCTACACCAATGTTGGAATTACCACCAAAGCCTCTCAAGTCATACCTACTGGGAATGGTAATCACAAACTCATTCCCGATCTGAGGTTCAAGCAATCTGATCCTGATGCAGTCATGGAACACTTCATCAATCAACTGGCTCTTATGGTTAAACAAAACCTGACCCTTACTCCACATAGTAACAGTCTTCACACCAACAACGAAATTAGAACTGCATCCAATCTACACAATCATGCTATTATCAGAGATGGTAAGGTTGTGTTGCAGAATGTGCAAGGAAGACGAAATAAACAAGGTATGGTTGGAGCAGGCTATGGTAATGCTGGAGTAGGTGGAGGATATGTGGCAAATCAGAATCGTGGAAGAAATGGCAATCAAGGGAAAGCAAAGCCAATCAAATGCTACAACTGTGGTGGTGAGGGACATATTGCGAGAAACTACACATCTCCAAAATGACCAGAGAATGTAGAATAGTTCAGGGACAAGATGCTGCTTGTGCAAGCTCAGGATAATGGAGCGGTTTTAGATGAAGAGGAGCTGTTGTTTCTTGCTGAGGGAAATGCTAAGACCTATGATGCAGATGTAGATGAGAAGCCAATTCAGGAAATAGGTCAAAATCATCAAAATGCCTTTCAAGTAGCAGCTGTGATGCATTTGACTCTGATGTCGATGATGAACCTATTGACCAGACAATCTTCATGGCTAGTATCTCACCTATGGTCTCTCCAAATGTCCCTTCACCACAACAGGCTGGTCCATCCAAAGATTCAATCATTTCTGAGGTATTAAAACTGTACGATGAAGCTGATGAGAAAAAGATGCATAATGAAGTGCAATCTCTTGAAACTTATGACTCAGATGTTGATAATGTGGGTAATAGCAATATTGTCCCATATGATCAATATGTGAAACAGAGTGAAAGGGAGATTGTACCAAGTAATGCATCTCTTGCAGTCAATGATGACTATGTTTTTGATGAATACACTGCATGTGCTCCTGATGATTCTGTTATCTCAGAACTGAATGCCTATAAAGAACAAGTTACTATTTATGAAAAAACGTGTTAAGTTTGAGTTAACTACTCGTGAGCAGGAAATGGATGACCAAATGCGTACAATTATTAGAAAAAGTAATTTTAGAGAAGAAGTGTTAAAACAAGAGTTAAACTCCTTACAAGAAAAGCTTTCTAAAACTGTTAAGCAAAAACAAGAGTTGCAAGATAATGTTAAAGTGCTTAAACAAGAATTCAGTGATAAGGAATCAAAACTTTTGAATGATTTTTCTAATCTAAAAACTTTGAAAAACAAGGTTGAAAAGAAATTGTACGTACAAGGGAACACCATTCAGACTGCTCACATGATCACTAAGCATAGAGTCTTAAGCAATAAGCACAGTATTCCTCTTGTAGAGAAACCAAATCCCGAATATTGCAAAAGAGCTAAAGCGTTCCATAAGATTGTATATGATGGCAATGAGATTCTTAAGCCTAGGAAAACACCATCATGTATTGGAAGAATGGAAGACGATAGAAAATTAGATGATGCATCTAGGGAGAAAATGGATAAGAAGCTTAATTAACCCAGAACAGATTTTTTGGAAAATTGGATCAAACCCCATGATTACACTAAGGAAAATTGGATCTCCCTGAACATGTTTAAGCCTAAAACTCAATTAACCCCAGAACAGATTTTTTGGAAGAAAGATATGGATAAACAAAAAGTTAATGTACTTGTTGAAACAAAAACTCCCTTTAGGAAAATGCCTGCAGCCACTGTGTATCCTCCAAATACACCAATGCACTTAATTCCTAGAACTATTGCCACTAATAGCAAGACCTTAATCATACTGTATGTTGTTTATCAACTATTCGTTGATTTTGAGAAGACCTGTAATAAGAGAATCACACCTACAGGGATAACTGAAGGGGAAAGGGGTTTTGAGCAAACTAAAGAATGTTATTTAACTGAGGTCATGCCCTTCTTTAAATAATTAAAAGGTCAATTTGAGAGTCTTCAAAAGGGGATTAACTCAGATATCAAAGAAATGGAAAAGGAATTTGATGCAATGATTGTTGGAGTAAATGATTATGAACGTGAACTCAAATATAATGAAATTGAAAGGAAGAACTTGCATATCTTAAATGAGAACTTAGTAAGAATGTGCATTGGAAGAGAGTAGAAGACCACCCTAGGAACACTAAGTTTGAGTTGAATAAAATGAATCATGTTGATTCTAGTATTAGCTATAAGCGTACTGTAATTAATTTGAATTCTGCTACTTTTGGCAAAACATGTAATGACGTGTGCTTGGTTTCTGTTACTAATCATGAATGTGGTGTGAATGATTTGATTAATGCTGCTAAATGCCCTGTTAAGATAATTAATGCAAAATATCAAGCTAAGAAGGCTAGAAAGCAATGGAGGAGAAGGTTAGAAAACATTGGAAACCCACAGGAAGGAAATTTAGTAACATAGGTTATCAGTGGATACCTACTGGCCGTAAATTCAATCTTAATGAGATGTGCCCTAAATTATCTAGATCAATGCCCATTAGAAAATGGATGCCTACTGGTAGAACTATTCCTTTAAGAAGTGAACATACTTTGAATAGGTCAAATACGGATGCTAGCACTGCATCTATTCCTGATGATTCCATTGTTTCTACTTCCGATGTGGGTGCTCCAATCAATGTTACTAACCAAATGGAACCCATTCTTGCATGGGGATCCCAATTATCCAGTTATCCATTCTTGTATGTGTTCAACTGCAGATCGTTCAAATCGTTCTGTGGTACCTGGACTCAGGTTGTTCCAAGCATATGACTGTAGATCGCTCGCGGCTCATGAACTTTTTGAGTAAATTCATCGGGACTGTTAGATTCGAGAACGACCATTTTGGAGCAATTATGGGTTATGTAGACTATGTTGTTGGCAAAAGTGTAATCTCCAGGGTATAATACGTTGAAGGTCTTGGTCATAACTTGTTTTCTGTTGGTCAATTATGTGATTCCGATCTAGAAGTGGAATTTAGAAAACATACTTGTTTTGTTAGAGAACTCGATGGTGTGGAACTGTTAAGAGGAACTCGAGGTTCAAATCTATACACCATCTCTATCGAAGACATGATGAAGTCTTCTCCAATCTGCTTGTTGTCAAAGGCTTCAAAAACAAAATCATGGTTATGGCATCGTCGTCTCAATCACTTGAACTTCGGCACCATTAATAATCTTTCCAGAAATGATCTTGTAAGAGGCTTACCCAGATTAAAGTATGAAAAAGATCATCTTTGTCCAGCATTCCAATTGGGAAAAAGCAAGAAATATGCCCACAAACCCAAACCCACAAACTCAGTAATGGAAGTTCTGCATACCCTTCATATGGACTTGTGCGGACCAATGAGAGTGCAAACGATTAATAGGAAGAAATATATTTTAGTCATTGTTGATGACTTCTCTCGATTTACCTGGGTAAAGTTTTTGAGGACAAAGGATGAAACTCCAGATGTCATAATCAAACTTATCAAGCAGCTTCAGGTTCGACTTAACAATACGGTTAGAATTGTTCGAATAGACAATTCCACAGAGTTCGTTAACAAAGAATTAAGTCAATTTTATGAAAGTGTTGGAACCAGTCATCAAAGAAGTGTCCCACGAACTCCTCAACAGAACGGTGTAGTTGAAAGACGAAATTCAACTCTTGTGGAAGCCGCAAGAACAATGCTAATTTATTCAAAGGTTCCAATGTTTCTCTGGGCTGAAGCCATTGCCACTGCTTGCTACACCTAAAATCGTTCCCTCATACACACATCTCATGGAAAAACTCCATACGAACTTGTCCATAAACGAAAACTTGATATTTCCTACCTTCGTGTGTTTGGTGCATTGTTCTATCCAACTAATGACGGTCAAGATTTAGGTAAATTAAGAGCTAAGGCGGACATTGGAGTTTTTGTAGGTTATGCATCAAACAAGAAGGGTTACCGTATCTACAACAAAAGAACTCGAGATATCATGGAAACTATTCACGTCACGTTCGATGAGCTGTCCGGGAAAATGGCTCCAGGAAAATCCAGTTCTGGACCCGCATCGTAACCTTCATCAAGTAGTCCTATCAGTTCTACTCTTGTTCCAAATCCCTCACCAGCAACTCCTTATGTACCTCCTTCAGAAGATGATTTGAAGAAATTATTTGATCCAATGTTTGATGAACACTATGAGCCAAGTGCTAATGATCTGTCAATTCCATCAACAGAGGCTGTTCCTATCCCTGTAAACGAAGTTAACCCTTCGGTTTCTATGGCATTAAGTCAAGAAGCGCCTGCTGCTGATCACTCTGTCTCATCAACAAATCATCAATCATCGAGGGTACATCATGGAATTGTGTCTGGCAACTATGATGGAGATAATCCCTTTGCTACTCCTGAAGATGCTCCCTTTGAAAACATATTTGCTCCTGAATAATCATCAGAACCATCTTCATCAGGAGAAATTGACTCTGCTACTTCAGTTCCTCAACAACAACCACACGAACACCTTAGAAAATGGACACATGATCCTCCATTGGACTACATCATTGGAAATCCCTCTCGTCCAGTATCCACTCACAAACAACTTGCAACTGATGCCTTATGGTGCTTCTTCAATTCTATACTATCCAAGATTGAACCAAAAGACGTTAAAACTGCCATGAATGAAGACAGCTGGTTCAATGCCATGCAAGAATAAATTCACGAGTTTGATCGACTAGATGTATGGGAATTAGTACCTGCTCCTGACTGTGCTATGATCATTGCTATAAAGTGGATCTTCAAAGTAAAACTTGATGAGCATGGTGATGTTTTAAAGAACAAGGCACGATTGGTTGCAAAAGGAGGGTATTGACTTTGAAGAATCATTTGCTCCAGTTGCTCGTATCGAGGCAATCAGAATCTTCTTAGCTAATGCTGCAAGAAAGAACATGGTAGTATATCAGATGGATGTAAAGACAGCTTTTCTTAATGGAGATCTTAAAGAAGTGGTATACGTCAGCCAACCTGAAGGCTTTGTGAATCCAGAGCATCCTACTCACGTCTATCGTTTGAAGAAGGCTCTTTACGGTTTGAAGCAAGCTCCAAGGGCATGGTATGACACGCTATCAAAGTTTCTTCTATCTACTGGATTCAGCAAAGGAGCAGTTGATCCGACATTGTTCACCAGAAAGTCAGGCAAACATTTAATTCACGTTCAAATCTATGTTGATGATATTATTTTTGCCTTGACTGACCCCAATGAATGTGACCATTTTTCAAATGAAATGGGTTCCAAATTTCAAATGTCAATGATGGGACAAATGTCATTTATAAATCAATCTAAATATGCAAATGAGATTTTAAAGAAATTTGGATTTGATTCTTGTGACCCTATTGACACTCCCATGATAGAGCGTACTAAACTGGATGAGGACCACTCAGGGATCATGGTAGACCAAACGAAATATCGTAGTATGATTGGATCCCTGATGTACCTCACAGCCAATAGACCATACATTTTGTTCGCTGTTTGCATGTGTGCTAGATATCAGGCTAAGCCTACCAAAAAGCACCTTGAAGCGGTTAAACGGGTCTTTCGGTATCTCCAAGGAACCATCATTATGGGACTTTGGTACCCGAAGGACACCGGTATGTCACTAACAGCCTATGCAAATGCTGATCATGCAGGATGTCAAGATACACGTCGAAGTACGTCTGGAGGTGCTCAGTTTTTGGGCGATAAGCTTGTGAGCTGGCCTTCAAAGAAACAAACGAGCACTTATATATCCTCTATAGAGGCTGAATACATAGCCATGTCATCTTGTTGTGCTCAAATCCTATGGATGAGATCCCAATTATCTGACTATGGCTTTGAATTCAACCAAATCCCTCTGTACTCTGATAATAAAAGTGCTATTGCTCTCTCATGCAACTACGTTCAACACTCAAGAGCAAAGCACATCGACAATCGACATCATTTCATCAGGGAGCAAGTGGAGAACGGTGTGGTGGAACTCTATTTTGTGAGGACTGAATACCAATTAGCAGACATCTTCCCCAAAGCTCTTCCTAGAGAACGTTTTGAGTTTATCCTTCCACGACTTGGTCTAAAGAGTCTACAACCGGAAACACTCAAACGTCTTCAAGAGGAAGACGAGGAGTAAAGGTCTTTCTTCATCCATCTCTTGTAAATAGTTATTCAAAAAGAAAAATACAAAATTTCAAAACCAACAAAAAGCAAATAGAAAAGTATAAAACTTTCAAAATCCATAAAAATTAGAAAATCTTGAAAAATCCCAAAAATATTGTTATTTTGTCATGTTTTCCTTGTTCGATATCATCTACGGACTTTGTGTTGACATTCAAAGAATGTCACAGGTTTTTAGATGTTCTTCGAATGTACATAATTTGGTTAAAAAAATAAATTAAGAAATTTTTTTTGAGAGAAAATGAAACTATGGTTTATTGTCATTTCAGGCAGTAACCCGTTTATCAAAGAAAGAACAAAGCCATGCTTTATCTTAAATCTTCAAACCTCATGCTCTGATTCTAAAAAAAAAACAAATGTTTGTCGTTAAAAAGACAAATGTTTCCTTTCAAATATTTTTCCTTCAAATGATTCTTCTGAAAAATATTTGTCATCTAATGAAAACAAAATTGTTTTGAAAATACTTCGGACTCTACTTTTGAAAATCATCCGGGCTTTTCATTTGTCAAAATCTCTATCCTTCAATCAACAACATATGTCATTGATTGAGGGGGAGAATGATTTCAATCAAAAAGAGTATTTTTCAAACAATTGGCACGTAATCGAGAAAGGTCTACTCTTGAATAATAAAAAAAAAACAATGTTTTACAATATTGTATACAATTTGTACAAGACCTTTGTTATTATTATGTTTTCAAAAGATACTCGCATGTTTAATCTTTGGAGTCTAAAGTCTCAAACTTGATCCTTATCGGTTAAATGTTTCTCATAATCAAGTCACATCTCCCCTCAAAAGCTTTCAAAATCAATTTAAATCTACAGAGATCATAAATCTCAAATGATTTGAAAATTGTGATCGGGGGAGAATTTGTGATTTAAATTGGATTAAACTAATAATTCGATAAATGGTTTCATAAGTGTTTAGCAAGCTTTCCTCCCCACATGTGCCAAACGATTTCAAATTTTCCATGCACATGTTGAGGGGAGCATCTTTTTAAACCACAAAGAATTGAAACGTGATTGATTTGTCTCTAAGTGCAGGTTCCTTCTAATATGTGCAAAACTCTTTCAAACCTTGAGGCACATATTGATGGGGAGCAAACTTATGAAAACCTCATCCTTCCCCAATATGCTTTATCTACTTGATTTGATGAGGGAAGTGATGTTGATATCTTTTAGAAAATGGTAATCAAAAAAGTTAATCCTTCCTCTTACCTCCATGTGCCAAAACGATTTCAAATACATGATGCACATGTAGAGGGGGAGCTCTTTTTCTAAAAATGTCAAAAACAATTCAGGTACAAAACGCTTTGATAATATATCACAAGTATCTGGATTGATTTTCAAATGGTTTTCAATTGGTTCCAATGGCAGATGAACAATACCAAATAGACCGACCAAATTTACTTTATGTATGGTGATATAAGGATGATAAGGTTAGGTATTAGTTCCCATGATCCGCCAGAACCGGAGCGATCTACCCAGGGACAATCCACTAGATAGTGTAGAAGTCCTTAGGTATGTTGAAAAAAAAGGAGAAAAGTGAGATATGGGAAGAGTGTGGAATGAGACAAAGCTAGTACTGGAATAAACCCAACAAAGTACTAGTTATGAAGTCTCGGTAAGCACTAAGGGGTTGAAGAATGAAACAAGAAAAGGGTGAAAAGAAATAGCCCTCCAATAATTCAACCTTAGGGCAGAAACCGGGTTCAATACATATGCTACTGGTGTTTACTAAGGTAAGACTGGTATTGAAGACAAGACGTCATGGACCCAGTGACGCACTGCACTAAACTTCCCAAGCTACTCAAGTTTTTCTTAAAAGGGACTTGTTTCATTCTAACGGGGAACCTACCTAATCTATCGACTATCTCTTAGAGATTGTTGATATTGAAAAAGGAGACCCTCTCCCTAGTCTTCGACATAGGAACCAAATGTGCACAATTGAGTCTAGAGCCACGAGATCATCAAATAAATCTCATTAGGACACTGTCAATGAAAACTCTCTGTTTCACACAATGTGGAAAGAGAGATTGATAATGCTACACGCGTCATTCGGGGTCAAAGGAACATCCTTTTCATCGAGCAAGTTTTATAACCCCTAGGCAGTGAACCTAATCGCTGTAGTGTAGTATTAGGGTAAGCCACGGGTATTGATATCGTTCTCTAGGGGAATAGTGTCGTTAGGCTGAAGTGTATGTCGATTTAAGTTTAAAGGTGAGGGATGATTATTTTTGTATTTTTATATTTTATGAATCTCAGTTTTGAAAGGGAGGGTGGAATTAGTTGCTAGTCAACTATCCCAAAAGATACTAACTAAATAATGGGTCTACCAGGAACGTGAAGCGTATCTACTTATGATGTATTACTCCTTGCTAGCTATCCAATTCTACCTACTGAATTGTCACGTCCTATTGACGGTTGAATTGTCATGTCCTTATTCTTAACACGTTGTGTTTTCTAAGGTCGTAAGGTGTGCATTCCCTAACTCTTTGAAGTCACCTTTAAGTGTAGTAAACGAAATCCACTAAGTCATTCATAAACAAACTTTTGAGGTTATCTTTGGGTTTAGTAAACGAAATCCACTAAGTCATTCATAAACTATCCAAGATTTATCAAGTATTAAACACAACGATAGCCTAGTCGCACTCCTAAGCCAATTACAATTAAGATAAGAGACAACCAATCAAACAAGAGACAGTAGGATGCAAGAATTATAAACTAAACCAATTAGACTCATTGAAATTGTCACACGCTTAATGATGAAGATAGACACAAGCATCACTAAGAAATCAATAAGATCTAATTAATTACATACTAGTTTCATACAATCATAAGCAAACACTAGGTGAATTAGCCAAGCATAATTAATAAAGAGCAAGCAACAATTATGATAATTGAAGACATACCATAGGATTGGATTAACAAACAAACCATTACACGATGTTTATAGAGTGTTTGAAACCCTTTAAGTTGCTGGAAAAACACCTACCAATACCCCAGAATCGGACTTAGGGTTTAGGGCTTACAAAAAGTGAAGTTATAATGTTATATTTATAGGCAGATTTTCTGTCGGCAAAGAGTGACGGCGTCACACCTAAAGAATGATGGCGTTACGACCATTTTTTCACCAAACTGTATATTTTCTCTTTCCAGTCGCGTGGGCTTTTGAATCACCTAAATCCGAGTTAGTATGCAAAAGTTATGGCCAAAACATTATCAGCTACTTCGCGCGCATGTTGCAGCTTTTGACGGCGTCACCTTATGGTTGTGACGCTGTCGGCTTCATCTTCTGACACCGTCGGGATCAAATCTAGGCCGTCTGAGCTGCGACGCCCTACTCTTTTAATACCTAAAGCCGTCACTTGATATTAAGCAATTTGGCTACTGAGCCGTCACAAAATGTGTACGACGGCGTCGCAGTTAAGCAGTGACGCCGTCGCCTTCATTTCCAGCAGCCTGAGTGTCTCGATTCTTGACTTTGGCCATTTTCTTCATATATTCGTGCCTTTTCGTCCGAATAAGTGTCATTCCAGCATTTTGCTTTCAAGATACCTAAAAAGTGAAAAGGAACGATATTAAGTTATAACGGATACAAAAGTGATCAAATAAGGGCTTAAACGACCCCTAAAAAAGGTACATTTTAAAACCTTATCAAATATCCCTACACTTGGTATTTGCTTGTCCTCAAGCAAATGTGATTTTAGCCAATTAATTTATAAGTTAGGGGTCATGAAGCATTGGTTTAAAACAATCCACAACACATATAAGCCCCGCCAAAGTCATAACAAGCACGGAAATTACATACCAGCACCTCACATGGGGAGTTTGGATACTCACATCTCAGGTGTATATGAAATATAACAAGTTGGAAATGGAAGATAAACATTCATTAACCGGTCCTAGTACATAGATTACCATAGGCTTGAGACTAGATCAAACCTCCATCGCTTTCGCGTAAGCACCTAGGAAAGACTATCCAAGAGGTCTTTTAAAGGGTTGTAATGATAGGCTTATGGTAGGGAAACAAAGGATTTGGTGGGATAGGCTATTTAGTGGTGGCAAGTCAAAAATCTTTATGTTACAAGCATGCGAAGAATGGCGTTGCTAAGCCAAGAATCGACACTCTAAACTCTAGATAACTGAAATAAACATACATAAATTTAAAGATAGATGTAGGATGGTAGCCCGTATGGTTTGTTTTTGTTTTTGTTTTTTTTTCTTCAACACTCTATTTTTTTTCTTTTTCTCTTTTTCTATTTTTTTTTTATTTTTTTTTCATACACTTTTACTCTACCATCCTCTACGATAACATCAAAATGATAGGGATTTATAGGAACATCCCTACACTTGAGTTTTTATTACTCTAACACTAATATGACCCGAATTGAAAAGATCAAAACACTTGGAGTACATTATTATGCAAATAAAGGGAATTTGAATTTAACGTTCCCTTCCCGTCATCTCATAAAATTTAACTTTTCCCCTGAGTCCCAATCGTCCCAAAACTGTCTACAAAGGATATGACTCGACTTAGCAACTTATGCAAGCAACTAGATAATTGAACAAAGGGTTTAGTGTGATAACAATAATGCACTAAAAGTGAGTGCATTCAAGGTAGGCTAAGGCGATTTGGGTGTACATTTGGGGGTGGGGTGTAAACAATGCTCTTCATTGATATTTCGGAAAACCGAAACATCAAGAGAACCGCGAAAATGATAGGCTCAGAGGGGTTAACTAGGGGTATCATGTACTAAAAGTGAGTATAACGCAAGGGTGTGGGGGAATTACTCAACCGATGTGGAAGAAGTAATTATATTACGGGTATCAAACAAGGGTTATCCTAATGCCTCTTATCATTTAGTTATTCCTAACTACACAAGTGTAGTTGGTATATGTGAAAACATATACCTTTTTCTTTATCAAAACCGGACCAAAAAGACCAAAAACTAACCCCTAAAGCCATAAATATTTGTGTTTTTGTCTTTATGTATGTGCAGGTAACGGATATTGTAAAATGGACAAAAACGAGCACGAGAATGGAAGGAGCACGAAATTACGGGTCTAATGATAATTTTATTTGGAGCATCGAGGCAAGGGAAGAGAAATTTTAAGACTAAGCGAAGTTCGAACGAAGAATTAATTAAGTTGTTTAAAAAGAAAAAGCAAAGAAAAGGGATCAGCAGGAAAAGGGGTCAAAACGAAATTAAAGGCAATTATCACAACAAAGTGTTGTAGCAAAGTTGGTTATGTGATTGCATATCTACCCAAGAGGTCAGGGGTTCGAATCCCCCCTCTTCCCCTCAGCGTAGTGCTTATGTTTTTTGCTGCTAGTCCCACGAGGCCCAAAGTTACCAAGCCCAACATGCACCACCAGATCTGCCAAATCCATTCCATGTCAATCGAGGCCCAACAGTCCTTTGAAGCCCATCCGAGCCCAAGTGCATTCCTATCTACTAGCGAGCCCAAGACCAATTACAAAGAATCTGCTACAACACTTCGTGAATATAAACTTGGGGACCAAGTTTTGATAGGGAATTTTTGTACCAAGTTCTAATAGTTTAGGGGCTATTTTGAAAATTTAGTAGGGGCCAAAATGTAACTTGTGGGTTTATAAAAACCCACCTCCTCACCTCATTTTATAATCTTTTTTATTCATTTTCTTACCAAAACTCTTGTATTTTTTATTTAGTTTTATTAAAGTCTTATTTATTTATTGCAAGTTAGTTAACTTTATTTATTGTCTTTGCATCTCTTTTATTTTCTCATCTCTTAATCTTTTTTATTTCATTTTATTTTTATAAAACTTTTTATAAAAATATTCCATGAAGAGTTGAGTTAGAGTAAGATTGTGTGAGTGTATTTTATACGCTCCATGCACACGCTCAACATATCATATTTATATTTTTCTAAAAGTTTAGTTTTTTATTGTTCATTTTTATTAAAGTTTACCTTTTTAATGTTTTATTTAGCTTAAAAATAGTAAAAAGTCTCTAAAAATCTTGTATTTTTTACAAAAATCCAAAAAAATATTTTATTTTCTTCATAAAATTTTCGTATTTTTCTGAGTTGTTTTAGTATTTTAAAAAAATCAAAAACTGTTTCTATTTTTTTTTCTTTTAAAAATCTGTTTCGAATTTTATTTTTAAAAAATAGAAAAAAAAGTCAAAAAAATATTTTTATATTTTCTGGTAGCTTCTCATAGCTTTCTTAAGATAGTGTGAATTTTTCATATTTTTTTAAATTAGTTTACTATTTATTTTGATTTATTTGCTATTTTAAACATTAAAATCGAAAAAAATACTTATTTAATTCCGAAAATTCTAAAAATTTTTCTGTGAGTTTATATCACTTTTATAACGTTGCTAAAAAAACATTCGGAATTTTCGGAGTTCATTTGATATTTTTCCTTGATTTATTTCCTTTCCTTTATTAAAATCAAAAACAAAAACAAAAACAAAAAAAAAAACAAAAAAATCCGAAATTATTTTCTTCTGTTTTTAATTAGTTTTTTTTTTTTTTTTTTTTTTTTTGAAAAAAATAAAGTTAATTTTTTGTAGTTCACTATTTTATATTAAATTTCCTAATTGTTTTAGTTATTTAATATTTTCTCTTTTCTTGTTAAAAAAAAATAAAAATAAAATAAAAAATCTTATATTTTAAATCTTAACCTTAATAACCAAATTAGTTTTTGTGGAAACATATCTCCTTGAGAGAGTTTGGTGGTTAAGATTTGATTTATTAAGATTAGTTTATCTTTTATTTTAGCTTTTTATTATAAAAGTTTATATTTATATAATTGTGCTAACCCTTAAAGTTTTGATTTTGTTTGTGTAATCCCAATCTACCGCTAAGGCGGAGCTTAAGGGTCTTTAAGTATTTTTAATACATAAAGTTTGAAGCTTTAGTAATTTTAAGCTTGTTGGTGAATAAAGTTTTAAACTTTACTTACTAATTAGTGGATAAGATTAATAAAGTTGTAAACTTTTGTATTAATTTGTGCTTATAAGATCGGGTGGTTTTATTCCTCTCGTTTCATCATCCGGGTTCTATTTTCTTTACTTTTTAAATCTTTAGTAGTTATAAATTTTAATATAATAGTTATGCTTATTTTTATTAAATTAATTGCTATGTGTTGGTTTGCTATGCTTAGTGAGTAGGCTTTTTATATACTTGTTGAGTAGATTATACCGTGAATTAGATGTGGTTTTATAAAAGTTAGAAAATATATTGGTTAGTAATTTTAAGTTACTTATACTGAAATTTTGGTTGTTTAAGCGGGCAAAAGCCGTGAAAATAATTTGGTTTTAATCTAGATATTGATATCTCTTTATGAAAAATTATTGTGACAATATAATTATTTGTAAAAGATATTAATTCATCAATAAAGGACTTAATTGAAATAATAAACCACACTTAAGGATCTTGATAATTTTCTTAACAAGTATATATCTTTTCATCATATATTTCTTATTCGCTTGCTTAGCATAATTTAGTTCATTATTTTTAGTTATTATCATTTATCGTTAACTTTAGTTTATTTACTTTCTACTAGTTTTATTATTGTTTTTGCTTTAACTATTATCATTTTAATCTAAAACCTACAAACCTAAACGTTTTTAGTTAAATTTGCGTAATTGCTTATTTGTGTTTAGCTTTCTTATTTTACATGTTTAATTGCTTCTTTCTTATTAATTTCCAAAACCCAAAATATTTTTATCCTATTCAAATAACTCGACCTTTAAACAACGAATCGATTTTCCATTATACCCTCGTTGGGAGAACGACCCGGGAGTTCCGTACTTTCGGTAAATTATATGTACGAAAACGACAGATAAAAAATGGCGCCGCTGCCGGGGAGGTGTGTTAGCGATTTTTCGTTTCGGAGTTTGAAGTTTGGTGTTTGAAGACCCTCCTCCGTGGAGTTCCCTCGCTTTTGTAAATACTTTTCATAAAATTATAAAAATACAAAAATAAAATAATCATAAACACTTTTCCTAAAGTGTTAATAAAAAAAAAATAAAATAAAATAATTAAAAAAATAAAAAAAAAACCCAAAAATATTTTCCTTTTCATAATTTGTTTTCCTTTTATGTTTGCTTTTATTAAAAACCCAAAAATATTCTTCTTTACCCTCTGAACCGTCAATTCTTTATCTCTTTACCCTCTTATTCGTATAATTCTTCTCGATGTCTTCGTCTTACCATTATGGTTGTCAATGGTGTGGGGGACCTCAAAATGGTGGAAATTGTCCCGGTTGTAGCATTGTGAATACGGGAAACGAGTTTGTCTACGACCAACTTCCCTACAATGAAACAACGGATTTCCTTAACCAATCCCCATACCATGAGACGGAGTCATACTCTTGTGAGTACTGTGGAGGTCCTCACCGAGGTTTTCAATGTCAAGCCCAATTTAACAATACAAACTTTGGTTATGAACCTTATCCATATACTTCACCAAACCCGTCACAACAATTATCTTTGTTGTGAGTATTGTGGAGGTCCGCACTTTAATTCCGATTGTCAAATACAGAATCCGATTGTTTACGAGCAAGTTCCTTATGAATATTCTTATGACCCATCTCCACAATACCAAGAGATTCAACCACAACCTCCGTCAAATAATCAAGAATTTCTCCAAGGTTGTCTCAATATATTACAAGAATTAAAGGAATTAAAAGAATTGATTAATAAACCTGCTCAAGAAAAGATCCTAATCAGAAGACCTATCGTGAATTATTAGCTGAAGAGGCCGCTAAAGTGATCCAATATCGTCCAACTTCCTATTACGATTAGGATTCTGATTCTGATGACGAATATATGCCTCCGAGTGGCAATCCCACTCCGTTTAGAGCCTTTCAATTTGACCCTTCCTCTTCACTCACACCGGTTGAGAGAAGTGACGACGTTTTGGAAGAGGTCGATGATCATATTTCTCTGCAGACATAGTTGAACCCGTTGACTCTCTCATAATGGGGACGAGCCTCTTAGCACTATTAGGAAACAGAATCATCTAGTGTTGAGAGCCTTGACCCAATCCCAGTGAGTCCAAGGATGTATCGGCAGTGATTGTGATTCGCTTTTATGTGATTCTCTTGACATTTTCGAGGTTACTTCCGGGATTTTCTCAAATCCTCTTTTTGAATTCAAGAACGACTTTACCTTTTGCGAAGTTAATCCTCTTTTCGACAAACATATTGAGTCCGATTCGAGACCACAAGGAAGTGGTGGATATTGCTAGCTCTGAGAGCACACCACTTGTCCCATCTCTGAGTTCCGACCTTTCTCTCCCATCATGTGATGTTATGCAAGATGAAGAAAGTAATGAATCCGACACTGAGGATATTATGGAGATTGATTTTGAAGTGAGGCCCGAAATGAATGAACCAGTTAAAGTGGTTGAAGACGATAGTCTTGATAAGCTGCCAAGTGATTCTATGGAAGAAATCGACTTATCTATTGATGATTTGATACCACCGGGTATTGAGGATGCTGATGATGACCCCGAGGGGGATGTGTTGTTATGTGATGGATTTATTTACTCCTCTTTCTCTGATAAGTCTACCATCACGTATCTCGTTGAGCCCTCATGCGAAGAAAAAATCTTTAAACCCGGGATATTCATTGATGAGCTTTTTTTTAAAAACGTCATTCAAAAAAAGGATCTTCTCTTGGATGCCTTCATGTTTGAGCCTTCAAGTAACAATTCTCTATACCATGGACTCCCTTCTTCTACGGAGTCATTTCTTTTTGATCCGTCATCCTGACGTCCGCCTGCAAAACCGCCTGATGATGGATCACTCTTTCTTGATATACCTTTTGTGAGTTCAGGAGAAGTTATCCCTTATGTGGTGGAGCCCGACATTTTCTTTCCCTCCCAACCCACCCATTCTTTTTCCCTCCGGAGTGAGGATACCATCTTTGATCCGGGTATCCCTTCCGCTTGTTTCCCCAAGGACAAATGAATTCGGGGACGAGTCAGGCGAGCGACTCGGCGAACAAAAACAGTAGCGCTTCGTGGGAGGCACCCCATGCTTATCCTTTTATCTTATTTATTTTTTCTAATAAGGGACATGAGGAGGTTCGCCTCTTCCATTTCTCGTGTTTCGTGTTGTTGTTGTTTATGTCCAGTATTCTCCTCGATACATGAAGACTCTCGTGCTCGAAGTTCTGTCTTTTCTCCACTCGAGTTTCATGTTTTGACACTCTTATGGAAATCTGATATCCAAAATCTTTATCGTTTATCTATTAGCATACCTAATCAATGGCTTTAGATTTGCGTTGAGAACCCGTACCTTTAAACATTGAGGACAATGTTTCGTTTTAGTCTGGGGTGGGTAATCTTTCGATTAGATTTTTGCCTAGCACTTTGCCGTGTACTCGTGCAACTCCGTTTTTCCTTTAAAAAAAAGTTAAAAATTGTGCAAAAATTGTGAAAAATTTAAAATTTTTTGAAGCTTTTGTTAAGTCTTTTTGATTGAAAAGTTTGCTAGTCTCTTAGACAAGAAGCTATAAAATGCAAATTCTAGCTCACAAGGCCAAGAATTTGCAAGTTTCCACTAGTGACTTTAAATATGCATAACTTGATTTCATTAGACGATGCATTTGCTAAATTAATATATATGTTTTGACACCTTGTTGACTTTCCGCTGGTGAGAGTAGGAATAGAATTCTGACTTGACCGGGCGTGTTGAGCCCTAGCTTGTTCCCTTAACCATAGATAATCTAAAAATTATCGGCTAAGCATCCGCGGATCTCATTATTTGGGATTTTAAATTTGCGGAGATCGATGAATGATAGAGTTACTTATGAGTTTAGATGCTAAGCGTGGGGTAGTTGGTTCTCTTTAGAGCCCATCGAAGGTACTTATGGCTTTTTGTTCCCACAAAATTGTTTCACCCCATATCTGTCTAATAAATAATTAGAGATGTTGAGTTTTTGGCGATAGTTAGTTCTTTATCTTCTTAAAAGAATCTTTGTTTTAAAAATTGGGTACACATCAAGGACTCGTAAAAAGTAATAAGTAAAGTTATGACCTGCGGTTCGAGATCGGACCCTTGGATCCTTATTTCAAAAGTAAGCGTTTAGGTCTTGGCTACCCTCTTACGCCTGCCCTTGGACCTCTAGCCGGGATTGGGTGAGGTTCTTGGTCTAACCCACTGGGATCCTCATTTCATGAAGCCTAGAGTCTTGGAACTCTTCGTCGTAACGGCCCTTCGATCCTTTATTCTGAAAAGTGTAAGGTCTTGGAATTACCCCGTGAAGCTCCGTAGTTCATAGCTCATATAAGTAAAAGTATAAGTGCAAAAAAAAATGGAAAAGTCAATAATATAAGTGATTAAAAATTCCTTGATGTGGACCTCATTTTTGAGACAATGGTTCTTGATAGAAGATAGATAACTAATTATCGACTTAGCTTTATATCTTTATCCGAATAAAAATTATCGAAACGAGAAACTTGAAGAAATTTATTTCTCACAAAAAATAAAAAAATCTAGAGGAAAATAGGAAAATGGGAACAAACGGTAATTACACAAGTAACTTCCATGGGAAGTGTTAGCATCTAGAGTCATATTTAATAATGATTTCGATTTTACGCTTAGTTTGGGGACTTGTGAAAAATCAGGGACGATGTATTCTATCCGTATGGTCACTCCTCGCTGAGTTGTGTTTCCTTCTCTGTGATCCTAAAAATGTCTTTTGAAAAATGTTGGAGTTATTGATCGATATGAAAGTTCAATAAACCGTCACTCATAATTGGAATGTGCTTAAACGTAATATCTATATGAGAAATGAAAGGTAAACGGGGCGTTTTTAGAATTGAGGGTTTCTTAATCTCTTTTGAGGAATCTTTGCTACTTTTCATAGGTTTAGTAGAAAGAGATTGAAATCATTGTTTTTAAAAGCGTGAGTTGATTACATTGCGTGAGGACACGGAAGTAGTCTTACTAGCGATCTCGGGATGCATCAAAAAACAAGTTCTAGAATCTATTATACTACCGGTTCACACACTAAGCATTAAAGATGAATGCTTTAATTCCTACTAATCTAAGGGCGATCCTCACATTTTTGGTGGAATTTAAGTGGTAAAGGGTTTTTGTGTTAGTCATGCAACTTCCTATCCGTGAGTCGCTTTATTAAGACTAATGGCCCACTCCTATATGTTCTCATGGTTTATTACACAAAGGCAATTGGACAAAGCAAATAATCAAGGATAAGCATAGTTTCAAAGTTCCCGTTTTATTTTCCCTCCCTACACTTAAACTGAACATTGTCCCCAATGTTCCCCGAAAGTATCAAAGTTATGATAATAGAAGGTAATTAAAAACAAAAGAAACTAATACTCCCCTGATTAGCTCGGTACGATCCATGTGTGAAGTAGTGGTTACATCTTTCTTCAAGAAGAGTGTTTGCCTGAAAAGCTCCTTCCAAACTTATGTATCTTCTTCTTGATAAATAAAACCTGCACACTTATAGAAAACAGACAACCCAACGCATCAAACCGAACAAAGAAAAATCACAACAAGATGTAATTCCAGACTTAAATAAGATATAATGCTTGTGGAATGGATGTTTGCAGATTTTCTGGAAAATTAAGACCTAGAAAACTCCAAAAATTTATAATCAGTTGTTTCTGCTCCTTCCTGACGCCGTCAGGTTGCGATCCTGACGCCGTCGGGTTATCCTGACAAAAACTGTCGCAATTTTCGGAAAAATTACGAAAAATTTACATCTTTTAGAATCTGGAAAAATTTCTGCAAAACATCCATTATGACTCGATACAAGCATTTGACTCGAATAAACACACATGTATATCTTTTAATTAATTGCAATTCTCATGTTTACGTTTCTTTTGAAAACGTGTGTAATCCTCCCTACACTTATCCTTTATGTAAAATACCTTTATATGCAATTAAGACGAGGTTAAAAACAAAATAAAGTATTTTTACAAATTTAAACATGAGAATAAACAATCAATAAAAGATATATGACACTAACAAGTAAACAATTAAGCATGGGTTGCCTCTCATGAAGCGCTTTACTTTATTTATGAGTCTTGTAGCTAGACTCGTAGTCGTGCTCCTTCGTTGTCTCGTTTTGCATTCTCAATGAGAATTCTATCATGTTGACAAAATTTTCATCGACTCTATACCTAGGCCCTTGGGTCAAGCAATCCTTATATTAAAGCCTCCTTCTTTCCCACATAAATTTATAGCCTTTTCAACATCGTCCTTGTTTTTGTCCTCAAAAGCTTTGATGTTGTCTCGTTAAAAAATGGGTAGATGGCCATATTCATTTGTTTTCCAAGGCATCCTATAAGTGATCTCATCGGTTCCTTCCTTAAACCTAACCGTTCCATCATACTTGTTATGGCTCATCTTAGATGTTTCAATAAACGGTTTTCCTAGCACTACTTGGGATAAGCTATAGTCAATGACGCATCCTATATCTTCTAGGACCACAAAATTAACTAGGTACGTGAAATTTTCTATAAAGACATGTACATCCTTGACTCTTTCCACAAAGTTGCAAACTCCACCTAGATACTTAGGGTCCCTCCTAATATTAAGTCACTCATTCATAATGTCATTGTAGACAGCAGATGACATCACATTAATGGGAGATTCTGTATCTTTGTAAGCATGGTCGACACTCCTATATCCGATCATACAAGGGATTTTTACGTTCCAAGGATTTCCTCTCCTAATCTTTGGGCATATCCTAAGGATGGGTGATCGGGGATTATCGATTATGTATCAATGGTAAGCAACCTCTTCCTTAGTGGGGTAAAGATTGAAATAAGCACTATACTCTTCATTTAAGTTCATCCTATTTAGCTTCCTAAGCTCTCCAATGCGAGCTCGAAGTTGATTGGCCAAAGCTGGATCAAACGGTGGGTATTTGTTTGGTGGTAAAGTGTTGTTTGGTAGTTTATCACCTTCCATGAGGAAAAGTGATGGGGTTACGAACAAAGGTCACGAAGAAGGGGGATAGACTATGAGGAAGCTAAAAAATGAGAAAAAAAAATTTACTTGATAGGAATCTGTCACACCCCCAATTTACGTTTTCTGTGAATGGAATTCTGGGGGATTGACTGTCATAGCACCACATCACAGTTATATTGAACGACCTAAAGTGCCGTTTTTAAAAACACATCGTTGGATATTTCATAAAACATTCAGAGTACAACATCGGTCCCAAAAGGTTTACAAAGTTTGCGGAAATACAAATATGTTACAAATCCAAACGATGTTTTGAAATAAAATGCCATAATGTACATAATGTAAGTCGACGCCACGACTCAAAATGTAGGTCCCTAAACCATGTCATGATGAATATGCCTCAGTTACCTGAAAATACATTGCTAAAAACGTCAACAATAATGTTGGTGAGAAATCATAGGTTTATGTAAATGTTTTATACGACTACACAAGTATCTAGCATGCATGACAATCAAGTCACGTAAAAATAATGTTACAATTGCCTTAAGCCCATGACCCCGAAACTAGACGGATCAATTATGTATGCCCCTCCACGGAATGTTTGCGGACAACTCCGTAATGTGATCCAATGAAATGCATCCGTTTTCCTGGTTGGGATTCACCAACCCGGATGGAGGCGTCACCCTCGATAGATCTATCCACTCATCCTCGCTTCAATGATTAACGGTTCATGGTTCAGGAAATGGGGACTTTCAAATTGGCATATGAGGTAACTTAAGCAATGTAATGAATTTAACATACTTGGTATCGTACAAAGAAAAATGTAGTGCAATGTATTCTCCCCCGTGGGTTTGAAATAATCGAAAGCATGTAAAAACGGGGCTATGAAAACTCACTTGGATAAACTGGAATAACGGCAAAAGTGAGTACACCGAGGTCTAATGTAATGCGTTAACCGGGACCTATTATCAATGATATGATATGTCATGAGTTGCAATGTAATGTTATGCATGCACTTGATATGTTATTTATACCATTTACGAGTTTTGAAAATATTACACATCGTCGAAAAATACTCTTTTGACGCCTTGACCAAACAAAAATCACTTTACATGTTTTTACGTCAAAATGTCATCCTACAATGGTTTTATAATGATTTTTAGAGAAATTTCCACTTTTCGTCGTAAAACAATGTCGTCGGAAAAATCGTGAAATTAACAAAAATGGCTCCGGAAAAACAATCGTAAAACAGTACACGTTGATCGTTAGAGAACGAAATCGACGGTTTTGGAAAGTTTGTATCCATATCTAAAAGTTTCAGTTCAGGAGTTTTCGTCCAAAAGGTCTCGAACATAAAGATAATAAGGGTTAAAGATGGTGGTTTTTGGCCAATTGTTTGCAGAAAATTAGTTACGGCAAGTTTATGAAAAAAAAGTGCATATCTTTGTCGTTTCAAATCCGTTTTCTACGTTTAATATGTCCTTAGCTTCGTATTGAAGTAAACTAATATATTTTTGACAAGTCGAAATAATTTGTGAAGCTTAAGGCTCATTTTTGACTCGGACAAAATAATTACATGTTGCTGAAATTTCTGAAATTAATATTTTCCGTCGTCAAACTTCAAAAATTCACCACGGCTTCGTTATAAGTCCGTTTTTATCCGTTCAAGCGGCCACGGATTCGTTTTAAAGTATATTTTCTAAAAATCAAGGCCAAAAAGTCGTGCCTACTGTCGGATTTTCCAGAAAAACAAAACAAGGACAGAACATAAAATATAGTTATCGAAAATAGTTTTTCTCGGACAAAACCTATTCTAATCCCTTCAAATCAACTCCAAAGCTAATCTAATCCTACCATACACCTTCTTAGGGTGTCATGGGTTCCTAATCACCATCAAGACCAACCAATACCAAGGGGATAATTATAGGATGACCATTTATATATATATACTCTAAAATCATGAAATAAAATGGTATAAATCACATATCATGCATATAAGCTCCAAAAATGAAAAGAAACATATGAAAAGAAAGAGGAAACATAAAAATGATGAAAACATGCTTACAAGAGAAATGAAGAGGTGTAGGTAACAAGGATTACACTTAAATATCCTTGGTTTTTATTTCAAAACCATATAAAGGATATAACTAGGTTGTTAAACACTTGATCTTGCAAAACTTTTGATCCCTTTTGTGTCTTGAGTGTGACCGGTTATGGAGACCCAAAAAGAGAGGAGAGAAACTTATTTTCCAACACTTGCTAACTATGAGAGAATGAGATAACTAAAAAAATGTAGTAAGACTTTAAGAGAAAGTGTAGAAACATGTACATTCACAAACCATTCCATATTAATTGCCACCCTCCCCAAGGGCGGTTTTGGGGGCTTGGTCTCTCAATTATATTTTTTTTTTTTTAAATTGTAACTTGTGTATACATTGTAAAGAAAGTGTAAGAATTTTTGTAGGAAATGTATAAGTGAATGTAAATAGACATTTGTGGTACAAGTAAGTTTTATTAGGTCAAAATAGATTGTATTGAGGTGATAAAAATTGTAAAAATACTTTCCTTGTGAAAATTGAGTGATAAAATAATTATCGTATAATTTTAAGAAAAACGACGTAATAATTAAACGTTAGCGATTTATTTACGAAATAAATTTGAAACTTTAGGAAAACTAAAATATAGTTTTTATAAACTAAATGTAAGTTTAAAAATACCTCGGGATCATTTTTGAAAGTAATGGATTAAATATTTAAAATAAAAACTCACGCGATAAAGATTATTAAATATAAAAATTACACGTTGAATGTGAAATGAAATGTCGTGAATGAATTTATGAGATGCACATGATGTCAATGAAATGTAGACTAATCATAGTCCATATGAAATGTACGTGATGTCATGATCATGAATTCGCCGCTAAACCTCCAAGGTTACGCGAATTTGAAACAAGTAAACCAAGTTTACTAAAATGTTGAAATAATGAGACATGAATCGTGTCGAGAAATGACCTGAAAGTACGGATTGTCACAGAATCAAGCAAAGAAACCTAAACGAGGTGGACTACTAACTAGCTATTCTATTCCCCGGCAGCGGCGCCAAAAACTTGATAACGCTACACATGTCATTCGGGGTCAAAGGAACTTCCTTTTCATCGAGCGAGTTTTATAACACCCTAGGCAGTGAACCTAATCGCTGTAGTGTAGTATTAGGGTAAGCCACGGGTATCGATATCATTCTCTAGGGGAATAGTGTCGTTAGGCTGAAGTGTATGTCGATTTAAGTCTAAAGGTGAGGGATGATTATTTTTGTATTTTTATATTTTATGAATCTTGGTTTTGGAAAGGAGGGTGGAATTAGTTGCTAGTCAACTGTCCCAAAAGATACTAACTAAATAATGGGTCGACCAGGAACGTGAAGCATATCTACTTATGATGTATTACTCCTTGCTAGCTATCCAATTCTACCTACTGAATTGTCACGTCCTATTGGTGGTTGAATTGTCACATCCTTATTCTTAACGCGTTGTGTTTTCTAAGGTCGTAAGGTGTGCATTCCCTAACTCTTTGAAGTCACCTTTAAGTGTAGTAAACGAAATCCACTAAGTCATTCATAAACTATCCAAGATTTATCAAGTATTAAACACAACGATAGCCTAGTCCCACTCCTAAGCCAATTACAATTAAGATAAGAGACAACCAATCAAACAAGAGACAGTAGGATGCAAGAATTATAAACTAAACCAATTAGACTCATTGAAATTGTCACACCCTTAATGATGAAGATAGACACAAGCATCACTAAGAAATCAACAAGATCTAATTAATTACATACAAGTTTCATACAATCATAAGTAAACACTAGGTGAATTAGCCAAGCATAATTAATAAAGAGCAAGCAACAATTATGATAATTGAAGACATACCATAGGATTGGATTAACAAACAAACCATTACACGATGTTTATAGAGTGTTTGAAACCCTTTAAGTTGCTGGAAAAACACCTACCTAAACCCCAGAATCGGACTTAGGGTTTAAGGCTTACAAAAAGTGAAGTTACAATGTTATATTTATAGGCAGATTTTCTGTCGGCAAAGAGTGACGGCGTCACACCTAAAGAGTGACAGCGTCACGACCATTTTCTCACCAAACTGTAGATTTTCTCGTTCTGGTCGCGTGGGCTTTTGAATCACGTAAATCCGAGTTCGTATGCAAAAGTTATGGCCAAAACAGTATCAGCTACTTCGCGCGCATGTTGCAGCTTGTGACGGCGTCACCTTATGGTTGTGACGCCGTCGGCTTCATCTTCTGACGCCGTCGGGATCAAATCTAGGCTGTCTGATCTGCGACGCCCAACTATTTTAATACCTGAAGCCGTCACTTGATATTAAGCAATTTGGCTACTGAGCCGTCACAAATTGTGTACGACGGCGTCGCAGTTAAGCAGTGACGCCGTCGCCTTCAGTTCCAGCAGCCTGAGTGTCTCGATTCTTGACTTTGGCCATTTTCTTCATATATTCACGCCTTTTCATCCGAATAAGTGTCATTCCAGGATTTTTCCTTCAAAATACCTAAAAAGTGAAAAGGAACGATGTTAAGTAATAACGGATACAAAAGTGATCAAATAAGGGCTTAAATGACCCCTCAAAAAGGTACATTTTAAAACCTTATCAGAGATTATATCATATGAGTCCTACGCATTATCCTTGTGGTATTGCCAGAATATCTGAGTGATATGCAAACATATTCACAATGAAGATGGAAAGCCCTCTAGAGCCAAGATCAAACAAGCTCTTGGTGGGTGGCATGTGAGATCTATCCAATGGATCAACCATGTGACAACTGAACAGAAACAATGGGGCGATTCAAATTTTTGAATCAATCCTGGTTCAGGTTATGGATTGACGGATACCTTTGAAAAACAGGTCGTTGTGCTCAAAACTATTTTCTCTAGAACATCGAATGTGTATTAATATTTCAAAATAAAAGGTGTTTATGATTGATAATTGATTTTCTTTAAAACCTTCGTTGTATTGTAAAAACACATTATTTTGAGCAGTACACGATTATTTTTCAAATCTCTTTTCATCAATCGGTGAATCTCAATTTGCTGGTTCACTCACTCCGTGTTGTCTTCTTTGAGACATTCCGGTTTGAGAACATCTAGAGCAGCTGCGAAACCCTGTCAAGGAGATTCTTCGAATTATACCGATCACAGGCAGACTTGTACAGATCAACGGGGAACCGTGGGCCGTGTACCTCAATTCAACGAAAGTGATCAAAGACACTTTCGTGCGCTTTATTGCTAACTGTTGTATGCAGGTACGTCCGACATTTGCAGCTGATCAAAATGGAGAGGTTAATCCATAGCCGCATGCTCACTCATCACATTCATTTCTAAAGAAATCATGATAAGTGCATCGATGACTCTGATATTTTCACTCCATGCTTCTGCTACGCTGCTGTAAATATCATGAATCAACTAAAGCTTCCGCTACTCTGATGAAAAGATTTTATGATCCTAAATGTGAGCATGTCGGTCCAAAAGTCACAACTTCACATAATGTCAACACCACAATGGAAGACTCATAGATTTATGGTAAGTGATGATCTCAATGCTGGCTCAAAACTCATTATCACATGGATCAGTTAAAGACCTCCACTTAGATTAATCTAACATGCAAAAATGAAGAATCAATAAGTACGGGCTACAGAGCAAAGAACATTAACAAGAATCCAAGAACAATCTTAATGTAATATCTGTTTGTATTCAATGTAATTTGAGGTGACCTCCCTTAGGGGGAGATTGTTAGGATTTAGTAAATCCAGGTATTAAAGTGTCGGTCACCTCAAGTATATGTAATCGTAAGAAAGCTCGTAGTCGTAGTTATTTAATGTCAAGTAGTAGTTAGTTAAGTATCACCGTGGAGGACGGACGGGCTTTACCCACTGTATGCCAGATCCACAGCCCGTAGGTGGCGATTTGTGTAAGACTATAAATACCCTCTACCTCCCAATGTAGAGGGTTGGAGCTCATAATAATACTTTCATTTTCTCTCACTAAGTTCCCAAACCTCTAACTATTTCTCTCTCTAAAACCTTATTGTATACACCCCATTTGATCTTGATTTGATGTGTTTGTGAAATCCAATATGTTACAGGCCAGTAGTAGCCTAATTTCATTATCTTCGAGACAACTGAACATGGCCCTGCATGGAGGACGCAGGATCCTTCGTGGACTTCTGCGATGATGCTCGAAGCCAGCTTAGGTCCAACACATCTGAGCCAAGGTGAGAGAACGACCTTCTGTACAGGTTTTCTCCCATTAGCCGGTGTTGTGGAGACTTAACCCGTATCTTCCTTGCTAGCTTGGGATCCTCGAGGAAAAGATCACTCTACGAATAATGGACCTTTCGGGTAGAACTTCAACTAGTACTTCTTTGGTGAGATGGGCGAAGGCCATAGAGGACAGCTTGCTCAGTGCATCCGACTTCTTTTTCTAATTCCTGCAAACGTGTTGGATGGTCTAGGAATCGAAACTATCCAGCATCTCCCTTGTTTTGTCCAAGTATTGCTTGATGGCGGGTTGCCTTGCTTCATAGGATCCTGTCACTTGGTTTGCCACCAACTGAGAATCTACAAAGATGGCAAGAGCTTTGACCTACATATCTTAGGCTAGTCGAAGGCCTGCTAATAGGGCTTCATATTCTGCTTCATTCTTGATGGCTTCGAACTCAAACCGAAGGGCATATGTATGCTCCTTCCCTTCAGGGCTGACCAGCATTAGAACTGCTTCGGAACCGTCATAGCTTGATGCTCCGTATGTATAAAGCTTCCAATCATCCTGCAATTCGATGAGTTTAGCCTTAGGTTCTTCCTTTTTTGTGTTCGGTTCGGAAGTTGTTTCTACCAAGAAGTCTGCGAGAATTTTCCCTTTAATAGATTTTCGACATTTGAACTCTATTTCATGCTCCCCGAACTCGATAGCCCATTTTGCCACCCTTCCAGAATTTTCAGGCTTTGACAAGATCTGCTTGAGTGGTTTGTCAGTTAAGACTGTGATTGGGTGGGCCTTGAAATATTGTCGGAGCCTTCTTGCTGCGTAGATTAAAGCTAGTATTAGCTTCTCCAATGTTGGGTAGTTAACTTCTGCTCCTTGCAAGACCCTGCTGACAAAGTAAATGGGGATTTTCCTTTTGTCCCGTTCTGACATTAGGACAGCGCTAATGCTCTCCATTGAGGATGCTAAGTACATGAACAACACTTCTCCTTTGATTGGAGCTGTAAGTGTTTGAAGGATTTCGATGAACTCCTTCATCTTTTGGAAAGCAGCTTCTGCATCCTGGCTCAATTGGAAGGTCTTCTTGTCGACGCAGCCTTTAAGTGTTTTGAAGAACAGTAGGGACCTGTCTGCCCCCTTCGACAAGAATCGACTTAGCGCAGCCAGTTTCCCATTCAAACTTTGTACTTCCTTTAAGCATTTCGGAGCTTGGAGGTCTGTAATTGCCTTGACCGTAGAAGGGTTAGCCTTTATCCCTTGCTTCGTAATCAAATGACCTAGGAATTGCCCTTCTTCGACACCAAAAGAGCATTTCTTAGGGTTTAGCTTCATGTTGATCGCCCGAAGCTGGTGGAAGGTCTCTTAGACGTCAAGGAGTAGGTCCTCCTCTGTTTTCTCTTAATAACCATGTAGGATCGATAAAACTAGTGATTCATGTGGTTCGGGGGGTCGGGGAAGCTCAAAGAATGAGAAAGACATGGTTATTGTATTAGATAGAAAAGGGGAAGATGTGTGTGTTTCTAGAGAGAAGAAGAAGAAACCACACACACTTCTTTACAAAATGTGAACTTCCTACCCTCCTAGTTGGGCCTAGGAGGGGTATTTATACTTCAACAAGCCTAACTTAGCACTATTGACTAAACTAGTCCTTGTAAATGAGTAAAAGAAGAAACTAATGCAATTCCCGTAATGACTTCACTTTAGCGAGGCTAACAATCTCTCCCCAAGTGATGTCATACGGGAGTTGCTTACAATGTTCCCTACAAGCAAAATTAAATACAACAGATAAGCGCAGCAGCTCCAAGAGTGTCTTCACAGTCTTCAAACTTCATGAATCTTCTCATCTGCCATCTCTTTACTTGCAGAAGAACAATGCGAGCAAATCTAATTAGGGATTAAATCGACCTTTTGCTCTCCCCTAATTAGTGCTCTCCCCAAACGACAACTTTTCTGATGAATTTCCTGAATTCAAAGAAGTCTTTTGATAATTAAATTAGAACCGTCTTTAGTCTTCTAACACGCAGCGGAAAATGTAGAAAAGACTGTCGACTCGACCTTCTTCAAGATTTTCCATTCGGGGGAATAAGATATCAACATCTTCATCTCACCAAATGCATTCCAGTTATCTTGCATATATCAAATCGGCCCATAATGTACACATTTCTCTCCCATGAAGGTTACGATTTATCGGAATCAGCATACAATTGTGTACATGAAGCATTAACTGGAAGCATTCTATCATAAATCAAATCAGCCCGTGAGAAGATGTCGATAAACAATACCATTTGAAATTGTCTAACTCATCTCAACCCCCTGTATCAAAATTCAACGGTGCGTAGTAACCACATGTGAAGATAACCCAATATGACAAACTTGAGAAAGAAGTAAAATCTCCCGCATGGTTACTTAAGCTTGCACTATCCTTGGGAAAAAGAACGGTGTACCCATTGTACAAAACCTCTTGACGTATACTCAACTACGTGAGACACCGAAGTGATAGCTACTTTGTGGGTTAAGAGAGAAAGAATCACAAAAGTAACTAGATAGCAAGTCTTCATCACACTCAATATATTTGCCCAGACAAGTCATCTTCGCGGAAGGGAAGAAAGAAAGAAGATGAAATAAGTAAACACGCCGGTCAAACTTCACATCAAACCCAAATAAATAATAAAGCATCATCTTCGTGGTCACATTTGATATTCATTTCAAAATATAGCCGTGAATGTGTATCCTCCGTGAAAATTATACCATAAATACCACTTTCATAGAAAAATTGTATCAAAATTTTGAAACAAAATTCGGATATCAATTTTTCATATATATCCCATTAATCTTAGCTTAGATCACGTTTCCATACTCAGCCCACAAACGAGTTAAGTCCAACGCCCAAATCCATACACGGCCCACAAAAAAGTAATACCCGATCCATTTTCACTATCCCATCCGGTTATAAAGTATTTGACCTAGAACACTTAAACCTAAAAACACAATCCCAAATATTCGCCTACCACTTATCTGGAAAAGAGATACGCTCCCTTTATCTCACAAACAACTCGTATACATCTCATCTCCATCACCATCAATCGCAACGCTTCAATGGACCAATCTCTATTCTCACTATCAGAAGCAAACAAAGACAACAAGATTGGCAACAAGATCCATTCAAATGGGTCTCGGGTAGGTTATGTCTTGATGTTACTTTTCATTTTGTCTTTGGTCATGAACGAACAAAAGGTGATGGGAATAACAAACATGTTATTATCTCTTAACCTTTATTCGGATATTAACGAAGCATAGCTTCATATGGATCAATGATGATTGTTGTTCAATCTTCAAAAAAATCTTTGAAAGATTGGAAGAAGTGAACCGGATCTGAGATTAATTAATCTTTTCAGTTTTAGAGTTGAGTTTTGGGTAAGAGATGGAGTTGAGTTAGGGTAGTTTTGATTGGATGATGATTGTGTTGGATTTGTTGTTGGTATTTTCCTCTTGGACTGATGATGGTGTTGCAACTGAAGTCCTGATGTTTGGTATATGGTCTGTTATGGTCTTGTGGTCGAGGTCTTTTTTACGCATAACTTTTGCATTTCTTCCTTTCTTACTCTTAAAAAAAAACCATACGCGTAGGTTTTTATTCTTATGCGTAAACAGATTTGGTCTTACGCGTAAGGCTGCTTATGCGTAACCAGGCTTAGGCGTAAGCCTAGGCTTAAGCGTAACGCATACGCGTAACTTTTTCCTACGCGTAACTTCACAGCTACGCGTATCTCAACTGTAGATTCATCATACGCGTAGAAAAAGAGGGTTTTGACCCTTTGACTTTTTCCGGCGAAATTTTCCGACCATGTTTTTCCGTTCAGTCTTCAAAAAAACCCAGAAAAGCATAAAAATTGCTTCTGTTTTGACTGTTTGACCACGAAACTGACGGTAGACCACTTTTTGTTTCACGGATATTGGTACAAAAAAAATGTCTAAAAAATAACCTGTTTGGACCAGATGATAGACCAAGACAGATTGACAAGAAAATTTAAGACATTTTGTAACCAAAAAAGATACCAAACATGAATAAACTGTTTTACCCACAAATCGGAAAAAAAAATTTCCGACCACAAAATAAGCTCAAAAACAGTAATAAACATGTATCAAAAACCACAATAAATCATCAAAAAGTAACCTTGGCTCGTTATACCAATTGTAGGATCGATAAAACTAGTGATTCATGTGGTTCGGGGGGTCGGGGAAGCTCAAAGAATGAGAAAGACATGGTTATTGTATTAGATAGAAAAGGGGAAGATGTGTGTGTTTCTAGAGAGAAGAAGAAGAAACCACACACACTTCTTTACAAAATGTGAACTTCCTACCCTCCTAGTTGGGACTAGGAGGGGTATTTATACTTCAACAAGCCTAACTTAGCACTATTGACTAAACTAGTCCTTGTGAATGAGTAAAAGAAGAAACTAATGCAATTCCCGTAATGACTTCACTTTAGCGAGGCTAACAAACCATGTCATCAACGTATGTCTCGAGATTTCTGCCTATCTGTTTGTTGGAGGCTTTATCTACGAGCCTTTGGTATGTTGCCCATGCGTTCTTTAATCCGAAGGGCATTTTTCTGCAATAGTAGACACCTTTGCTTGTATAGAAGGCTATCTTTTCCTCATCCTCCTTTGCCATCTGAATTTGATGATACCCTTTATAGGAATCTAGAAAACAATTTAGTCGGAAGCCTGCTAAGGACTCTACCTTCCAATCAATTTCTGGCAAGGGGTAGCAGTCCTTCGGGCATGCCTTGTTGATGTCAGTAAAGTCAACACACATGCGCCACCCTCCGTCGCTCTTCTTTACCATGACTGGGTTGGCCACTCAAGTTTGGTATTTGACTTCCCGTAGAATACCTGCTTGTGTCAATTCGTCGACCTCCTTGTAGGCGACAGCGTTTCTTTCGGGGGTAGGCTCCTTCTTTTCTGCTTGATGGGCTCAATATGCTTGTATTCGTTGAGCCTGTGTTCCATGCCGAAGGGCTTTCCGTCTATTAACAATGTTCTTGGGACTCCTGTCATGTTAGAATATTTCCATGCAAATATATCAAGGTTAGTCCGTAACAGCTCTGTGAGCTTCGCCTTGAAATTCGTCGGGAGTTGCTTTCCTTTCACCACTGTCTACTTGGGGTAGCTAGGGTTTACTAAAACCTGTTCTTCTACATCCGTACAGGTCAGAATTGCCATTGGAGGCTCCTTCGACCCTTCTTTGACCTTCTTGACACAATATACTCCCTTATATGCCCTATAATTAGAATAAACAGTTCCCACTCTAAAGGGAGTTTGGAACTTAATGGCAGCCTCTTTTGCATAGTTGTTCTCCCTATCAGAAAATTGTAAGGAGAATCTGACCTGACTATGACGAAGGTGAGCGTTTCCGTGCGGGATAAGGGCCCTTCTCCAAGGGGCCATGAGTGTTCGCCGGAGAACCCTACCAAAGGTGCTTTTGAGTCTACCCTCTACGAGCGTATCGATGGTTTGATCTTTAGGAAGCAGTGCTCATAGATGATCTCGCAGGAGCTTCCACAATCCATGTATGCTCGATTTACCTCCTTGTTGTAGACCCATACCTTGATGACTACGAGGTCATTCGAATGTGTTTGCCCCAGAATGGACGGGAATGTTATCTCTCCTACACTTCCCAGCTCTCCATCTGCTTCTTTCCGCTTTAAGGTTGGATCGTGCCTGTGCACCATCAGTATCGGAGCTTCTACAGGGGTAGATTCCTTTTTTTCCCCTTCCATTCACCCAACTGAGTGTCAGAGAACTTGTCCTTCCCCTTCTTGATGCCTTTAACCAGATGTGCCAATTTCCCGGAGCATACTGCCTCTTCTATTTGCTTCTTCAGCTCTCTGCAGCTGTTAGTGTCATGCCCATGGTCTTCATGGAAGTGGCAGTACTTCGACATGTCCCTGGCTTTGCTTCGTGCTGACATTCGAGGTGGTGGGTTGAAGGTCTTTGCGGCTTTCTCGGTAGCGAGGATTTCCCTAAAAGATTTGACCAGGTTTGCCAAGAGTCCATGATTCGAGCCTTTGTTATATGGAGTGAAGCGGTCTCTGCTCTTCTTCCTATTCTTGGATCCTTCCCAGGAGGACCCTCTGGAGAATTTGTCGGAGGCCTCTCTTTGCTCGATCGGAGCTCCGTTGGCTGCTACTTCCTTGGACTCAATCCAAGTGTATGTCTTTTCCATGAGTGCCTTGTAAGTGGTAGGAAGATCGGTGGACAGGAATTCCACCAAGCTTCGAGTTCGTAAGCCATGTACGAAGCCAGAAATCCTTTGCTCTTTATGTAACCCCAGAATTTGCAAAGTTTCATCGATGTACCTTGTGATGAAGGCCCTTGTGCTTTTGCTGTCCCTTTGCTTGATGATATGCACAACTAGATGAGTTTTGGTGTACTTCTTCTGCTGGCTGAAGTGTGATCGGAACTTAGCCTTGAGATCCTCCAGACTTACAATGCTTCCCACCTTTTGCCCATTCCACCATATTCGTGCTGAGTCTCGGAGAGTGTATGTGAACATGTGGCATGCTACAGGCATAACCCACTTCTGCATCTTGATAGCGCTTTCAAACAAGTGTAAGAAGTTGTCGGGATCACCTTTCCTGTCGTAGGTGCCTATGTGTGTAGGCATCTTCACACAATCAGGTAGAGGGTAGTCTTCGATCCACTTCACAAAAGGTGTGCAAGCTCCAGAAGCTTCCTCTTAGAAAGGGTTGTATGGAGGTGGATAAACAGGTGTAGGGTTATACTGGTTAGGAAGTGGTTGTGAGAATGCAACATAGGCTGTAGGAGGTTGGTACGAAGGGTTTCCCCCCGTCGGTTATGTAGGGTGTACAGGAAGGTGTCCGTATTGTACTTGCTGGTAACTCTGGTTGTGGAGAGACCCGCTCAGAGGATAGGTATTATAAGACTGAGCAGGTAGTTAGGGATTCATGCCTTGAGGGGGTAGCTGGTTCATTCCAGAGTATGGAGGAGGTCCTCTGACACTCGAGACATATGATGAAGGTATCGGAGCCCGCATCCCCTCTCTTCCTAAGTGGGCTGCTAGGAGAGGTGGTAGGTTTACCCCTCCGTTTCCTACTGGGTTTCTTCCTCCGTTGGAGTTCTCACTCCTTCTTTCTCCCTGCACTCGTTCCCTTCTTCCCGGATCTCCCCCGGGACCTTCTTCAAAACCAACAGTTCTTCCGTTATGTCTCCTTATGGAAGGAGAACCATTTCGTAGGGCCAAACGCCCCTTGCTAATTGGTCGAGGCCTTTCATCTACCTCGATCTCTTCGTCATATTCCTCACTGGAATACTCCAATTCCCTTCGCATCTCAGTGTTGCGAACTTGCCTCTTGTGAGCCCTTAGCAAGGACTATAACGCTTTGAAGTTTGCCTCAACGAAGGCAGGGCTAATTTCTGGAACAGGGTTAGCGGGAGTTGATGCATGATGTATGGGAGTGGTTTCTAGGCGAGATCGTGTAGTGAAGGTGAAGGCAGTTATGGGGGCGAGATTATCGGTGTTAGTTGCGGTGAGGGGTAACAAGGGTAGAAAAACCTGGTGGAGGTGTATCATCTCTTCCTGGTTCCATGCCAGAAAAGTAGCGTAATCAGTTAGGGTATCAAGACTTGGTGATTACGGGACTAATAGTAGCGTGTCCCACGGATGGCGCCACTGATTGTACAATAAATTGCACTACCAAGCTTCAATGGTGATCGAAGGTATGAGGGGTGTATGTTCCAGCCAAAATTGTGTTTCACCTGAGAATAAGAAATACGAAGACACTACGTTAAGTGATTATGCAGGGGTTGGACCCTGCGAACCACCTCCGGCGTGGGAGTAAGTATGGGTTATGGTTGTATATGTGTGTGTAAGTAAAGAGATGAGTGTTGAGTGACCTTACCATAATCCTCTGCCCGTCCAACATATTTATAGTGGAAGAAATAGGGTTGAGGGCACCTCTGCGCAAATGTCGGAGAACATGGGGGCATCCCGTGTGTGTGGGTAACCGCTAAGGCTTAGTGACCCACGTTCTCAAACTTGGCGGGAAAGCCAGGAAAGAGAGGGAGATCGTGGGTTTGACCAAGTCAGGAAGATCTCCTATCCGTTGCTCCTTCGTCAGCCATTCCCCGAAGGGCTTAAGGCTTCGAATGACGAATTCCCCATAGGTAACCTTCTTGTGTACGAATGGTTTGATGCCCACAAACATTCAGGAGACCTAACTTGGGCCTTCATTCAGAAGGTCTTCGACACATCTCGAAGGGGGGTCCGGTCGAGTTTCGAGGGTACATCATCAAGTATATATATATATATATATATATATATATATATAGTTATTTTCATAAAGGACTAATTTTGTAAAAGTTTATAACCTAAGGGTATTTTGTTTCAATTTATAAACTTAAGGGTCTTAAAAATTTATTTTCGATAAATAAAAACCCTATCTTTATATGTAACACAATACTAGGGAGCTTCATGTGAGGGGTTCATTTGGGTACTCGTTTTGACGAGTTTGCTGGGTTTACAACTTAAAGTGCCATGGCTCCTCAAACTTTTACTACATGCCCTCTGGATTATGATGGCTTGAACGGTGTTACATTACGTATAAATCTTGTACTTAACAATGTAACACAATACTAGGAATATTCATGTGATGGGTTTCATACCTCTGGATTATGATGGCCCGAACGGTGTTACGTTATATATAAATCTAGTATACTTAGGAATACTTACTTAAGAAACATAGACAAACCAATTAGGACTTGACATACCTACACATACACTACCTCAAGATACGTGGGTAAGCCATCTAAATCCTTATCACATTTCCCTAGACCTAGGTGAGTTCATAGCCACAGTTTTTAAATGCTTTCTGAACCCGTGAGAGGGATACATGCTTTAAACCGAATAAAAGTCTATTGTTTGATTATTGCACAAGTACCTTCTATGCCACCATTACATAACAAATTTCATGAACCATAATCACTTGCGAGTGAATATGAGTATAGTGAGTAGATCTATTTAGAGTTTGACAACTCTCGTTTGTTTACCCCAGCCGGGTACCAATTAGCACTATACTTGAGAACTAAAAGGTTAACCTTGGCAAGTTAACCTTATCTCCGGTCATGATTGGTCTGCAGTGCCACCATTGACTCGAACTGTTAACGTGGGGTGTCATGAGCTTAGTGCAGTAATACTATTTCCTTTACAACTACTTTCCAATGTCCCCAGTGGAGCTTGTATTCAAACCTATTACTACCAAAAACCTATGACCTAACTCAACCATAATGTTGACCTTTAAGCACGTTATCCCAAGTAACTAGTCCCCCTCCCTTTAGGATCTATGGTACGGAGTGACATTGGACAGAAGGACTTCCTACATGTTATTATTCATCTTCTTTTGCTTTAAAACGTATCTTTGGGACCTCTCTTTTGGTAAAAGTACATCTTTTACTGTAAAACTCTGATAAATAAATGAATGATAACTCATCTTTTTCAAAAATGTCTCTTCTTGAGTCATTTTCTATTATCATCACTTTGTATCCATGAAGTAATACCCCAAATCAAATTCCACTGCGATCTATAAAAATGGGGGTGTTACATATCAATACTTGGCGGGTATCAAATCGGAGATTGCCTACAAGAATTAATCTTGACTATAGGGGTGTTGAACTTGATTATGTGAGATGTCCGATATAACGCCCTAAAATTTTGATTAACTTTTTAATTATCGACTTTAGTTATACCATAAGTTAAATAAATAAATAGTAATATAAATGTAACATTGGACCAATAGGTTTTAAAAAAAATGTTTTGGGCTAAGTTTTCTTATTTAAACCCATATACCCAAGCCAGACCAGAATTTGATAAACCCGTTAAACAAAAAAAAAGAAACTGGTTTCTCCCTTCCCTCCCATAATCGAAATACAAAAAAAAAGAGGAAAACCCTAGCCTCCATAAATGGTTGTCATCAAGAACTCAAGATCAAGATTCGTGGTAATTCCGCGAAGGTTTGGTATGATTAATCGCCTGTTTTCTTTAACATCTTTGTTTTTAAAAAAAATTCATGTAACTATAAGTGATGGATATGATTAGGGTTGATTAAAATCCCAGTAATGAAACATTTCTTATCATTATAACATAATTAGGGATGTGTTAGAGGTTTTATCTTGCGTTGGTTAGAGTTAGGGTTTTGTTTGTAATGTTGTGCAGAATTTGGGTTGGATTGATGAGTGTCCAAACTGAGGATGCCAACATGTTTTAAGTGATTTTTGGGTCAAAACATAATTACTATTCCTCTACTTTCTGGAAATATAAGATTTATGTCATTTGGAGGTCGGGAAGGTTGGTTTTTCATTTTTACAAGTTAAGGTGTCGAATCTGGGAAAGTTGAGTAAAATTTTGGGTTGTAGTATTTTAATTACCATGAATAAACCATTGAGAGTTTTGACCTCTCCTTCTCCAGTCTAGATATTTAGGATATGGGTGACTTCTGGGAATTTTGGTGGAATTTTTGGAGTTGTGGAAACGTGTGTTTCTTATCTAAACTTTTAGGGTTTCTGTTTCTGGATACTTTCTGGAAAAGTCTGGAGGTTTGATTTTCTACCCACACTTCTGCACCATAATGAAATCTACAAAAATTCTTGGAGTAACGTAAAACATGTGGGAACATCTGTGATTTTTGTTGAATTTTGTTAAGCTTATTTGATGTGTCGAATGAGTTAAAAGATAACCTTAAAAACATTGACAGATTTCTGAAAATGTTGAAAACCCTAATGATGTAACTTTGATGGCTATAATTAGTAAGAATTTAACTTTGACTCTTAAATTGGAATTAAACACATTCTAAGCCCTAAATGTAACTTGTTATCATAAGTAAACCTAAAATGAGTTGATTCGGAATATTACCCGGAAAGTAACCAATATTGGAGAGTTACTTAATTCGGAAAGCTATCTTAATCGGTAAACTTACTAATTATGGAAATCTGCTAATTATGACAGTTGCTAAATTTAGAAAGTTTCTAAAAAGGGATAGAAACCCTAAATATGAATAATTGTGAATATGAGATGTTTTCTAAAATGTGAACGATCATTATTCGTGTAGATCCGCGGAGGAAGAAGTAGCATTGGTTACTTATACATTTTGGTGATTGCTTACGGTTTGAGGTACATATATTCTTTCCCTTTTCAGTAGGGATACCTTTCTACGTTCTGAATCCTTTGATATGATCCCTTGCTATGATTCCCCTCTGATGATCCTTTGTTTGCATTCTGAATTGATTCGCATGCTATGATTCTTCGATATGATTCGTTTCATTATGACTTCAGTATGATATGTTATGATATGATTCAGTTGCCATGATTTGTATGATTATGATTTGGTCTGATTTGGATATGATTATGATTGTACGTTCTGCCCCTTTTGTTATGAGCCAACTAGTCATGGAGGTACCATGACCAGGTCATTGATGGCACCAATGGTATGACACCATCTGAGGCGGTGTGATTAGTCCTCGGTGTCCCCATTATGATTTGATTTGATTTGATATGATTTGTGATTTGTGGAGCCTTATTCACATGTGTACACCTGCCTCGCAAACAGGGTACATATTGTCTTATGTATGTGGGGGGGGGGGGCGGGGGGGTATGGATGCATCCTAGGCTTATGATTTGATATTATTTGATATGATATGATTTGATATGATTTGACATCATTTGTATGGATTTGGCGTTTGGGTTGTGTGGAAAACTAGAAGGGGGGGTTGAATAGTTTTACCAATTAAAACTTTGTTTTAAGTTATTTAGATCGACTTATGTCAATCTTATTTTGATGTGTGTTGGATGTTGATAAACAAGCATATAGAAATATGAAATATGTAATGAAAAAGATAAAGAGTAAGAAGCACAAAATCACAACGCGAGTATTTATAGTGGTTCGGCTACAAGGAAACCTTCCTTGCCCTACTCCACTCCCCGAGTCACCTACTCGATAGTTCGTAATCACTACAAAACACCGACTCCTTATGGTGGAGAAACCTTCACAACGTTGCCTACTCTTTTTCCGGTACTAGGCTAACCACCGGGTCCTTTCACCAAGGAGAACCAAACCTATCACCGAGTTCCATTAAAATAGAGGAACTACTACCTAACACTACACAACTCCTAAAACCCCAAAGGAGACTAACTCTTTATTACAACATCATCAAGGATATCAATATCCTTGGATCCAATACTAATCTATCTTGTACATCGAAACACACCATATCAAATGTACACCTTAGGCACCTTCCACTAATGCCCTTGGCTCGACTTCTAGACAACCTCAATGCCTTTAGCCTTGACTTACAAGCACTCTTCACTAGTGCTTCTAATATGGACGTTCGACACCTTTCACTAATGTCTTCGTCTTGACCCTTTAGACATCTATCACTAATGTCTTCAAAACTACACTTCTTATGAGAAAGAAGAGAACTATCAACAAGAGAACCTCAGTAATCTTAATGATAACGAAGCATGGCAACTCATGGACTTGAGCTTGCTCGTCTTCAAAAGATGGTGATCTCGCCTTTAAGAGGAACCTAGAGAATCACACAAAAACAAAACTACATACATAGATCACTTGGATATGAGGTTAGAGAGTTTAAAACTCAAAGAGAAAATATGTGAGAAAGGGGTGAGAAACAATGAAGGAATGGCTCATTATTTATAGAGAGAAAACAACTACTGTTCCATGGATCCCACACATACCTCCCTTGAGGGATCCGTTCAGTGTATTAGCTGGGATCCGTGGGACGCTCCCTTTTGCCCATGGGTTTTGGGTCATGGGTCATGGGTTATGGGTCATGGATATCAAGTAGGTTCAATGTACCTTCAAGATGCAATGCATCTAGTCCATGGTTCATGGATTAAAACTATGGGCCATGGATTAAAACCATGGGTCATGGATATTATCCATATATTACATAAGCATGAGGTCATGCAGAGGGTTATGGGTCAAGTTCCATTGGTATGGGTCATGGAATTTGGGTTGTACCCAACTACATTCAATGTATTTGGTCAATGAGTCAAATACTTACGTTTCTACCCAATTTTATTACCCATTTTAATACATACTAGTTATGCATATATTTACCCAATATGTAAACACTAGTTGTTGTACATATGTATTATTAAATCATAAAATCACTTATACTTGTTATAGTGTTTTATGTGAAAACGTAAGTGTGTTAGAAAACTATTGGCTCAAACCATTTACGTATTTTATTTGTTTCGTTAAAATGATTTTACGTTTGTTATCGACAAAACATTAGAAGATCGTAAAATATAAATAAACGTTTTTACGGCTTATTTTTATTAACAAACTCCCCCTTTTTGTTGATGACAAAACATAAAATTATTTTAAGGAAAATGTTTGATGGTGACGACGAAAAGGAAGCCGTAGCTAGCGTTGACTCAACACGTTGATTTTTTTCCATTATTCCTCCTAATGATGAAAATGTTGCCGGTGGTGGAGGATGAGATGGCCTAGGAGGAAAATCCTCTAGATTGTAGAGGTGTGGTGATGAGAGTGGAGGGGTAAATGATAGAGCTCTAGGCACCAATGGTGATGGTTTAGTGGAGATGGGATTGTTTGGTCTAGGAGGTATGGTGGTGTTTGGTATTGATAGTTTTGTGGGAACTATCCTTTTAGGGATTGTTTTGATTGGAGGAGAAATCCTACCATTTGTGGATTTAACCGAAGATGATTCGGTTGAGGAGATTTCGTGTACAACACGAGCAATTTTCTTGGGTGGTCCTTTGGTGGATGGGTTACCACTTGGAGCTTTCCTCATGATGAGATGATTCAAAGAGGTTTGTAAAGGTTTCTAGGTGCTGAAAATAAAGATGAAGATGATGACTTTAGGAGTCCTAACAATGTGGTTTATAAAGCAAGGGAGTTGGCAAGTGCATTCAAGACTTAAGCCACTAAAATTCATTGGAATGTGATGATTAGCATGCACAAGAGTCAACTTCAGAGCTGTACTGATCTAGGAACTTAATTAAGATGAGATGGAGTGTTCAAGTTAGCAAGATGAGCTTGAAATTATTGTTTTAGCTAGAGTTGACATGAATATGTCATACGGATCCCACGGATCCCTCCAATTAGGGATCCGTCTAGGCTAATCCTAGGGATCCGTCTCTCAGCAGCTAAGAAAAGATAACAATGATGTTTGTAAGGTCTAATGCCTATACCTTCTTGAGTGTTTCAGTCCATCTAAGTGTCTTAAATGAAAGGGTACTCAAATGCTTAAGGGTAATGAGTGATGTAGTTAATGATTGCCTTTTATGGAAGAAATTGGAACTTTTATGAGTACCAATGAATGAACAAGGATGAGACTAAAGACTTGAGAGTGTTAAATGGAGCTAAATGATCCTAGAGATTAGATAGTAACTTTAGATAACCTTTTTGAAGATATCCTAAAAGCTTAAGATGGAAAGACTAGGGTTTGATCTATTTTGACCCTTCTTGAGGTAAGCATGACTATAATTAATTTGCTAAAATTAAGAGATTTCTAAAGCAAGATGTATTATCATGTGAGAGATCATGTATGAGTATAAGAGGGGAAGAGTAATGAGTTTTTGGTGAGACGATAGATCTACAAGCTTTTAGAGTGAGATCTAAGTGAGTTAAGCGTGAGTATGAACCATTTACTCAACTTGATAAGGACTCAATTTGTCCTAAGGAACTATGTCTTAGCTTAGTGTGAAGTGATCTAAATACATGTTTTGAAATAAAATGATTGCAATTGCATTTCTGTTTGCCAGATCCCACGGTTCCGTAAGAGTAGGGATCTGTCTAGCACAAACTTTGGGATCCTTCTCTCTGCTAAGCAGAACCTTTACAAAAGGTATGCAATGGTTTGCACAATGCATCATATTTCAATGCTTGTGTTTTTTCTAAGAGATTCTAACACTAATGTAATAGAGAAATCAAATGTAAGATGTTTTATTTCATGAAGGAAATTACATTTCATTGATAAAGCATGGATACTAAGGATTGATCCTATTTGAAAGAAGACAAAGTTCCTTGAGCATTTTTGCTAGAAGGATCATCAAATGGTTGATGAGTGTTTGCCGATTCAGGAATGAAGAAAGTCTTCACGAGAGATGTGTTTAGAGGTTCCATCATCTTGTTCACAAGTATGTACAACGGACTTTGAAATTGTGGGTGGAAGTACATGATGTGACGATAAAGGCATGTCAAGAACCTTCCATAAGGGATTAGTTTGTTCTTTGAGCCTTGAAGAATTACAATTCACCTTGCAAAGAAGTAGGCGAGATTGTATGGTTGTTTTGTTAGCAAACAATACATTATGTGAGCACAACAAGCAGGAAGGATTTCTCGATTTCCCCTAAGACTCCAAACATTTTCAGGTAGGATGAGTGCAAGAGCCTTGTACTCTTCTCTCGAATATCCCGTGTATAGATAATGTATGGATGGAGTAATAGGGTCGAGGTTTGCATATTATGCTAGTCAAATCTGCCGGGAAGGTATGTGTGAACAATATGGACTATTTTCTTCACGAAAGTTGAAGAGAGAATCAAGATACCAATCTTCAGTGAAAGCACATTGTCCATGATTTGGAATTTGAAGGATGTGAGCAAATTACCCAAGGGTTAAAACAAACTTTAGGTTTTTGATCCAAAACCAAAGGGATAGAGAGTGATCCTCGTTACGAATGAGTTCAACTTGACGGAAGAATTCCAGTACAAACCTTGGATGTATTTTCTCGTTAATTTTGAGAAGACATTCCAGTCCTATGGTTCGGAAAGAGGTATTAATACCTTCTTCGTATTGTAGAGGAGTGTCGACAATACGTCCTTCATGGAAGTGACGGGTTTCGAGATTATTGAACCCACGGACATGATTGCCAGGTGTGTTTGGCTCAAGAGAGATGTTAGGAGTGTAGACGCTAGTGAGTGAAAAATCGAACTCATACTCATGCGACATAGCGAAACCTATAGAAAAGAAGAGTTAATAGGATGCGACGTATTACGGGGAAAAGACAATGATTACCTAACGTTTTTACTAGATTTTTATTAACAATGATAATTAACTCACTTGATATTTGAAAATCCAGTGGAACATTTCTTTTAGGAAGAAAGCGGTTTTTATTTTGCATGAAAAACTGTTATCCAGAAGGACGGTTCCCTTTCATGAGGGATCCGGCTAGTATATCTACAGGGATCCATGGATCTGTAGTGACAGAAAATAGTTTTGATAAAAACATAGGTTTTTGCATCTTATAGTTTTATACCACGATATGTAGGTAAGCCAATATTAATTTTTCGCATGCATTATCAGTTTCTAACGTAGCTTAAGACAACAAAGAAAATACGAAGGAGTAAAAGAAATAGAAAACACATTATGACAAATAAACTAGATAAACTAGAACATTAGTAATATTTCATTTCAATCCTAAGAACGATACAATGGATTGGGTATATAACACCAATGTAGATTAACAACACAAAGTATATGTCTCCGTATGAGAATTCATCATAGGGAACACGAGAAGGATGAGTGTTACGGCGATGAGTACGAGGGTGATGTAAACCATGTTGATGATGAACCTTGTTGGTTTTGGTTTGAGATGGGATGAGATGAGGAGGAAGATGAAGTTTTTGAATGAGAGATAATTTTTGAAAATGGAAGATTTGAAAAAGTGGGGATTTGGCAGAGAAGCTATCAGAAGGGATATTTATGAGGAAAGAGGAATTTTTTATATTTGTGTTTTGTTGTATTATTAGAAAGATATGATTTTTGGATTATATGAAAATAAAAACACAAGTTTTATAAACCTCGACTTTAGACGAAAAAGTAACACGTATGCGAGAAAGACTCCCTAATGAAGCTACATGTAATATATGAATATGCACAAAAGATAATCATATAAATACCTATGTAAGCATACTTATTTATCAATCTAATGTTATTTAGAGATAAGTGGAAAGTCGTACCACTAATACACTTAGGAATGTCTTTACAAATGACACAAAAAATGTTAGTAGACAATTTCGGCTCCTTTGTATTTAGGATACCTTCTTAGGGAAGGTATTCTTGTTACCCAACAATTCCTACGGCTTGGTAGGTATGAGCTTTAACTAAGCAACATGACAAAGATGATTAGTGCAATTAAATAAATAATAAAAAAAATGTTGTCATCTAACCAACATCCAAACAAAGAGTTATAAAAAACATGGTATTTATTTTTATAAAAGACCTTCTTTGTATTTTTCAATTAACCATGGATCGTATCAACTTTTTAAAATACAATATACTTTAAGGAACTTGGTAACGAAGCTCTGATACCAATTGTGGAAAACTAGAAGGGGGTTAAATAGTTTTACCAATTAAAACTTTGTTTTAAGCTATTTAGATCAACTTATGTCAATCTTATTTTGATGTGTGTTGGATGTTGATAAACAAGAATATAGAAATATAAATATGTAATAAACAAGATAAAGAGTAGGAAGCACAAAACCACAACGCGAGTATTTATAGTGGTTCGGCTACAAAGACACCTTCCTTGCCCTACTCCACTCCCCGAGTCACCTACTCGAGAGTTCGTAATCACTACACAACACCAACTCCTTATGGAGGAGAAACCTTCACAACGTCGCCTACCCTTATCCGGTACTAGGCTAGATACCGAGTTCCATTACAATGGAGGAACTACTCCCCAACACTACAAAACTCCTAAAACCCCAAAGGAGACTAACTCCTTATTACAACATCATAAAGGATATCAATATCATTGGATCCAATACTAATCTATCTTGTACATCAAAACACACCATATCGGATGTACACCTTAGGCACCTTTCACTAATGCCCTTGGCTTGAGTTCTTGACAACCTCAATGCCTTTAGCCTTCACTTTCAAGCACTCTTCATTAGTACTTCTAATATGGACGTTGGACACCTTTCACTAATGTCTTCGTCTTAACCCTTTAGACATCTATCACTAATGTCTTCAACACTACACTTCTTATGAGAAAGAAGAGAACTATCAACAAGAGAACCTCGGTAATCTTGATGATAACAAAGCATGGCAACTCATGGACTTGAACTTGCTCGTCTTCAAAAGATGGTGATCTCGCCTTTAAAAGGAACCTAGAGAATCACACAAAAACAAAACTGCATACATAGATCACTTGGATATGAGGTTAGAGAGTTTAAAACTCAAAGAGAAAACATGTGAGAAAGTGTTGGATCGATATACTCTGACCAAACTAACTATGTAGCTTGTAAGGGTTTAGCAAACTTGGATAAATCCTAAATTACTAACAATGAAACACTGATATTACTCTATTGAGTTTTCGAAAGCTACTTCACTAAAGCTAAGAAGAATAACTTTAAACTTCTACGATTATATTAAAACTTTGAACCTGCTTGTTATACAGATTCACTAACAACCCTAATAACCCTAATATCGTACTTGCATGTAAGTCGTATCTCTAATATTCTCTAATGTTGCATACCTCTAATGCCAATCTAGGGGTCCTTTTAAAGGCATAAGGAGTACCCTAGTCGGTTTACAGTTACAATCCTTGTACGACAAGTAATACTAATTCTAAACTAAGAATATTCTAGAATTACATAGTAATCCTTGAATGATTTGCATAGCAGTCCTTTAGCCTTTGCAGTACTTTGACACGAGCAATACTTTGACTTTCATTAAGCAGTACTTTGACTTTCTTCAGTACTTTGACTTTCTTCAGTACTTTAGCTTTATATCCCAACAATCCTCCCCTAACTTGAATTCTACTTGCTTGATTTCAAGTTCCTTTGTATCTTTAACTTTAACATCTTTTTCTTCAAGGAAAGATTGTGTCTTTATCTTCAGATTTGTCTTGTACTCTCTGTGCTTGTATTATCATTATCAAAGTAGTCTTTATAAGCAATCCTTTTTAGCAATCATTATCAGCAACCTTCATCTTTTCAGCTTCTCAATAACAAATGGCAAAATGTACAGCAGATCATAAAGTTTCAGACTATTCTCATCACTTCCAGGTGTGTTAAATCCTATGAGAGATGAATCATTGAAAATTTAATGGATTTTGATGTCTCTTTACCAAAGCCGTTAACTCTGGAGTAGCCAATGTTTAGGTGTTTAAAACCATGGTACATTGATAACCATATGATTTTTGGAAAATTATCAGCTATCAACGGATTTGTTAAGTCTGTACCAATAGCCGTTTGCTTTTGGACTAGTTAGTTCTTACAACCATGGTGAACTAATTACCATATAAATGGATTTTCCATAGCCTTTACCACAAGCCATTTTCTTGTGGACTAGCCAACTCTTCACTATTACATATATGATTAGTTGAAAACCATACAATTTTTAGTAAATTGTCAACTAAAAACGGATTTGATAATCACATCCGAGCCATACCCTCATGATGAGTCAAACTCTTTCTTGTTTATTAAACATGGTTAGTTGATTACCATTAGATGTTATGCTCAAAACAATTTGTTACTGTTTATTTTGTGCTTCAAAAAGTATTTTGCACTTTACAAAAATTGCAAATTTATTTTTATTAAAAGACTTTTACTGGTTTTGAGCTGCAAGCAGTACTTTGATAAAGTACTGTTTGTCCAGCAGTACTTTGAATAAAGTACTGATTTTTCAAAAGATTTATATTATAAAAACCATACCAGTAATTATGCATCATCGTCTGCTAACTCTGTCCATTTGACGAACAGCTCAATCACCATAAGAGTTGTTTCATTCTCCTGCTCAACCTCCATATCATGATCTAGCATTTTGATCATAAGATCTCTTGTCAGTGGATATCATCTTTCTGCTAGCATGTGAATCATGGTCCCATCTTCTAACTCCAAAACATACACTCCTGATTCTTTAAAGAATCTCCAGCTAGTAATCTCCCAAACTTCTTGATTGTTCCAGATTGCATCAGTGCTTGTTTCTTCTGTCTCCCAGATAGTTATAAGATCTTCCAGCAAGACTAAGCCAATTCCAGTTGATGGAATATGCACAAAATATTCTTGCACTAGTTGATACAGATGAAATAGATCTTCCCTATCTATCATATGCAGTATATCCCATAACAAATTAATTACTCTAAAACTTTCATCTTTTTTATGGAACATAAGATAGTCTCCTTCCTTTGATTCTGCAACTTCAAATGTATACATCTTAGACTTCTTTACTACAACTTCTTTAGACTTAGGATGCTCAAAATCAACAACCCTTAGATAATTCCTTATCTCATCAACTGTATCTGTTCTCAATTGTATCTTCTTTAATAGCTGTTCATAGTAGTTGTTCTCTTTCTCTTTAAACTTATTTTTCTTGCATCCTCATTCTGGTAAATCACATCGTACCCAAACATCTTAAAGTTTGAATTGAAGAAGTTCTTCTTGGATGGCTTCAACCCAACTCTCTTTGACTAAAGCTTGAGCTACATTCTTGGGTTCTTCTTGAGAGATAAAGCAGGTAAACAAGCATGGTTGTTGATCCTTATGATTCAGCCTGTTTTGTTTATAAACAAAGCTAAGTAAAGCATTATGTGGCTTAGAGAAACCTTTAGCTTTGGTTCTTGTGAGAACCCCTGACGTAGAAGGTCCAATGATTTGACCAGCAGGATGATCTTTATGAATTCTTAATGTAAAAATTTGTGGAACTTCAAGATCATCACCCAAATTTGTGAAATCAGGTTCTGCATTGGAATTTGAGAAAATACATTCATCATCTAACTCATCATCAGTGTCTTCTAATCCAGGCATGTTAAGATCATTCAAATCATCAGAAGTACTGTCAATTGGCGCAGCAGTACTTTGATCCAAAGTACTGTGATCTAAAGTATTGTGAGAGTAATCTGTAGACTTACCCTTTTTCTTTGTTTCTTCATAAGCTCTTCTTTGATCATCCTCATAATATTGTACTATTGTTTCTTTAAAAAGCATCCTATTAAGCTCATTCTGGAGAGCCTGATCTTCAACAGACAAAGTGGATTTTTGTTCAACAATACTTTTCTCCTTTTCAATTGTTATAGGTTCTTCATCAGGAACATCATCACGTCTAATATTGACTCCATGAACAATGTACTGTAAATCTTCTTATTTGTGAACAACTTGATTTTCTTCTCTGACAGGAACACAGTTCATAGAAGGAGTCAAAACATCAAGATCAAACATCTAATCAGGACCTTTACCTTTTTGATGTTCTTGATCTTCTAAAAATTCAACATGAAGACAATCTTGAACCTTTTTGGTGACCTTGTTGTATACTCTAAATCCTTTGCTATTGGTACAATACCCCAATAAGTATCCTTCATCTGACTTGCATCAAATTTTCCCAGAGTATCAATAGTATTTAGAATAGTCAGAGGACAACCAAAAGGTTTCATAAAACGAATGTTGGGTTTGTTACCCATAAGAAACTAATAAGTTGTCTTCATCTAAGGTTTACTGACTGATACTCTATTTAATACATAACAAGCAGTACTTACAACTTCAGCCCAAACTTGAATAGGTAATAGAGAGTCTGCAAGCATTGTTCTGGCTGCTTCTATCAAGGTTATGTTCTTTCTTTCTGCAACACCATTCTGCTGTGGAGTTCTAGCAATGCTAAACTCCCTCTTAATCCCTTTCTTGGCACAAAATTCATCCATAAACTTGTTTTTGAATTCAGTCCCATTATCACATCTAATACCTCTTACTTTGAGTCTTAATTGATTTTCAAGGGCTATTATAAGATCATGAATAGCATCAAAGGTTTCATGGGAAAGTACTGCATCTCTACAAGGTACTATCCATGTTGATTCAGAACAAGCTGTCAACCCACCATCATCTCCCAATGATTATACTTCCACAGATGGGTCTCAAACATCTAGAGGAGATGAGGGAGTTATGGCTTCTGAGGATAAGGTTCTGGATAACTATGCTTTGACAAGGGAACTATTGAGATTGAAGAAAGATAATGAAGCTCAAGCTGCACAACTTTTAAAGCTGACCACCAACTTTGGAAGATTGAAGAAATTTGTCTGGCCATTAGTTCAACATCACAGATTGTGGGTCAAGTCTCAGAAGAAGAAAGGTAAGAATCTTACGAAGATCTCTAAAGGCAAGAAGCTTCACAAGCAGTCTTCATTCCAATTGGGGAGGAATTTGCAGCAAGAGAATTTGAATGAAGATGCTCAACCTTATGACGATGCTGAGTCTCAAGGTACTGAGCCTCAAGGAACTGGTGTACAAAGTACTGGTATTCAAAGTACTGGTGAACAAGGTACTGATGTTCAAAGTGCTGGTGATCAAGGTACTGCTCTGCAAGGAACTTTTAGGCAAGAGCTTATAACACCAAGAACCCTAAATTTTGATGAAGAAGCTGGGCCTTCAATAGTCTTACATGAAGAAGAAGCTGGTACCTCTAAAGTAGAACATACTAATGATGATGAGACAATTGCTCAGATAATGCTCAACATGTCAAGACCAACAGGTATTAGCATTCCTGGAGTTGAACAACCTCAACCTACTCAATCTTCTCAACCTACTCAAGAGTTAGATCCAAAAGATAAAGGAAAAGGTAAAATGGTAGAGACAAAAAAAAGAAGAAGCTCACTTTAGCAAAATTAAGAGCTATTGAAGTAGCTAAAAATGAAGAAGCTGCAAGAAAGCTACAAGCTGAATTAGATGCTGAGATTGTTATACCAAAGAAGCAACCTGAACCTGTTATACCAAAAAGACCACAAAGTATTGCTAAAGAAAGAAATGCAATAATGGCTTATCTGAAGGGTAGAGGATATACTGGTTTACATAAGTTGAAGTATATAGAGATGAAAGATTTGTATGATGTTGTTAGAGAAGCTTATCAAAAGGAAGTGGCTGGTATTATTCCTTTTGATGATGAAAAGCAGAATGAGGATGCTATAAAAAGAAGTTTAAAGAGAAAGAGAACAACTGATGATGAACAGCTATCAAAGAAGATACAATTAAGAATAGATACAGTTGATGAGCTGAGGAATTATCTAAGGGTTGTTGATTTTGAGCATCCTAAGTCTAAAGAAGTTGCAGTAAAGAAGTCTAAGATGTCTACTTTTGAAGTTGTAGAATCAAAGGAAGGAGACTATCTTATGTTCCATAGAGAAGATGAAAGCTTAAGAGTATTTAATTTATTATGGGATATACTGCATATGATAGATAGAGAAGATCTGTTTCATCTGTATCAACCAGTGCAAGAATATTTTGAGCATATTCCATCAACTGGAATTGGCTTAATCTTGCTGGGAGATCTTATAACTATCTGGGAGACAGAAGAAACAAGCACTGATGCAATCTAGAATAATCAAGAAGTTTGGGAGATTACTAGCTGGAGATTTTATGAAGAATCAGGAGTGCATGTTTTGGAGTTAGAAGATGTGACCATGATTCACATGCTAGCAGAAACAAGATATCCACTGACAAGAGATCTTATGATCAGAATGCTAGATCAAGGTATGGAGACTGAGCAGGAGAATGAAACAGCTCTTATGGTGATTGAGTTGTTCATCAAATGGACAAAGTTAGCAGATGATGATGCATAAATACTGGTATGGTTTTTATAATATAAATCTTTTGAAAAATCAGTACTTTATTCAAAGTACTGCTGGACAAACAGTACTTTATCATAGTACTGCTTGTAGCTCAACACCAGTAAAAGTCTTTTAATAAAAATAAATAAGCAATTTTTGTAAAGTGCAAAATACTTTTTGAAGCACAAAATAAACAGTAACAAATTGTTTTGAGAATAACATCTGATGGTAATCAACTCACCATGTTTAATAAACAAGAAAGAGTTTGACTCATCATGAGGGTACGGCTCTGATGTGATTATCAAATCCGTGTTTAGTTAACAATTTACTAAAAATTGTATGCTTTTCAACTAACCATATCTGTAATAGTGAAGATTTGGCTAGCCCACAAAAAAATGGCTTGTGGTAAAGGCTGTGGAAAAACCATTTATATGGTAATTAGTTCACCATGGTTGTAAGAACTAACTAGTCCAAAAGCAAACGGCTATTGGTAAAGACTTAACAAATCCGTTGATAGCTGATGATTTGCTAAAAATCATATGGTTATCAATGTACCATGGTTGTGTAAATATGTTGTTTATCACCAACAGATTAAATACTCTAAAGCTTTCATCTTCTCTATGGAACATAAGATAGTCTCCTTCCTTTGATTCTACAACTTCAAATGTAGACATCTTAGACTTCTTTACTGCAACTTCTTTAGACTTAGGATGCTCAAAATCAACAACTCTTAGATAATTCCTCAGCTCATCAACTATATCTGTTCTCAATTGTATCTTCTTTGATAGATGTTCATCATCAGTTGTTCTCTTTCTCTTTAAACTTCTTTTTCTTGCATCCTCATTCTGCTTTTCATCATCAAAAGGAATAATACCGGCCACTTCCTTTTGATAAGCTTCTCTAACAGCATCATACAAATCTTTCATCTCTATATACTTCAACTTATGTAAACCAATATATCCTCTACCCTTCAGATAAGCCATCATTGCATTTCTTTCTTTAGCAAAACTTTGTGGTCTTTTTTGGTATAACAGGTTCAGGTTGCTTCTTTGGTAGAACAATCTCAGCATCTAATTCAGCTTGTAGCTTTCTAGCAGCTTCTTCATTTTTAGCTAATTCAATAGCTCTTAATTCTGCTAAAGTGAGCTTCTTCTTTTTCTTTGTCTCTACCATTTTACCTTTTCCTTTATCTTTTGGATCTAACTCCTTAGTAGGTTGAGGTTGTTCAACTCCAGGAATGCTAATACCTCTTGGTCTTGACATGTTGAGCATTATCTGAGTAATTGTCTCATCATCACTAGCAGTATGTTCTACTTTAGAGGTACCAGCTTCTTCTTCATGTAAGACTGTTGAAGGCCCAGCTTCTTCATCAAAATTTAGGACTTATGAAGACAAAAAAGACAAGGGACTTACTTGTTAAAGAGTACTTTATTATTTAGTCCCTAGTTGTATTTTGTAACCCTAGACTCTCTAGTATATAAAGAGATGCAGGGAATTAGGTTTTAGGGTGTCAAGATGTGAACACCATTAGTAAAAGTGTGTGTGTAACCTAGGCGAAGTGTATAAATGCCTAGGGATAGTTAGTTAGTAGTCGATTAGTATTATAGTGTTTAGTGGTAGAGATGATGATGATGAACCTTTAGCAATAACATTGATGTTCTTATTATTCCGCTGTGCATTCATGCTTGTCTTTGTTATTGTTATCCCTAGATGAGCTTAAACGATCTTAACAAGTGGTATTAGAGCTTGTTTGGAAACTCTGATTAAGAAGTAACCCTTAAAACTGATTTAACTACAAACCCTAAAAGATGTCGACCGAAGCTGCACCACCCCCATCCATCACCTCACTCAGAATTCCTATCTTCAAAAAGGGAGAATATGATCTCTAGAGCATGAATATGAGGCAGTACATTGCAATTACAGACCATGCTTTATGAGAAGTGATTGTCAATGGTAATGTCGTTCTTGAAGAACCTGTAGAAGTTCCTAGACAACCTAAACCACCTAAGCCTACCTTGCTAGCAGCTACAAAAAGAAATCAAGAAAAGGCTCTCAACATACGGTTGTCTGCTATTCCTGATGGTCACTTACTAAAGTTCCATGATGCTAAGGAAGCAAAACAACTATGGGCTGCTCTCAAGACAAGATTTGGAGGTAATGATGCTTCCAAGAAGATGCATATAAATCTCTTGAAGCGACAGTTTGAAACATTTACTGTTGGTGAAAGAGAAGCTCTTGATGCTGCCTATGACAGATTCCAAAATCTTCTTAGTATGCTAGAGTTATACAATGCAGAGGTATCTGTTGAAGATGCAAACCTGAGGTTCTTAAGAAGTTTGCCATCCGTATGGCATGTGATTGCTACTATGATTAGAGGACAACCTGGTTTGGACTCTATGGACTTTGATGATCTCTACAACCATTTAAATGTATATGAGCATGAGATGAATGGCCAAACAAGTTCAAAATCTCACAGCATTGCTTTTGTGTCTTCTGAAAATAGAGGCAGTACTTCCACTAAAAGTACTTGCTTATCCTTCTCAAAGTAATTGGTGATAAACATCATATTTACACAACCATGACTACCCCTACCTCATCACCAACAAACACCATCAACTCTGATGAAGTTGTATGTTCCTTCTTCGCTCAACAAGCCACTTTACCTGTTACTTATGAAGAAGATTTGTCACAAATTGAAGAGGATGATCTAGAAGAAATTGACATACGATGGCAAGTCGCCATGATCACAGCAAGGATCAAGAATTTCATGAAGAAAACAGGACGAGGCATTGACTTCAAACCCAAACAGGGTATCACGTTTGACAAATCCAAGATTGAATGCTTTAATTGTCAAAGGCCTGGACACTTTGCAAGAGAATGCAAGTTTGCTAAATATCAGGCAAATAGAATGATTGAAAAACCCAAGCTTGAACTAAAGGAAATTCCTATTACTGAAACAAACCCAAAAGCTTTGATTGCTCAAGAAAATCTATTAGAGGCTGACTGGAGTGCTGAATTTGATGATGAACCAGTAAACTACTCTATGGTTGCAATGGAAGAGTTTGATTGGAGCACAACTTTTGATGAGGAACCAGGATTTGCAGCTTTGGAATCAAGAGATGATCTTGGAAGCTTTGATTGGAGCATGGAAAGTGAAGAAGAACCCATTCTGCTTGCCATGGTAGCTACATCACCAAGTTCACCCACTATCTCTAAGGTATGTTCCAAATGTAATAACTTTTATCAAAAAGTGCTTAAAGATTATGTGACTGAAAGAGATAATTATAGAAGGGCAAGGTCGGAGGTAGCTGGTTATCAATTGACTTTAGAGTCGATGGAAGCCAAAATAATCACTCATGAAAATAATGAAATGGCTTGGGCAGAAAAATATGTGCATCAAGATTATCAATTAAAATTGAGTGAATGGAAGTTAGGATGTAAGGTTTCTGAACTTGAAAAGATGACTAAAGAAAGAGATGAATTGTTAGAAAAATTTTACGCTTGGAATGAATATGGTCTTTCACATGTTAGTTTTGTTGAAAAACAAAAAAGATCACACATTAAAACTGGCCTAGGTTTTGGTATGGATTTTAGCAATACAGAAATAAACTCACCTAGTGATAAGGAACAAATTGATTCAGAGGAGCTAACAACTAGTGATGATGAACTCACTAGCTTAGAAGAAAACACATCTAGTAATGAGGAATCAATTAGTCAAACACCTCCTGAATTTAAGAAATACAAGGGTTATCATACAGTTCCTCCACCAACGGGTAGTTTTCAACCACTTAGGACAAATGTTTCTTGTTTTGGAGTAGACAATTTAGAGTTTAGGAAAAAGCTTACTGGTCAATCTAATTCAGGTCCATCTAGTTCTGAATCCCCAAAAGAAACATTTGAGAAACCTAAGGATGATAATGTTAAGAATTCTGTAGTACCTTCAACTCAAAGTACTGCTAAACATTTAGCAGTACCTTCAAGAAAAACATTTCAAAATACTGCTAAATCTTTTTGGGATAGCTTTGGTCAGGATAGTTTTCATTATTCACCAAAAAGTCAGGATAGTTTTGGTCATAGAATTGAAGGAAGAAATTTTGGGAGTATGGGTCAAAAATTAGGTTTTGTCTATTATAGTCCTGATCATTTGATTAAGGACTGTGACTTTCACTCAGAATATTTAAGGAAATTCCCAAAGACCACATCTACCAACCATAAGCCAAGGGAGAATAAACCAGTTTGGAATCACTCACATAGGGTAAACCATAGTATTTTCTCAAAAGATTATAAGTACCCTCACCAGAAAAGACCTTTTTCCAAACCACCAGTACCCTCAAGCAACACTTTTCAAGGTATTGGTAAGACAAAGTTTTCTCAAGCAGTACCTTCTCAAAGTACTGCTAGGTTTTCTCCCAATCAAGGTACTGCTAGCACTTTTTGGAATGAAAGCCCTAGGAGATCCAATTACTATCAACCTAGAAGGCGTTACACCTCAAATAGAGTATCTAGATCAAAGAAATCTACACAAAAAGTTAAAACCAACTGGGTTAAGAAAGAAAGTCTTGATGGGGAAGAAACAGTACTTTCAGCAAGTAAGGGTGAAAAAGGAAATTTTGTTGAAAAAGAAAAAGAGAATTTTGATAAAAAAGAGAGTTTTGTTGAAAAACTAACACTTGTTTTGGAACAAACAAAAATAATTAATCATGTTTTTAAAAATAGTGGAGATTACATACTTAAAGAATTTAAGTGTGTCACTCCACAAAGGGAACACAAGTCAATAATGGCTTGGGTTCCTAAAATTAACTAACTCTTTCATCTTTGTGCTTGAGCTGGCCCGGCAAGAAGAGGAGCTTAAAGATCATTTAATTGTTCTCTAGAAGCATGACAGGAGACAAAGAGATTCTGTCAGATTTTAGATCATATTTTGGAGGAAGAGTTGCATTTGGGAATAATCCTAGTGGAGGTGGAATTACTGGAAAAGGAACCATCAAGGCAGGAAGCATAGATTTTGAGAATGTTCGTTATGTGAAGGAGCTCAAGTTCAACCTTTTATCAGTATCTCAGATCTGTGACAAGAAGCACCCCGTGTTATTTACTAGCACAGAATGTCTTATTCTTTCACCTGAGTTCAAGCTTGTTGATGATCACTTGGTAACACTGAGAGTACCAAGAACAAATGATGTGTACAGTCTAGATATGGAGAATCTTAACTCTACTGAAAGAGCAACATGTTTAGTAGCAAAGGCAACACTAGAAGAAGCACATCTATGGCATAGAAGATTAGGTGATGTGAATTTCAAGAATATCAACAAGTTGGTTAAAGGCAATTTAGTTAGAGGTTTACCTTCTAAAACATACAAGAATGATCATTCATGTTTGGCATGCAAGAAGGGTAAACAACACAAAGTTTCTTGCAAGAAGATTGAGGAAAGAACTATTAGAGAACCTTTAGAGTTGTTGCACATGGATTTGTTTAGACCTGTTTCTGTTGCAAGCTTAAACAAGAAGAAGTACTGCTTAGTTGTAACAGATGATTATAGTAGATTTATTTGGGTCTTTTTCTTGGGATTTAAAAATGAAACCTTGTGTCAATAACATAATTGTTCTTTATTATTCCGCTACGTAGGTATATGTTATTGTTAAACCCTAAGGCTCAAAATGATCTCAAGGAGTTCTATCAAACTCCACAGAAAGGGGTGAGAAACAATGAAGGAATGGCTCACCATTTATAGAGAGAAAACAACTACTGTTCCCCGGATCCCACGGATCCCTCCCTTGAGGGATCCATCTAGTGTATTAGCTGGGATCCGTGGGACGCTCCCTTTTTCTCATGGGTTTTGGGTCATGGGTCATGGGTTATGGGTCATGGATATCAAGTAGGTTCAATGTACCTTCAAGATGCAATGCATCTAGTCCATGGTTCATGGATTAAAACTATGGGCCATGGATTAAAACCATGGGTCATGGATATCATCCATATATGACTTAAACATGATGTCATGCAATGGGTTGTACCCAACTACATTCAATGTATTTGGTCAATGGGTCAAATACTTACGTTTCTACCCAATTGTATTACCCATTATAATACATAGTTGTTATGCATATATTTGCCCAATATGTAAACACTAGTTGTACATATGTATTATTAAATCATAAAATCACTTATACTTGTTTTAGTGTTTTATGTGAAAACGTAAGTGTGTTAGAAAACTATTGGCTCAAACCATTTACGTATTTTATTTGTTTCGTTAAAATGATTTTACGTTTGTTATCAACAAAACATTAGAAGATCGTAAAATATAAATAAATGTTTTTACGGCTTATTTGTATTAATAGGTTGTGCGTGCCTTGCACCTCTTCTCGCACTTTGGTACTTGTGAGGTCTCCCCTCCCTGGACCCTTTTGTACGTAGTGTCCTTCATGTGGCATGCTGGACGAATAGGATTATTTGCTCGTGGGCATCCTTTATTCATCATTCATTATACTTCATTGGATTATGTGTTCGTATGTACGTTGTGTTCTTCATGTGGCATGTTGGACACCTTTTGCTTTCGTATTTCATTATGTTCTCTTCTTGACATGATCCTTTTGCTTATGACTTGTCATTTACTTGGATTTGTTATTTTTTGCTTATTTGATACGTATGCCTTCATTCATTTACTCATTTGACCTTTTGTTCACTCAGAATCCTTATCTAGTCCATCCAACAACTATGTGGGGTTATAGTTATTTGATCTTACTATGCTTTCATTCCATGTGGTTAGCAAGCTTATGCTATCAGATTATCAATTCCTTTGTTTTGGTGCTATAACATGAATATTAAATTCTACTGTTATTAGGTTGATGTATGATTTCTTGATTTATCTATCTCCCATGCTAATAAGTGATTACCTAACGTACCCGTTGCCATGATCATACTCCTATATGTATTTCCGGTTGCTTAGTAGTTGTTTCAACATAATAATTAATATCTACCGGACTAATTAGTTTGCCATGCTTACATTCATTTCCGTGATTCCTTGCTGACAGAAATTGATTTGACTTATGTGTGTACCTATTGAACTGTTTAGTTGCCATGCTATAATTTTGCTTAGTATTACTACTGATAATGCTACTTGGTATGATGACTATACAGCTTGTCGTTGTAAATTATCTGTCTGGAGTAATTGCCATAGTTGAGCTATATTATGTTGTTTCTTGTCTGCTTATAGAGTATAGTTTAGTTATATGTATTTGATTTGCTGCCTTGCTTGTTTTGCCATAACATGTTGTTAGTCGTTCCGCTGCTTGATATGCTCTCACAATATTTTGTTACATGTTTAATTATGATGCTGCCTTTCATCTTTTATGTGATTCTTTGAATGCTTGAATACTTGTATGTGCTTTTATGTATTCGCGAATGTACTGTTTGCTATGGGGTTTGATTATGTTCTTTGTGGATATATGTTATGATGTTTTCTGTAGGTTTCTTATTGACTCATTCCTTTCCGTTCATTCTTTATGATTTCGTTATTACATTTTGATTCGTTTCGTACCTTTGATATATTTAGCTTTTGTTTCTGTCTTATCTGTTCACTGAGCTTTGTAAGCTTAGCCGCCTTTTCTTTTTCTGTGGCGGCAGGTACTAGCCGGGCTATGGGCAAGACTGAGAGTTGGAACTTAGAAGACCTACCCTATTTTTATGATTCACTTAATTATGGATTTATGTTTCAGATTTGTATTTATTTTGGTATTTCTATTTTGGATTTGTGGTTGTATTTATCATTTTGGAGTTATGATGTTCATGACTTTATTTTATTTGTATGATAAGACTTCCGCTTGCGTTACTGTATGCTTTGTATGACACAATAATGTGGCATTCTGACCCGTATCGGGTTGGGGTGTTACAATTATGGTATCAGAGCTAAAATTTCGTCTTGTTGACCTTTTGATTCATCTGTGAGGACTTGGGTAGACATTAGGCTTCCTTTTGTTTCAATATTTTCCGATACTTTTGATTTTCATTTAGATTTGACTTTGATATTCTTTTGTCTTCGCTAATTTGAACTTCTTCTTTTCGCATTTGATTTTGTCTATTTTATCTTCGCGCATTCGTTTAGAGTCAAAGATGGTGGCGCCGACCCTGCGTTCTTTGCAACAGTGATTTCGAGCTGGAGAGGTTCGGAAGCAAGCGAAATTTTGCACTGCCAATTAAATCTGCTGGAGACATAAGGATGTTGCTGGAGGGAGCTGGACGGAACAACCAGAGGAGCAAAGACGGAGACAAGACTCAACTGGTAGACACTTGGAAGACGTATGAGCAGAGGAACTATGACTGAAAGCGTACTTTAGACGGCGGAGAAACCACACGCCAAGATCCGGGCATAGTATTCATGGTCAACAGTCCAAGCCGTCAGTCCCGAGAAGGTTCGTCTAATTCTAGATGGTTGAAATTTGGCGATTACGTGTATTCTCATTTGTTTCGTCACGCATTTTTAATTAGTTTGATATTTTGTTATGTGGTTTTAGACTATTGGTGTTTTCTTCGATTTGTTTGAAGCTTAGCTTGGATTATGGAGTTCTATGGTTTGACTCTTCTATGTTATGTCAACCTTGCATCCTATTTTATATTTCTCTGAGAGATTCTGATTATCATCAGTTATGTTTACATGATTCGTTTTAGTAAGGTTAGACTTTGCGGCACTTTAACATTTTAGTGAGCCTGAGGCTATTTTTACTCGTCAGTAATGAGTCATGAGGAACCTTCTCGAGCAAAGCAGCAGCCTTCTGCCCTTGATGGAATGGTAAGTTGATTTGATGTTGTAGAAAAGTAGAAGGGGGGGTTGAATAGTTTACCAATTAAAAACTTTGTTTTGAAACTTATTGTAAAGATCAATTGATATTGATCTTAGATATGTTAATGAAATATGCAAGCAATATGTAAGAAGTAAATAAGGAAAGAAATGATCAAACCACAACAAGTTGTTTATAGTGGTTCGGTCTACAAGGACTCTTTTTCCTTGCCCTACTCCACTCCTCGAGTCTCACACTCGAGTGTTTAACTTCACTAGTCAACAAGCTCCTTTCACCGGCGGAGAAAACCTTTACACTTCGCTAACACTATTTCCGACACTAAGCTAGATGTCGAGTTCTTTCCAAGGGTACAACCACTCCCACACACGACGTATTTTGAGGACTAAAATACTAACCACTCACACTCACAAGATTATGATGGTTTGATACAACAATGAAGTATGAATCAACACTAGATCATACAACATTAAACAAACAAGACTTCCAACTTCTCGTTGAAGCTTGAATATGACTTGATCTTCTTTGTTACAAAAGAGATCACTAATATGATATGAAACTGAGTTAGAAAGGTTAGAGAGAAGATATTTATGAGAGTATGTTAGAAAGGGATGAAAAACTACTTGGCTTGGCATTGCTATTTATAGCCAAAGTGGGCGAGGAGCGTCCCACGGACCGCGGAACCCTTAAAAGGGTTCCGCCCGTGTACCATTTTGGTACCGCCGGTCTGATAGTCAAGATATCAAATCTTTGCTAAAGTCAACTCTATCTAAGTGAGATTGTGCAAGATATGAAGAGTACAAATCCACACAAAATATCTAATGAAATCTTCTAATGATTTCCATGATGCATTACATGATGTCATATGTTGTATTTCTATTTTTAGAAATATGCAAGTACATAAGTAGTGTTTGGTTTTAAGAACCTAACACATTCTAAAAACTACTATCATACATAATGATTAGAGTCATATCAAAATGTTACTAATCATAAATGTAAATGCTTGAATGATGAATATATTGTTTGAAAAAGCTTGTTTTAATATCTATTAAACTTGACAAGCTTTAAGCTTTTATACAAATTAAATTTACTTTTGTCGTTAACAAAACTTAGGTAAAGATCAAAAATATAAATAACGTTTAATGACGATATTTGTATTAACAATCTCCCCTTTTGTTGAGGACAAAATATAAATTTTATTTTTATAAAAGATACAAAGTTTGTACAAGAGTTATAAAAATATTAGTTTTAGAACTTGAAAAGAGAATGATAATGCAAGTGTATGATGTTTGACTATTTATGAAAGTCAAAGTATTCACTAGTTGATGCATGATGTTGACTTTTTCAAAAAGTCAAAGTATGCGCTTTGACTTTTAGGAAAAGTCAAGTAGTATCAATGAGGGTTCCTGTTTGACTTTTAGGAAGTCAAATGTATGCAGTTGATTTTAGAAAAGAAATATAAATAATTTCAAAGTTCTATATTTTCTCCCCTTTTTGTCTCAACAAAGAAGAGGCTATCTTGCGGAATGTAATGAGCCCGAGCTATTATCTCCCCCTTGTTCAAAGCTCCCCTTAATTGGGTGCTTTAATGGGAAGATTCATGGATTGTGAAAATAAAGCTACAAAAAATGTTAGTAATAATGATCATTCACAAGCATTTCCAAACACTATGTAATGACACCAACAATATAATAAACAACATTCATTAGTTAAAATTTTTCATGAGTAAAGATCATGAAAAGAGAACACAATGATGTGTTTTTAGTACAAGAAAAAATTATCCTAAGAAAGTAAAGACTAGTCTAAAACCATCCTAAAGTGATGGTGGATGGGAAAGAGCGTTGAGACGCTCAAGGATGTGGTTGAGGATGAACCTCATTTCTTCTTGGAAGTCATGGACCATAACCAGGGTCCTTTTCACGGTTTGGCCCGTTTGCTCACAAGTTGAGCAACCATGCCTTGGAGGGTAGAATGTTTGGGGAGGTTGTGGTGGTGGAATGGTGGATGTGTTGGTGGTGTTAGGGATGTTTGGAGTGGTCATGATGGAAGCAAGCAAAGCACTTTGCATTTGCATTGTCTCACTCAGTGAGTCCACCATGCCTTTGGATTGGTGGAGGTTGTGGAGTTCGGTTTGAATCTCCTCTCTAGTGGGATTGGCATCCCACATGCACTCCTCAATGTCCTCAAGATGAGGTGACATTGATGTGGGGAGTGAATGATCCCCATACAAAGGACCATGAATGTCTTTGTGAATGGGGTGGAAGAGAAGAGGTTTAGGCCCTAATGGGGCGTTTGGGTCAAGAGATGACCGAGGTGACTTATGAGCCATCCGCTCAATTGAGCCAAAGGATGGCAATGGTGGTGGATGATTTGGCCTAGGAGGAAAGTCATCCAAGTCCTCCAAGAAAGGATTCGGGGAGGTTGGTGGAGTGGAAAATAACTCCATGGGAATGAGAGTTGGAGACCTTGGTGAAGGTGGTGAGGGTGTTTTGGATGTTTGGATGGGTGCGGGTGGAGGTGAAGTTGGTGTTTTTGTTGGTGGTGGAGTGGTGATCACAATGTGTGATTGAGTAGGTGTGGCTAAGGTGAGGTTTGTATCATCTCGGATGGGAGATGAGATAGTGAGTGGAGAAGACTCGGATGAGGAGCTAAGGTGAACGAAGCAACAAGGCCTCACACTAATTCTAGCGGTCTTCTTGCAAGGTTTTGGAGATGATTTTGTCATTTTGACTTTGGTTTGTCTTTGCTAGATGATAGTAAGAATGAAGAAGGTGTGAGGATGATCATGGTAAAACCTCTCAATTTATAGAAGTGAAAAATCATGGAGAAATGTGTTTGATTTGATGTTAAGCCATTGAAGAGATGAGGTTCCTAATGATTTGGAAGTGGGTTGAATGCTAGTCATATCACCCAAGTCAAGCCATTCAAGAGAGATGGAGTGAAGAAGAAAAGATTTGCAATAAATGTGTTCTAGTGAGTGGAATTTCCTAATATTCGGATCACCCACGGATTTGAAGGTACCAAAAATTTGGTTCCTTCCTTTATGCAAAAGGGCTCCTTGGGTGGATTTTTCAAATTTTTGAATTTTGGTGGGAAATGGATTTCTTATATTCTTAAGTGAATTATACTAGTTCTAATAAGGGTATAAGCAAGTTAGGATTGATTTATAAGCATTGGATGGTAATTTGGAATCACGAAATAGTCGAAATTCAGAAAGTTACATGAAGGATCCACGGCACCAAAATCATACCGCGGGAACCCTAAAAAGGGTGCCGTCGGTCCGCCTCATACAGATTGCGGTACCAATTACATAACGGACGGTACCAAAATTATGGTGCTTGCGTCTGATCCGTGAAGTGCGAAAAATGGACAGAGTTCGTTTTTTAGGTGTCGGGGACTTTTCCGAAACCTGAAATTCTTCTCAAAACATGTTATACTAACCATTTCTAGTTAGGAAAAGCAGATAATATATATATAAACATAGTGGAACATGTATTTTGAGCAAGGCTTATTGATTTTCACAATAAAGTGAAAATGGGTAAAATTTGATAGCATACTTGAGCTATCCCCCTGCATGAAATTGTTAGCATTCACCATTGTTTCAGGTTATATTATCATCCTACATAATAAAAACAACTAAATTGTATCAAACATTAATGATAATGTATTGTTCCAAACACTCCTTAAAAGTACCCTTATTTGTCCAACTTCTTGTAAATCTTGTTCATCATCCTACCAAGGCACTTGAACATTCCCTTAGTTTGCTTGAACTCGGCTGATTCATTCTCTATTTCGGGAAGAGGCGATAATACTCATGAGGAGGAAGACGAGAGCTTGGAAGACCATCCTCGGAGCTATTTGATGATGATGATGATGGAGTTGGAGGTTTTGCTCTCTTGCCTTTTGTCTTAGCAACTCGTCCATCACTCAAAGGTACAAAGATGTGAGGGATGAGCTCATAGTGAAGGTGCATCCTTTTGGTGTTGGTGGAATTGGTGCAAAGTTTCTATAGAGGCGGGTGAGGAGCATCCCGTATGGAAGAGCAACCGATCCTTGAGTTGGAATATCAATCATTCTCCTAGCTATGTAGTAGGCTAAATTGAATGGTTGACGGGTTGACAAGTTGTAGAGCATATGACAAAGGCAAGCGTTAATGTGATCCCTATTTCCTATGGTGCTAATGACGTTGGCTCTAAGTAGCTCCTCCCATTTCTTAAATTCGGGCTTAAGTTCATTTAGCTCCATTCCATATGGATCTCGGTTTACTTCTTTTCCCTTTCGGTTAACTCGGGTTGTATCACTTTTTGTAAAAGGGTAGGATGACATCCTTATCGCCAAAGGTCGGTCATTGATAGCATTAAGAGCGGTGAGTGACCATTTATCCGAGTAGAGACAAGTTCCTCGGTTGGGAATTCCTAGCACTTGAGCAAAGTTGGCTAAGGTGATGGTGTAGTCGTTTTGATTAATTCTAAACCTAAGACAAAATTCATCATCGTCTTCATCACTAAAGCCGGTCACACTAGCATAGAATTCTAACACAAACCTAGGACAAATTGGTTCATCGATGTCGAGAAGACAATCGAATTGAATGGCGGCTAGTTCTTCACGAAGGTTGGTGTTTTCAAGGAAGGATGAGTGAATGGTTCTACCCTCATGGAAATACCTTGATTCTAGACCCCTAAATATTTCTACTTGTTCTTTGGTAAGTCCTTTGGTTTTGTGGTGTTTGGGAATGTAGTTAAGGGTGTCTTTGTGATCATAGAATCTTGCGGCTACCATGGTTATTCCTAAGGACAAGAGTTAATATGTTAAAAATGAGAATAAGTTTTAACGTTTTGGTTCTAGTGTGTGCCTATATGAAAACAATTTGGAGTTGCGGTTATCTCGACTCATTTTATGCACAAAGATGGTTTTAGTGGGGTGTTTGGCAAATACCATGAGATAACCCAAATGCTCCTAATTCAATGTGGCTTCATTTGAATATACCCCGGGAATGCATATTAGTTATGCAATACCTTTAGTATTCAAGAGCATGCAAGTGATGAAAATTTAACGTTTCTATTTGTATTAGCAATGAAAAATTGTTTTCCTACAAGTGAGAAGCTTTTCAAAATTTTTGACATGGGGTGTTTGGTTGTTTGAATAGGGCCTTATATTCATTATCTATCAATTAGTGGGAAGCATGATTTGTTTATGCAATATGATAATGTAGTACCTAATTTCAATGACTAGTTATGCAATTTGCCAATTGAATTCATATTTGGTATAAAAGCATACATAGAACCCCATGTAATGATTTGTGATAGTTTTGTGCATAAATAAGAATCCTAGACTCAGAATTAAGAGATGAAATGTAGTTAGGATACTGATAACGCTCAAATTGTGCATGTTTTTAGTAGCGTTATCCGTGCTTTTATGTATGTTATTTGGTTATAATCATATACTTTTGTTGTAAAGTGGGTTTTGAGGAAGGATGATTTGTATATAGCGGTTTTGCTTCTATAGACACCACGGACTGACCGATACCAAAATTTGGTTCCGTCTTTGTTTATCTTGGTGCCGTGGCTGATGGCAGTACAAGAAAAATTTGTTTAGTTTTGACTATTCTAATGTTTTGGGCTATGTTTATCCTACATGTTTGGTTCCATTAACCCTAAACCAAGTCTAAGATGATTAAAAGGTTCTCGTTTAAGAGGCTTAGTTAAGATGTCGGCAATGTTGTCTTAGGAGGATACTTTCTCGATTGAAATGTTTCCTTTTTGAACATTGTCGCGAAGAAAGTGATGGCGGATTTCAATATGCTTTGTCGAGCATGTTGAGCGGGATTTTCTTGAGATCGATGGCTCCTTTGTTGTGCATAAAGTATCACAATGTTGTTAAGATGAATTCCATAATCTACGAGAGCTTGCTTCATCCAAAGAGCTTGTTGACATGCTTTTCGGCTGAGAGAGACGTACTTCGGCCGGTAGTTGAGATGGCCAAAGCCGTTTGCTTCTTTGCAAACCATGAGGTAAGACAATGTTCAACAAAAGTGCAAATACCACTTGTACTTTTTCTATCGACATAGTCACCGGCATGATCCGTGTCGGCATACACTATGGTTTCTACACCCGTTCCTTTGGGATACCATAATCCTAAACACGTTGTTCCCTTAATGTATCTAAAAATCCTTTTTAAGGCTTCTAAGTGTGATGCCTTTGGTTTTCTTGAAAGCGAGCACATAGACAAACACTAAACATAATGTCGGGTCTACTAGCCGTAAGATAGAGTAGGCTACCAATCATTCCTCTATATTTAGTGTATATCTACGATTCACCTTCCTCATCCTTGGTTAGTTTAGTGTCCGAGGACATGGGTGTTTTAGTTGGTTTGGAATCTTCAAGACCAAATTTCTAAAGCATGTCTTTTATATATTTAGATTGGTTAAAAAATATGCCATCTTCTAGTTGTTTAATTTGAAGTCCTAGAGAGAAATTTAACTCACCCATCATACTCATTTCAAACTCGTCGTGCATGATTTTAGAGAAATCATCACATAATTCTTGACAAGTTGATCCGAATATAATGTCATCAACGTATATTTGAACAATGATAATATGTGATTCCTTTTCTTGGTAAAAAGAGTATTATCTACTAATCCCATAGTATATTTGTTATCAATAAGAAAAGTCTTAAGTCGGTCGTACCAAGCTTTTGGTGCTTGCTTAAAACCATACAATGCTTTCTTGAGTTTGAAGACATGATGTGGTTTCTCAAAGTCGGTGAAACCGGGAGGTTGAGCAACATACACTTCTTCGTTAATAAACCCATTAAGAACGCACTCTTAACATCCATTTGAAATAATTTAAAATCATAGGCACATGCATAAGCAAGCAATATTCTAATAGACTCAAGCCTAGCTACTGGTGCATAAGTTTCATCATAATCAATCCCCTCTTGTTGATTATAACCTTGTGCTACAAGCCTAGCTTTGTTTCTAGATACTATCCCATTTTCATCCATTTTATTTTGAAAAACCCATTTTGTTCCAATTATAGTTTGATCTTTAGGTTTTGGAACTAATTTCCAAACATCATTTCTAGCGAATTGGTTTAATTCTTCTTGCATGGCAATAACCCATGATTCATCTTTTATTGCTTCATTTATGGTTTTGGGTTCAATGGTGGATACAAAGCAAAAATAATTACTTTGATTTTGGGCTTGTGACCTTAAGGTTCTTTGATTGAGTTGTCCTATGACTTTTTCTAAAGGATGACTTTTAGATTCTTTGATGTTGACAATTTCTTTATTTAATGGTTCATCTTCCTTGTTATTATTAATTATTTCTTGACCTTCTATCATTTGACTTTCAACTAAGTCATCATCTACCAAAGGTGATGTCTTAGAGGGAGGTGGACTTTCGTCGAATGTTATGTTCAACGATTCCTCGACTATCATTGTTTCTTTGTTAAGGACAATGTAAGCTTTACTAGTTTGAGAGTAACCAAGAAATACACCTTCATAAGACTTTGGGTCAAACTTGGTGAGATAATCCTTAGTATTAAGAATAAAGCATTTACAACCAAAGACTCTAAAATATCCTAACGTTGGCTTTTTACCTATAGAGTTCATATGGTGTTTTGTTTTGGAAAGGGCGTATTAAGACTCTATTCAAAATATATGTAGAAGTGTCAACGGCGTTACACCAAAACTTTTGAGGAATGTTTTGTTCATTAAGCATTGTTCTACTCATTTCTTGAATTGTTCTATTTTCACGTTCTACTACTCCATTAGATTGAGGTGTTCGTGGAGCGGAAAAGTTATGTGTTATACCATTTGTATCACAAAAGTTTCCAAATTGAGTTTCGTTGTCAAATTCCCGACCATGATCCGTTCGGATCGACACAATTTTGACACCTAGAAGATTTTGAATTTTCTTGCTAAGTATTTCAAATTTATCAAAAGCTTCATTTTTGGTTTTCAAAAACAACGTCCAAGTAAACCTTGAATAATCATCTACTATGACCAAAGTGTATAAGTTGCCTCCATAGCTTCTTATAGCGGATGGTCCAAACAAGTCCATATGTAATAATTCTAGACACTTAGATGTGGACACCATATTTTTAGATTTGTGACTACTATGTGTTTGTTTACCAATTTTGCAAGCGTCATAAAAGTGTTGGTCATATTTAAGTTTTGGTAAATTCCTAACCAATTCTTTTGAAGATAGGTTTTGTATAAGTCTCATATTAGCGTGACCTAGACGTCTATGCCAAAGAGATGAGCTATCATCTAATGTTGTTAGGCAAAGTTTGTCATTATATGTTTTATCTATTTTCATGACATATATATATTATTTTCCCTATCCTTTAGCTATGGTGATACCATCTTTTAGTATTTTACTACCATTTTCATCAAATAGTACTTTATACTTTTTATCACATAGTTGGCTAATACTAAGTAGATTAAATCCTAACCTATCCACATGAGCAACATTTTCAATAGTTAGGGAGTTATGAGCGATCGTACCTTTGCCAATAATTTTGCTTTTGAGATTGCTACCAAAGGTGACATTACCTCCGTCATACTCTTGGTATGATGAGAAGAGACTTTTGTTGCCGTCGTGTGTGTGTGAGCAACCACTATCTTTTATCCACTCATCAGGTTCCAATCCAACTTTCAAGCATACCTAAGGCACAAATAACTCAAGCGTTTGGTCCCCAATATCTCATGGGTCCATTTGGGTTAAACATACCATTTATTTGATTCATGTATGGAAACGATGGGTAAGAGTTCCATGGCATGTAATCTGGAGTTTGATATGGTCTAGGAAAGTTTTGATTCCAACCATTGTGTTGGTAGTTGGGTTGTACGTTGTGGTTGCTCTTAGGAAAGGCGTTTGGCAAAGGAGTTTTATATCGTTGTTGAGTAGTTTTGATCTAAATTCATTTTGACAAGTCCTACTCACGAATAGCAATTGGTTTTAGTTTAATACTATTATTGGTTTTCTTTGTTATTTTAACAAATTCATACGGTCCGTTATTGCGAACATTACGTTCTTTGAAGTACCACGCACCATTTTGCACAGAGGGACGGAACCCTTATTTTGGTTCCGTCGGTCCGTCTTTATCTTGCAGCAATTTTGACAGAATGTTCGTCCTTTCGGCCGTTTTATTTTGACTCTTTGGAATTAATACTTCATTAAAACCTAGCCCATTCATGTCTCCTGGTGTTTTATGAATTTTAACTATTTCATCGGCAAGAACGATGTTCTTGTTAAACCTTTTAAATTTAGAATTGTTTTCTATTAAAACATCTTGTGTGAGCTTTAGTTTTTCTATTTCAAGTTTAAGCTCTTGACATGATTTACAATCATCGTCATTTGCTTTTCCTTTTCTAGTCGTTTTGCTTTTTCTTTTAACTCATAAACTTCATTTTCCAAAAATTCCTTTTGGTTTTTAAAAATTTATTTTTAGTTATGATTTTTAGACTTAGCTCACACAATTGATTATATTGTTTTTGCAAAGTGTCATCATCAATAGAAGAATAAGAAGAGTCGGAAAGTACCTCATTTGACTCATGTGCCATTAGGACGATCTCTTCCTTGCTTGATTCTTCATCGTCTTCACTATCACTCCAAGCACCACTTACAAAAGCTCGTTGAGTTTTGCTTTTAGGTGGCTTGGGACATTCTCCTATGAGGTGACTTGCATCACCACATCTAAAACATTTTCTTTCACCTTTACCCTTCTTGTCATCCCGATCTTTTGGGAATGGCTTCTTTTCTTCTCGAGGTTGTCTTACGAACTTTCCTCTTCTTCTAAAGAACTTCTTAAAATCTCTAACGGCCATGGCATATTCCTCATCTTACTACAGAGCAAGATTCGTCATCATCACTTGATTCGCTTTTGCTTTAGAGCAACGGTTTGATCTTCTCCCTTTTTCCTTTGATGATCTACTAATCTTTCTCCATCACCATTTCGTGTACTTTGAGGTTACCGATCAACTCGTCTAGTGACATTATTGAGAGATCTTTTGATTCCTCAATGGCGGTCACTTTAGCTCTCCATTTGGGATGGAGTGCTCTAAGAAATTTCGTGACAAAGTTCTTACTACGAAAAGATTCATCAAGTGCTTTAAGTGATGTAATAATAGTGTTAAAGCGAGCAAAGCCACAATCAATGGTTTCATCTTAAGGAATAACAAATTGTTCATATTGTTGAACAAGAAGATCAATTTTGTTATCCTTGACTTGTGAATTACCTTGATGTGTAACAATTAAAGATTCCCAAATATCTTTGGCGGTTTCACACATAAAAATTCTTTCATATTCTTTTCTAGGTAAAGCATTATAAAGCATCATTTTAGCTTCATTATTTTTAGCAACTAGTTTCTTTTGTTCATCAGCGGAAATATCCTTTGTTGTAGAACTAAAATCCCTTTAACAATAATAAACCAAAGATCTATATCTTTTGATTTTACATATGTTTCAAAGCGGTTTTTCCAATAGATAAATCCATTGGTTTCAAATAGTGGTGGTCTTTGCATAGATTGCCCTTCTTTAAAGTTTTCAGAATCCATGGATCGTTTCAAGTTTATAAAATACAAGTTATTTTAGAAATTCTTGAGCAACGAGGCTCTGGTACCAATTGTAGAAAACTAGAAGGGGGTTGAATAGTTTACCAATTAAAACTTTGTTTTGAAACTTATTGTAAAGATCAATTGATATTGATCTTAGATATGTTAATGAAATATGCAAGCAATATATAAGAAGTAAATAAGGAAAGAAATGATCAAACCACAACAAGTTGTTTATAGTGGTTCGGTCTACAAGGACTCTTTTCCTTGCCCTACTCCACTCCTCGAGTCTCACACTCGAGAGTTTAACTTCACTAGTCAACAAGCTCCTTTCACGGGCGGAGAAAACCTTTACACTTCGCTACACTATTTCCACACTAAGCTAGATGTCGTCGAGTTCTTTCCAAGGGTACAACCACTCCCACACACAACGTATTTTGAGGACTAAAATACAAACCACTCACACTCACAAGATTATGATGGTTTGATACAACAATGAAGTATGAACAAACACTAGATCATACAACACTAAACAAACAAGACTTCCAACTTCTCGTTGAAGCTTGAATATGACTTGATCTTCTTTGCTACAAAAGAGATCACTAATATGATATGAAACCGAGTTAGAAAGGTTGTAGAGAAGATATGTATGAGAGTATGTTAGAAATGGATGAAAACTATGGCTTGGCATTGCTATTTATAGCCAAAGTGGACAGGAGCGTCACGGACACCGATAACCTTGGGTTCCGCCCGTGTACCAATTTGGAACCGCCGGTCTGACAGTCAAGATATCAAATCTTTGCTAAAGTCAACTCTATCTAAGTGAGATTGTGCAAGATATGAAGAGTACAAATCCACACAAAATATCTAATGAAATCTTCTAATGATTTCCATGATGCATACATGATGTCATAGGTTGTATTTCTATTTTTAGAAATATGCAAGTACATAAGTAGTGTTTGGTTTTAAGAAATCCCAACACATTCTAAAAAACTACTATCATACATAATGATTAAAGTCATATCAAGATGTTACTAATCATAAATGTAAATGCTTGAATGATGAATATATGGTTTGAAAAAGCTTGTTTTAATATCTATTAAACTTGACAAGCTTTAAGCTTTTATACAAATTAAATTTACTTTGTCGTTAACAAAACTTAGGTAAAGATCAAAAATATAAATAACGTTTAATGATGATATTTGTATTAACAGATGTACACGCGGTCAGTATATGAATCTGGTTTGATTTGGTATGTTACTTGCTACCTGTATGTGTATCTGTTTCGACGTGATGTTAGGTTATGTGGTTCATCATGACCCGAGATAGAATATTATGGCAATAAGGACTTGTTATGTGATGCAAGTATTATAGCGCCTGATCATCATGATAATACCGAGATCATATAATTTGAACTTATTGGGATCATACGACGTCTTGGGAAATGCCTAAGGTTGGTACGTTGGATGGACTAGGACTCATATCCTTTATTTGTCAGTTTTCATATTCCTTTGGAATTCTGTACCTCTTTGCGAGATTCTCACTGAAATCTGTTACATATAAGTTTTGTACTCGTTGGACCAGATATTGTTATGATTTGTGCAAAACTATGGATTGCTACGTCTGCCTTAAACTAGTACGTCTCCGTTTACTTTTGTGACTTCAATTTCGAGGACGAATTTTTTTTAGAGGGGAATAATTATAACGCCCTAAAATTTGTATTAACTTTTTAATTATCTACTTTAGTTAGACCATAAGTTAAATAAATAAATAGTAATATAAATGTAACATTGGACCAATTAGTTTAAAAAAAATGTTTTGGGCTAAGTTTTCTTATTTAAACCCATATACCCAAGCTCAACTAGAATTTGATAAACCCATTAAACAAAAAAAAAACGGTTTCTCCCCTCCCTCCCATAATCGAAATACAGAAAAAAAAGAGAGGAAAACCCTAGCCTCCATAATTGGTTGTCATCAAGAATTCAAAATCAAGATTCGTGGTAATTCCGCGAAGGTTTGGTATGATTAATCGCCTATTTTATTTAACATCTTTTGTTTTTAATTTTTTTTCATGTAAATATAAGTGATGGATATGATTAGGTTGATTAAAAAATCCAGTAATGAAACATTTCTTAACACTAAAACATAATTAGGGATGTGTTAGAGGTTTTATCTTGCGTTGGTTAGAGTTAGGGTTTTGTTTGTGATGTTGTGCAGAATTTGGGTTGGATTGATGAGTATCCAAACTGAGGATGAAAACGTGTTTTTTAGTGATTTTTTGGTCTATACATAATTACTATTTCTCTACTTTCTAGAAATATAAGATTTTTGTCATTTGGAGGTCGGGAATGTTGATTTTTTATTTTTACAAGGTGTCGAATCTGGGAAAACTGAGTAAAATTTTAGGTTGTAGTATTTTAATTACCATGAAAAAACCATTGAGAGTTTTGACATCTCCTTCTCCAGTCTTGATATTTAGGATATGGGTGACTTCTGTGAATTTTGGTGGAATTTTTGGAGTTGTAGAAACGTGTGTTTCTGGTCTAAACTTTTAGGGTTTATGTTTTTGGGTACTTTCTGGAAAAGTCTGGAGGTTTGATTTTCTACCCACACTTCTGCACCATAATAAAATCTACATATATTCTAGAGTAACTTAAAATATGTTGGAACATCTGTGATTTTTGTTGAATTTTAAACCTTAAAAATATTGGCAGATTTCTGTAAATGTTGAAAACCCTAATTATGTAACTTTGATGGCTATAATTAGTAAGAATTTAACTTGGACTCTTAAATTAGAATTAAACAAATTCTAAGCCCTAAATGTAACTTGTTATCATAAGTAAACCTAAAATGAGTGGATTCGGAGAATTACCCGGAAAGTTACTAATATTGGAAAGTTACTTAATTCAGAAAGCTATCTTAATCGGTAAACTTACTAATTATGGAAATCTGCTAATTATGGAAAGTTGCTAAATTTGGAAAGTTTCTAAAAATGGAAGGAAACCCTATATATGAATAATTACTAATATTACATGTTTTCTAAAACGCGAACGATCATTATTCGTGTAGATCCGCGAAGAAAGCAGTAGCATTGGTTACTTATACATTTTGGTGATTCCTTAAGGTTTAAGGTACATATATTCTTTCCCTTTTCAGTAGGGATACCTTTGTACATTCTGAATCCTTTAATATGATCCCTTGTTATGATTCCCCTCTGGTGATCCTTTGTTTGCTTTCTGAATTGATTCGTATGCTATGATTTGTCGATATGATTCGTTTCATTATGACTTCGGTATGATATGTTATGATATGATTCAGTTGCGATGATTAGTATGATTATTGTGGAAAACTAGAAGGGGGGGTGAATAGTTTTACAAATTAAAACTTCATTTTAAAATATTTAGGTCGACTTATGTCAATCTATTTAGATGTGTATGTTGGACGTTTGATAGATAGATATATAAAAAGGTAATGAAAGATAAAGAGTAAGAAGCACATAACCACGACATGAGTATTTATAGTGGTTCGGCTACAAGGACACCTTCCTTGCCCTACTCCACTCCCCGAGTCACCTACTCGAGAGTTCCTAATCACTACACGACACCAACTCCTTATGGCGGAGAAGCCTTCACAACGTCGCCTACTCTTTTTCCGGTACTAGGCTAACCACCGGGTTCTTTCACCAAGGTGAACCACACCTACCACAATGTCGCCTACCCTTTATCCGGTACTAGGGTAAGTACCGAGTTCCATTATAATGGAGGAACTAATACCCAACACTACACAACACCTAATCCCAAAGGAGACCCACTCCATATTACAACACCATTAAGGATATCAACATCTTTGGAAACAAACTATCACTATTTGTATAACGATGCACCTCATCGATTATACGACATTGGCATCCTTCACTAATGCCACTTGATTTGACTCCTAGGCATCTTTCACGAATGCCTTTGACACGAACGCTTGGTACCTTTCACTAATGCCTTCGTCTTGACTCCTTTAGCATTCTTCACTAATGCTTTTGACACGGACGTTAAGCACCTTTCACTAATGCTTTCGTCTTGACTCTTTCGGCATCCTTCACTAACGCCTTCGACACAACACTTCTATGGAGGAACAAAGAAGTATCAACAAGAGAACCTCAGTAGTCTTGATGATGACGAAGCATGAAAACTCATGGACTTGAGCTTGCTCGACTTCAAGAAGTGGTGATCTCGCCTTTAAGAGGAACCTAGAGAATCACACAAAAACAAAAGACAAACTGCATAGAAAGATCCCTTAGGATCAGTGGTTAGAGAGTTACAATACTTGGGGAAAGTATGTGTGGGAGTGGCAACCCAAAAGGAAGAAATGGCTCACTATTTATAGAAGAAAACTAGTTACTGTTCCCTGGATCCCACGGATCCCTCCCTTGAAGGATCCGTCCAGTGTATTAACTAGGTTCCGTAGGACGCTCCCTTTTGCCCATTGGTTTTTTGGTTATGGGTCATGGGTCATGGGTTATGGGTTGGTCCATGGGTATTTCCTTAGATACAATGTATCTAGTAGACGCAATTCATCTAGTCAAATGGATATGGGTCAATATCATGGGTTATGGATATGCTCGATTATAATACATACTAGTTATGCATATATTTGCCCAATATGTAAACACTAGTTGTTGTACATATGTATTTATTAAATCATAAAATCACTTATACTTTTTTAGTGTTTTATGTGAAAACGTAAGTGTGTTAGAAAACTATTGGCTCAAACCATTTACGTATTTTATTTGTTTCGTTAAAATGATTTTACGTTTGTTATCGACAAATCGTTAGAAGATCATAAAATATAAATAAACGTTTTTACGGATTATTTGTATTAACAATCTCCCCCTTTTTGTTGATGACAAAACATAAAATTATTTTAAGGAAAAACTAAAATTCGTAAAAGTTCGAATTGGAATTTTTACTCTCTTCTCCTCCTTTTTGTCGAAACAAAAAGAGCGTCGAAAAGAAACTAACACAATGTTTTAAGAAAAACATTTAAAAGAAAAAAATATAGAGAGCAAGTGACGGGAAGAGTTCTCGTCTTAACTCCCCCTTGACGAGTCCATCCCTTTGTGAGGGCGTCAAGTAAAAAAACTACTAAGCTAATGTATTGCAACTATGGTTGCAAATGGTTTTGTCATAGTGACGATAACGCTCCCCCTTAATGATTGCAACTTTGCGAGGGGACGTAACGAAATGTAATCCATATGAGGATTATATTGCAAATGGTTTTGCAATGTATGGTTTGACACAAAGCTCCCCCTAGCTTAGGGTGTCAAAGTCTTCATGTGTATTTTGAAAATCTACAAAATAAAGGTTAGAAAACAAGTATATGGTGCATAATTTCCTGCAAATAAGACTCAAGTTAGTAGAAAATTGGTCTTCTGTTGCACGGATCCCACGGTTCCCTCCTTGGAGGGATCCGTCTAGGCAATTTCCAGGGATCCGTCTGTCTGGTGACAGATTTTCAGTAATGGTGATATAACAAACAATGTTAATATCAAAGTGAGATATGTATACAAACAACAAACATATACTCAAAGCAATATGGCAAATAAGTTATCATTCAATAAAACAAAGAGATAATCAACAAATCACTAAAACTAAGAGAATGATTTAGCCATGTAATACATATTCTTCTAATACTAATGAGTGACCTAAGCTCAAGAAGCAACCACGTGCTTAAGGATGATCAAACATGAAATGTGATTCCTAAACGTTCTAAGTTAAGTTTGAGACTAGGACACCGTTTTAATCCTTAGGCTCATGGTTGTTTAGGTTTGTTGACCTCATTAAAACGTTCGAGGAGGTGATAAAACATGAAACGTTGCTCTTCGCATTGTTCATGTATCAACCTTTCAACATGTTGACAATGATAACAATCCTTGTCATGGTTTTGGAAGGATGGTGGTAAAAGTTGAGCGTCTTGAAGCGGAGGTTCAAGTGAAGTGGGTTGAAGATCCTTAAATGAAGGAGGAATTAGTGGAGGCACATTAAGTGGTGGCTCAACAAGGGTTGATGGTGTAGGTAGGGAAGTGTCAACTTCCATGTGGTCGGGTAGTTGACTTTGATGTCTCCTCATAATCCAAAATGGACCATTAGAGGGAAATGGAGAAATTGACATTGGTGCAAGTGTTGATTCAACACCTTGGTTTTGTTGTAAAAACTTCTCTAGTGAAGAGTGTGTCGGTAATGGTGGAGGATGAGATGGCCTAGAGGTTAAGTCCTCTAAGTTGTAGGAATGTGGAGTTGATTGTGAGGTGGTAAATGATATTTCTCTAGGCACCAATGATGTTGATTTGGTTGAGAAGGGTATGTTTGGTTTAGTAGGAATTGTAGAGTTTGGTGATGATATTTTTGTGGGAACAATTCTCTTGGGGATTGGTTTGATTGGTTGAGTTAGTGGAGGAGAAATCCTTGCACTTGTGGATTTGACTGGAGATGATTCAGTTGAGGAAAATTCATGTACAACATGAGCAAGTTTCTTGGGTGGTTCTTGGGTAGATGAGTTAGCACTAGGAGATTTTCTAATGATGAAATGACTAAAGAAGATATTTCTAATTGCTGAGAATTATGTTGTGTTTGATGACTAAGGTATTCTAGCAAGATGACTTATAAAGGGAGGAATTTGACAAGTGCATTCAAGACTTAAGCCACTAAGATTCTTAGGAATGTGATGATTAGCATGCACAAGAGTCAACTTTAGAGTTGTACTGATCTAGGGACTCAATTAAGATGAGGTAGAGTGTTCAACTTAGCAAGATGGGCTTGAAATGATTGTTTAAGCTAGACTTGACATGAATCTGTCACCCGGATCCCACGGTTCCCTCCTTTGAAAGGGTAAAAATGATGTTTCTAAGGTCTAAAGCCTATACCATCTTGAGTGTTTCAGTCCTCCTAAGTATCTTAAATGAAGGTGTACTTGAATGATCAAGGGCAATGAGTGATCTAGATAATGATTGCCTTTTATGGAAGGAAAATGAAACTTTATGACCACCAATGGGTGTTCAAGGATGACACTTAGAATTTTGATGATGTCAAGTTATAATAAATGATCCTATAGATCAGATGTAAGCTTAAGATGGAGTTTGAAAAATCCTCAAAAATTAAAATAATTGAAAAACTAGTTTTTGACCCGTTTTGAGATAAGGATGGCTAGAAACAATTTCCTAAAATTGATAAATATGTCCACCTAAGTGTTTTGAGATGTGAAAAGCAATGTGTGAGTATTGAAGCGGAAATATGGTGAGTTTTGATGAGTTGATAAATAAAAAGTACTTTAAATTAGATCCTAGGTAAGCTATGGGTGAGTTTGAAGCTTTCTCAGGTTTAAATTAGATCAAGGGAGGGATCCGTCTAGGGTAATCCTAAGGATCCGGCATCTGCAGATTAGAACCATCATAGAATGCAATATTTGCACCAACTTATATGCACTAGTAACCATTAAATTTAACAGCAGCAATAACATGTTATCACATAAAACATATCATAGATAATAGTGGTAATGAAAATATCCAAGATAACCCAAACAAGCGTGCTAAAACATAATCATTCATACACACATCAAATGTCTAAAAACAAGCATAGTCCTATAGTCTCTTTCGTCAATCCTTTCTTTTCCACTTTCCCGACTTCATGAAGTAGTGACCTAGGTTTTGAATCATACCCCTTAATTGTTTGAATTCCGCGGTCTCGTTTGGAAGAGTTGGAAGTTGTTGATAGTAGTCAAAGGGTTCAAATTCGATGTTAGCTACGGGGTCGACATTAGCTTCTTCTTCTTCTTCTTCTCTGTCCGAGGAGTCCAAGAGAGCTTTAGGTTTTCTTCTATTGACCATGAATCGTTTAGGGGGTTGTTTGGTGAGAGGTACCATAATGTGATCGAAAAGGAAATGATCATCGTTGATAGGAGATGGTTGCAATGCACTAACATACTTAGAAAGTCGTGTTAGGAGCATACCATATGGAAGTACCATGTTGGCAACTTTGAATACCCCGGCCATTCTCTTTACCATGTAATAGGCGAGATTGAATGGCTTTTGGTGAATAAGGCAATAAATCATTTGTACGAGACAAGCATTTGGATGATCCTTGTTACCAACTACGCTAATTATGTTTTCCCTAAGAATTTCTTCCCATTTTCTAAAAATGGGGTGCATTTCGAAGAGTTCCATTTGAAAGGGATCACGGTGAATGAGCGTTTTGTTTCGGTTGAGACGGGATTGGTTGACTCTAATTTTGAAGATGGTGTCTCGAACGGTTTCGGATTCATCAAGAGGAGTATGGTATATTGATTTGGGATCAACAGCAAAAGCTTGAGAGGATATTGCCCAATGTTGAGAGTACATACAAATTCCTTCACAAAGAATACGAAGGATTTGAGCGAATGTGTTGAGAGGTAGAGTGAAGCTTCGTTTATTGATGATGAAAGCGATTGAAATGCTATCATCGGTGTTTTGAATGATCCTAATGCTTTTGTAGAATTCAAAGATGAAAAATGGACAAATTTGTTCATCAATGTCAAGAAGACAATCAAAGTTGATTGGCGAGAAGACTTGACGAATGTCTGTATCTTCAAGAAAACATTCCTTGACTACACGACCTTCGTGGATAAGTCGTTTTTCAAGTATTTTGAAGACTTTGCGGTCGGTTTTTGACAATCCCTCTTTCCGATAGTAATGGGTGAGGTAATGGACGGTATCATGATGGTCTTGTTGAGTGGCTTTAGGCATGGTTGGTCCTAGAAACACAAATATTCCAATTAGGCAAAATTTGTTGAGATGGGATTTGTATTAACAATGTTGTGAACACAATGTAATCTTAGTTATGTGAAAGCCCTTTTTAATGATCAATTTTGGAAAACCTAATTAAATTAATTGATTAAAATTTGAGAAACCACAAACTCTAGGATGAGGATGATGAAAATTAGAACATGTTAGTGTAATTACTTACAATGATGTTCTAGAGAAGAATACTTTGAGGATATGGAGTCCTATGAGGATGAAACCAGCTCTTGGATCGTTTTTGTGTTTTGTGGGGAGAGGGAAAATGAGCAGGTTTGGTTTTGAAAAGCGTATAGCTGGTTTCTGTCCCACGGTTCCCTCGGATCCCTTATATAAGGGATCCGGCTAGTACAACTAGAGGGATCCAGCTACTGTAGCCAGAAAAGGATTGTTTGGCAATATTTTTGTTATAAAAATAGCTTATGGAACAAAAATAGTTTTGGGGAAAAAGAATAAAATAAATAATGTTTGGTCAACGGGATTTGATTAATTATCGAGAATCCATTTGTGACAACGGTGTTAGTTTGACGAGATCAAAAGGAATACTAATACCCGATGATGAGTAAGTCGGGAAAGTGGTGAAAGGAGACTTTTTGAAAGACTAGCATTTAAAAAAAATATTAACATATTCATGTAGATATAAGCTAGCTAATGAAGAGTAAACATACCTCTATGCTCTTGATTTTGGTTTGTGAAGACATAAGACCAAGAATACTACATGAGCTCCTAAAGTAATCCATTGTACTTAGAATAAGTAGGTTGTGATTACTTTTAGATTCTTTCTTGAAAGTTGATTTAATTATTCTTTGAATAGAAATGAAGGTTTTAGAGAGATCCTAGCATGAAGATTTCTTGAAAAGAATATGTTAGAATAATCTATCAATATCCAACATGAAAGAGAAAAGAAAAATGTTTTAAAAGATTTCCTTCTTTGTAGTTTTCAAACATACACGGATCGTATCAAGTTTTTAAAGTACATCATACTCTAAGAAACTTGGGAACGAAGCTCGGATGCCAATTGTGGAAAACTAGAAGGGGGGGGTTGAATAGTTTTACCAATTAAAACTTTGTTTTAAAATATTTAGATCGATTTAAGTCAATCAATTTAGGTGTGTATGTTGGACGTTTGATAGATAGATATATAAAAGTGTAATGAAAGATAAAGAGTAAGAAGCACATAACCACGAAACGAGTATTTATAGTGGTTTGGCTACAAGGACACCTTCCTTGCCCTACTCCACTCCCCGAGTCACCTACTCGAGAGTTCGTAATCACTACACGACACCAACTCCTTATGGCGTAAAAACCTTCACAACGCCGCCTACTCTTTTTCCGGTACTAGGCTAACCACCAGGTTCTTTCACCAAGGTGAACCACACCTACCACAACGTTGCCTACCCTTTATCCGGTACTAGGCTAAGTACCAAGTTCCATTACAATGGAGGAACTACTACCTAACACTACACAACACCTAATCCCAAAGGAGACCCACTCCTTATTACAACACCATTAAGGATATCAACATCCTTGGAAACAAACTATAACTATTTGTATAACGATGCACCTCATCGATTATACGACCTTGGCATCCTTCACTAATGCCACTTGATTTGACTCCTAGGCATCTTTCACTAAGGCCCTTGACACGAACGCTTGGAACCTTTCACTAATTCCTTCGTCTTGGCACCTTTAGAATTCTTCACTAATGCTTTTGACACGGACGTTAAGCACCTTTCACTAATGCTTTCATCTTGACTCTTTCAGCATCCTTCACTAATGCCTTCGACACAACACTTCTATGGAGGAAGAAAGAAGTATCAACAAGAGAACCTCAGTAGTCTTGATGATGACGAAGCATGGAAACTCATGGACTTGAGCTTGCTCAACTTCAAGAAGTGGTGATCTCGCCTTTAAGAGGAACCTAGAGAATCACACAAAAACAAACGACAAACTGCATAGAAAGATCACTTAGGATCAGTGGTTAGAGAGTTACAGTACTTGGGGAAAGTATGTGTGGGAGTGGCAACCCAAAAGGAAGAAATGACTCACTATTTATAGAAGAAAACTAGTTATTGTTCCCCAGATCCCACGGATCCCTCCCTTGAGGGATCCGTCCAGTGTATTAACTGGAATCCGTGGGACGCTCCCTTTTGCCCATAGGTTTTTTGGTTATGGGTCATGTTTCATGGGTTATAGGTTATGAGTTGGTCCATTGGTATTTCCTTAGATACAATGTATCTAGTAGATGCAATTCATCTAGTCAAATTGATATGGGTCAATATCATGGGTTATGGATATGCTCCATTATAATACATACTAGTTATGTATATATTTGCCCAATATGTAAACACTAGTTGTTGTACATATGTATTTATTAAATCATAAAATCACTTATACTTGTTTTAGTGTTTTATGTGAAAACGTAAGTGTGTTAGAAAACTATTGGCTCAAACCATTTACGTATTTTATTTGTTTCGTTAAAATGATTTTACGTTTGTTATCGACAAAATATTAGAAGATCGTAAAATATAAATAAACGTTTTTATGGCTTATTGGTATTAACAATTATGATTCGGTCTTATTTGGATATGATTATGATTGTACGTTCTGCCCCTTTTGTTACGAGCCAACTAGTCATGGAGGTTCCACGACCATGTCATTAATGGCACCAATAGCATGACACCATCTGGGGCGGTGTGATTAGTCCCCGGCGTTCCCATTATGATTTGATTTGATTTGATATGATTTGTGATTTGTGGTGCCTTATTCGCATGTGTACACCTGCCTCACGAACAAGGTACATATTGCCTTATGTATGTTTGGGAGGCGTATGGATGCATCCGAGGCTTATGATTTGATATGATTTGATACGATATGATTTGATATGATTTGACATGATTAGTATGGATTTGGTGTTTTGGATGTGCGTGCCTTGCACCCCCTCTCGCAATTTGGTACTTGTGAGGTCTCCCCTCCCTGGACCCTTTTGTACGTAGTGTCCTTCATTTGGCATGTTGGACGAATAGGATTATTTGCTCATGGGCATCCTTTATTCATGATTCATTATACTTCATTGGATTATGTGTTCGTATGTATGTTATGTTCTTCATGTGGCATGTTGGACACCTTTTGCTTTGGTATTTCGTTATGTTCTCATCTTGACCTGATCCTTTTGCTTATGACTTGTCATTCACTTGGATTTGTTATTTTTTGCTCATTTGATACGTATGCCTTCATTCAGTTACTCGTTTGACCTTTTGTTTACTCAGAATCCTTATCTAGTCCATCCAACAACTATGTGGGGTTATAGTTATTTGATCGTACTATGATTTCATTCCATGTGGTTACCAAGCTTATGCTATCAGATTATCACTTGACTAGGGTTGATCCAGTTATTCTAATATATTATCCTATACGCGTGAAAACACCTATACCACAAGGGCAAACAAGTTCGCAAAATTTAAAAATTGGCCCAAAAATTTTGGAATTTAAAAATGAGTTTCGCTTTTCACAATAATATTTTCCCCCCACATTTAAGTTAATCACACAAAAGAAAAGTAACTTAACGACTATAAAAAAAATATCGCTATTATTATTACTACTATTACTACGAGAAAACTTTGAAAATTAAACTAGTTACGATTTCTTTTTTTTTTCTTTTTCTTTTTTTTTATTCTTTATTTTCCTTTTATTTGTTTTTTAAACCAAATATGACTTATTCTTGTCCCACGAGTTCTCGTTAGCTCCATTGAAACGCACAAAGAAGCGGAGAAGCAGGTCAGCGCGAATCATATTAAAAACCAAACTTCTTTAGGGAATCAGGGAGACCCGCCTTATACCTCTCACACACTTTGTTTACAATGGGTGAGTCTTACTTTCGAGGGACCAAAAGAAGTCAATTTATAAAATAATTTACCAACAAACCAACAAGGGAAAAATAACAAAGAAACAACATAAAGCAATTTTGAAAAATAAACTATGAAGCATGTAAGATAGAGAAAAATAGAACTATAAGTCAGAGATAAACGACAGTTCCCGGGCCAAGAAATCACGATCGAACTCCAAATGATCAATCGATTTCTCATCCAAACATATCCAATCAAGAGTGTAAGGTCACCAATAATCCAATCAATCCTTCCTCCAAGAGCTTATTAAATCTGCAAAAATAAACTAAACTACAAAAACGTGTAAAATTCTAAAACTCACTTTCGTAGGCATCACGGTTGCATTTAGCGCATGCAACAAGCCTTTAAACCCCTCGGTGGCCCGAGTGGACGAGTTATAGTCTTGTGAGGGTTTCCAGTGAACATACCCACAAAGTTCAAAACACTTTTTTTTAAATGTACTTATTTATTTACAATGTACTAAGAATTAACAAAAGTTAAAATAGCAAAATGACTTTTTTTTTTTTAACAAAACACACAACCGGATCGGCTGCGAGTGCAGGCCGATCGGTTCGTGTTGATTTATTATGTACGAGGCTTCCAACCGATCCGGTTGGAGTACCAACCGATTGGTTGGTTGATTCGGGGTGGTTTCGGTGGTTATTTCGCAAACGTTTTTCGAGCACAATTAGAGAGAAATCATTGAAACGAGCATTTTAGAACACATGAAACAAAATCCCAACATCAAAAAATTGATTTTGATGTCAAGATCAATTGAGCAATTATGAGAAATTAGAGATTTTGAAAAGAAAGCGCAAAGGAGAAATTAAGCAAACATCATGAGCAAACATCAAGAGCAATAAAACAAGAGCAAAGAAACAATCATTCATGAGAAAAAGAAATATAGCATTCGAACAAACTAGCAAACAAGCAAGCAATTCAAGAAAATAATTCAACAAGAACTCAATTCAAAGAAACACGCAAGAGCAACAAACAAACAAAAGAAAGCAAAGCCAAATCCTTGGCAACGGCGCCAAAAACTTGATAGGTTCCATCGTGGTTTTAAATTTATAATCAAGAATTACCGGTTAACTAGGAACACATTCAGGCAAGTATACCCTAGTCAAGTTGTAGTATAGTATATGGTAAATCAAGGTCGTCCCAAGAGACTTGGTTGCACTACAAGTGTTGTTTGTTTGTTTAAGCAAGTAATAAGTAACAAGTTGATGGTTATGATTGTCACGTATCAAACCAACAAGAAAAGCAATATAAGAACAATCAAGTATCAAGACATTCATCATTATTCCAATCACAGACAAAATCTCAATAAACATATCAATAACAAACATCTTTAAATATAAAAGTAACAAGGTTTACCCAAAGTATAAATTACAAAAGGCAAAGATGAAGGATTATAGCACTCCTTCAAGCCTCCAATTGACTACAATAGTTCTACCAAGCCTGAAAATCATATCCAAACGCCTTCAGCAACACATGAGCACTAATTCTGGAAATGGCAGACTTTGGTGGTCTTTTGGCGAAGATAAGTTGGTGGAAATTTGTCCTTAAGGGTGGAGGATCGAATTTCACACAAGTTTGGATAGGATAGTTGGTGGAAATTCGTCCTTAAGGCTGGAGGCTTGAATTTCACACCTTTAGGGAAGGTAAGTTGAGAGAGGGATGTTGTAATAGGTGGAAATTCCTCCTTAAGGGTGGAGGCTCGAATTTCACACCTAGAGATGGAGTGGTGGGTGAAAGGGATGAGAGTGATGGAGAAGGGATGATGAAATGAGGTTGCAAAGGCCTTTATTTATACTACTTCCAAGGCTAGGGGTATTCAATGCTCAACTTCGTCTCCAAGGAGCTTGGAAGGGACTAGAAACTGAGTGGGAAGGACCTAGAATCGTTTGGGACAAGTTTGGAGTCTTAGTGATGAAGAAATGGCTGTCCAAGGCTTCAATCGTTTCGGCTGGTCTTGCAACCGTTTCGGTTTCGGGCTCCAAACGAAACGGTTGGACTCTTTTGACAGAAACTGGTAATCTCCAAAGTTGTAGATCTTTCTCTTAGCTTTCTGTGGCCGCAAACCGGGGGTCAAACGGAATTCGTATGCAAAAGTTATGGCCAAAATGGTGAAGGTGTGCCGGGAACAACGAGTCTTCCAATATGTCTTCGTTTTAGCTTCTTTTATTCATTTCTTTCTCGTTTTCCTTCTTGAACTTTATTCTTGAGTCGTTGGACCACTAACTTGATGACTTTATCTTCTCGAATATACTCCACAAGTCTTGCTTTTGTCGGGAATTCTTAGTATATGAAGAAATCTTCATATTTTACTTCTTTCTCCGTCTTTATCTCCACTTTCCTGTACTTGGCTACAAATGAACTAGCAAACACACTTTTATACGATTAAGCATCAAAATCATATGATTATAACCAAATAACATACATAAAATCACAGATAACGCTACTAAAAATATGTACAATTTGAGCGTTATCAAATTCCCCCACACTTAAACTTTGCTTGCCCTCAAGCAAATCTAAGAAAAGAAAAATTAAACTACATACCTAAATGATAAAACGAAAAGAAAATTTTTGAAAATTTGCATATTTTTGGGTTTTTTTTTAAATATATAAAAATAAGCAAAAAATGAGCGCAAACTCCCCCACACTTAAGGGTTTGCTTGCCCTCAAGCAAATCTAGAAATTAAGAAAAATAAATCCCACATGGTGCATGAAATATGATTAGAAAAATGTGATGAAAATCTACCAAGTACAAGTACAAGATAAGATTCATCATTTTAAGCTTTTAGAGGTGAAAAAACCGAGATGTTTGACAATACCCTATGGATTCTCTCGCTTGATAACATGGCTAAGCACCTCACGTAAAGGAATGGATGTATAATTCATTCAACACTCAATTTATTTAGTGATGGATAGTATTAAGGAATAGTACACTCACATTTGCTCAGTCATGATATAAATATTACCATAGGCTTGTACAAGAAACAAAACTCCACCGACGTGGCGTAAGCACCAAGTGTAAACATCTAAAGAGGGCTTGTATTTGGGTTAGGCTAAAAGGGTTAACAAGCCTTATGTTCAAACATTACATACAAGAATATAATAGATTACTGGCGCGAATTCTTGATTAAGTCAAACAACGGATGGTCACTAGAGTATACCTTGGATCGCTGGCGCGTTATTCGCATTACAGATGGTCACCAAAAATATGCACTAGATTGCTGGCGCGTCATTCGATCCTTCAAGAACCGGATGGTCACTAAAAATATTCATACACTTCATATTTTCACAAAGCCAAAAGGGAAGGGATAAGGCATGAGAATATTTATTAAATTGGTGTTAAAAGAAAAATAAGGATAAAGTCAAGTCTAATACCCATGTTGCTAGTCACGAACAAACCACAATCCCGAAAATGATTATGTATATTAACTTCTTGTTGGGAATAAAACTAATAGTTACCACTGATAAGCTGTGGAAGACACTGCTAAAGATTACACTAGCAGTGGAAACTCATTATCACTGCCAGTACATTATTACCACTGCTATTAGGATAATTGTTATGTATCCGTGTATAGATAAGTATAGAAAAGATCTTGTGTATATTCTATATTGTTAGCATTATACTTATCTTGTAAAGGACTCCTTGTGCTATAAAAGGATATCCTAGGTCATTGTTTAGAGTATGAAATACTCACGTAAGCTTCAAGGTGTAAACCTTAATGATAAGCAAGATCACTCGTATTATTCTTAATAATATTGAAGCTTTGTGTTAAATTGTTCTTACTTACATTACATCATATAATCCATCTTCTAAGTATTACTAATTATATTCCGCGTGCTTATTAATATAATTCAAAATATCACTAACACAAGGTGTGTGTTTAGATCCATCAAGTGGTATCAGAGCCAAGGTTCTGATATTTTGATTTAGAAGATCAAAGGAATAAGCTTAACCTACTCACTCAAATCAATGGAGATGGAAAACCAGTCCAATTCTGCTCCATGGCTTCCTAAGCTCAAACTTAATGAGTTTGAGATGTCGAGGATAACGATTGAGCCATACTTTCTCATACAAGACTATGCTCTATGGGAGATCATCTTACTTGGTGATTCCTTCAAATCTCAGAAGAAGATTGACAAAGTTGGTGAAACAGAAGTTGTAACAGTTTCTGTACCTGGGACTAATGATGAAAGAGCAAAGAAGAAGAATGACCTGAAGGCCAGAAGTTGTTACTTATGGCTCTTCCTAAAGAGCAGATCATTGCTTTCAGTAAATACACAACAGCAAAAGAACTTTTTGAAGAGATCTGCTCAGTGTTTGGTGGCAACGATGCTACAAAGAAGACACAAAAGACATTGTTGAAGCAAAGTTATGAAAACTTCTCTGCTTCAAGCAATGATTCACTTGACAATATCTTCACCAAACTCCAGAAGATTGTCACACAACTGACTGTGTTTGGCATTGAGGTAGAAAAGGAAGACCTCAATTTGAAGTTTCTAAGAAGTTTGCCTACTGAGTTTCATACTAATGTTACAGTCTGGGAAAATAAACCAGAAATTGAAACTATGAAGTTTAATGATCTTTACAACAACTTGAAACTCATTGAACAAATATTGAAGAAGGCAGGGAAACTTGGTACAAGCTCTAGCAGCTTGGCATTGTTGTCAACCTCTGTTGACTGTGATGATTCTGAAGATGACTATGATGATGATTTTGCCACTGCTGGTTCTACTGTTTCCACTGGTAATGCTAGTGTTACCACTGCAGGTTCAAAGAAGAAGGTTGCTGGTATTGGAGATCCTACCTTTTATGCTTTTATCTACACTCAAGTTAATGGCTCTATATTAACTCATGAAGACATAAAGCAAATTGATGATGATGACTTGGAGGAGATGGACATAAAGTGGCAAATAGCTCTTCTTAGCATGAGGGCTAGGAAATTTTTCAAAAAGACCGGCAAACCAATGCACATCAATGGTTATGAAACTGCAGGGTTCGATAAAAAGAAAGTAGAGTGTTTCAACTGTCACAAGTTGGGGCATTTTGCTAGAAAATGCAGAAGACCAAGGAACCAGGACAAAAGGTCTACTTGGTACAAGCAAAAGAAAGAACCAATTGTGGAAGAACCAAAGGCAATGCTGGCAATTGATGGTGTGAGCTATGATTGGAGTTTCATGGGTGATGGACAAGAGGAACAACCTTCAGATGCTGCTCTTGTGTCTACAGAACATGCTCTCATGGCTTTCTCTGACTCTGAGGTACAAAACTTTGAAAGTTGTTCTAAAGCATGTAGGGCTTCTAGAGAATGTGAAAGGCTCAATGAATTATGTGAAGATCGTTGTAAGCTTTTAGACTAGGTCTAATATTATATCTAGGAACACATAATAATGAAAGCGGAATATTCAAACATAGAATCAACACCATTACGAACAAGGTTTTTATCACCATAAACTAACTAACTATAATAAAGATCAAAGACATGATTTAACACTAACTAACTATCCCTAGACATTTATACGCTACGCCTAGGTTACACACACACACCTTTACTAGACGTCTACATCTTGTACGTACTATAAAACTAATGACCTTATGTCTCTTTATATACTAGAGACATCTAGGGTTTACAAGAGGAATCATAATACAATTAGGAAACTAAATATTCTTTTAAGCATATCTTCTAGAATTTTCCAAATCCTCCATCTTTTGTAGTTTCCCTTCTTGTCACTTTTAGTCCTTCATGTTTCATTCTTCTTGTTTTGTCTCATCAAATCTATAATAGACCCAACAATCTTCCCCTATTTGATGATGCACTAGAACAAAAAGTGGATTTGGCTACATCAAAAAAGTGTGACGATATACATATAGTCACACATGATTTTTTGAGTGTGTGTGACTAAAGGTGCCGCGACCATACGTACTCTATGGTCACGTGTTTGACTTTTTTTTAGTCTCTATTGCAAAAGAGTAACCAAAACCGTAACATGTGTGACTAATTAGGTATAAATTTTGTTGGATTAATCCGTATTAGTGACCATAAACACTGTATAGTCACACAAAGCATGTTTCTTTTGGGTATTTAGTCACATAAAATTAAGCATAAAGTGGCCAAAAGTGTTAATAAGTGTGACCATATATTGCTTAAGGTGAAGAAACATGTCTTTTGTGTGACTATTGATCATCCAATGGCCACTTGAATTTTATGTTTGTGTGGCCTTTTGTAACATTTAGTCACACAAAGCATGTTTGTTTTGTGTATTTAGTCACATACAATTAATCATAAAGTGGCCAAACGTGTTAATAAGTGTGACCATATGGTGTTTAAAGTAAAGAAACGTGTATTTTGTGTGACTATTGATCATCCAATGGCCACATGAATTTTATGTTTGTGTGGCCTTTTCTAACATTTAGTCACACAAATCATGTTTGTTTTGGGTATTTAGTCACATACAATTAACCATAAAGTGGCTAAAAGTGTTAATAAGTGTGACCATATGGTGTTTAAAGTGAAGAAATATGTGTTTTGTGTGACTATTGCTCATCCAATGGCCACTTGAATTTTATGTTTGTGTGGCCTTTTCTAACATTTAGTCAAACAAAGCACGTTTCTTTTGGGTATTTAGTCACATACAATTAATCATAAAGTGGCCAAAAGTGTTAATAAGTGTGACCATATGGTGTTTTAAGTGAAGAAATATGTGTTTTGTGTGACTATTGCTCATCCAATGGCCACATTAATTTTATGTTTGTGTGGCCTTTTCTAACATTTAGTCACACAAAGCATGTTTGTTTTGGGTATTTAGTCACATACAATTAATCATAAAGTGGCCAAAAGTGTTAATAAGTGTGACCGTATGGTGTTTTAAGTGAAGAAATGTGTGTTTTGTGTGACTATTGATCATCCGATGGCCACATGAATTTTATGTTTGTGTGGCCTTTTCTAACATTTAGTCTCACAAAGCATGTTTGTTTTGGGTATTTAGTCACATACAATTAAGCATAAAGTGGCCAAAAGTGTTAATAAGTGTGACCATATGGTGTTTTAAGTGAAGAAATGTGTGTTTTGTGTGACTATTGATCATCCAATGGCCACATTAATTTTATGTTTGTGTGGCCTTTTCTAACATTTAGTCACACAAAGCATGTTTGTTTTGGGAATTTAGTCACATACAAATTAAGCATAAAGTGGCCAAAAGTGTTAATAAGTGTGACCATATAGTGTTTTTAGTGAAGAAATGTGTGTTTTGTGTGACTATTGATCATCCAATGGCCACATTTATTTTATGTTTGTGTGGCCTTTTCTAACATTTAGTCACACAAAGCATGTTTCTTTTGGGTATTTAGTCACATACAAATTAAGCATAAAGTGGCCAAAAGTGTTAATAAGTGTGACTATATGGTGTTTTAAGTGAAGAAATGTGTGTTTTGTGTGACTATTGCTCATCCAATTGCCACATTAATTTTATGTTTGTGTGGCCTTTTCTAACATTTAGTCACACAAATCATGTTTCTTTTGGGTATTTAGTCACATACATATTAAGCATAAAGTGGCCAAAAGTGTTAATAAGTGCGACCATATGGTGTTTTAAGTGAAGAAATGTGTGTTTTGTGTGACTATTGCTCTTCCAATGGCCACGTTAATTTTATGTTTGTGTGGCCCTTTCTAACATTTAGTCACGCATCAAATTAAGCAAACTGTGACCAAAAAGTGTTAATAATTGTGACTATATGAATCTTTTAGTCACATATAAGAAATCAATATATATCAAAACAAATTCAATTATATATATATATATATATATATATATATATATATATATATATATATATATATATATATATATATATATATATATATTCAAAATATATTCAAATACAATAAAATTGGAATGTATATAAAATTGTAATGTCGTACATAATAAAATTCTCAATAATTTAACGACTTTTGACTCTTGATCATCTTAGCTTCCTTTTGCATGGTATCACTAGAGACGTAGCGCTTCGTTTGTATTTTAGGTGCAGTTCTGTTCTCACCAATCAGTTTTATGGTACTTGGTGGTGTTACCTGTAGGAAACAAAAGCCGGGGTATCAAACACTGAATTAAATATGAAGAATGATATATGTAGGTTTATAAAACACATTCATGTATGTACCTTTTCATCGAAAACCACTTGATCCTTTGGCCATGCATAAAAACCACCTACTGCATCCTTAACTGTTTTGAGACCGTTACTTCCTACATCCGGTATGCACGCTGCATCCACTAAAGCTTTTTCAATAGACACTCTGTAGCAATCCTTTGGGAGTGGTTTGTTATGAAGCATTTGTTTTCCATCAGTTTTGTACACGTTACCCTCCGCAATAATAGTTGATTTCTTTAAGTGCCACAGTCTGCACTTAATTACCTAAAAAGATAATTTGTTGTATGTATATATGTATCAGTAATTAATTAAACTAAAGAACATATGAAAATGTTTAAATACATACTTGTGGTAGTACTGTTAATGGAGACTCCTGTTCTTGTGATCCGGAAAGTTGACGTGAAGAATCCTTTCGTTTTGATCTAGATGATTTCTTAGAAGCGACAGATTTAACAGTTTCCTATATGTATAATACATGGTAAATAATACATGTATGTAGAATTCAAAAATCCCAGGGGGGTGATTTATTACTTACACTTATTTCAATTTCCTTTTCCAAAGTTGCAAGTCCATTAGACTTCTCAATGCTCGCAATTTTCTCACGTCCAGCAACACGTGTTCCGTCATCATCATCAACACTGCTATTTATAAGATTAATGTTCACCGGAGACACCTGAAATATAAATTGTTTAAGAAGACTGCAGCAGTATTTAAAAGGTTAAAAAAAAGATGGAATGTTACTTTCTTATGTCTTACTTCCTTTTGTGTCAATGGAGTTGCAGATGACTGCAACTGCCCCCTTTGTGCAGCCAATTGTTTCATCAAATCCTGTATTACCGCCTCTTTTTCTTGACGTTGGCGCCTCTCATTATCAAGTTCAGTTTGAAGTGACACCACTCTTTCATCAGATGCTTGTCTGATTCGAGGTAGATCAAAATACCTCTTGTAGGTTACTCCACCTCCCACTCCTCTCGCATAACCTCCCTTTTCCTTACCTAATACAAATGTCATGGCATCAGTGTCATGATCAAGCTTCAAGGTTCCTTGTTTGATCTTCTCCTCCGTCTCTTTCTGCACACACAATATGGGAAATAGGTTATTTAATTCTACCAGTATTAAATTTTAAATAACAGTATTAACTTATAAATAACCGTATTAACTTATAACTAATAGTTTTAACTAATACACTGTCAGTTTTAACTAATACACTATCAGTATTAACTTATAACTAACAATAAACATAATCATAAAATGAGTCAAACTTACAATTTTTTGTCCAACTGTTCTGATATCATCATCGTGAAATTCTCCGTCTTTATTCACCCTTCCTTTCAACCACAGCGTATCACACGGTGGTTCTTCATCTGGTTCAATTTCTTTATTCTCGATCTTATAAACATCAAATACATACACTTGTAAGATAAACCAATATAAACGAAAGTATGATGCTATTAAATGCAAATGTTTAATGTTTAATGTTACCATTTTATACATCACACGGGCGTATCCACCTCGTCCCATTCAATGCTGAGAAACAGACTTGGAACGCGCCACTTTAGATGCAGCTGATTTCACCTTGCAACACAAAATAAAAAAGGTGTTTAGATGTAGTAATGCTGATAGTATACAACTAATATATATGGAAACATCAAATGTGACAGATATTTGAACTTGAATAAAAATGAATAATTAACACCTTGTATTCCTCGGTGGCCATGTAGTTTACAAAATTTACCCAATCTTCAGCTTTTATAATTGCACTATACTTCGCCGGGACTTCATTAAGTTTTGAAAGGGTATTTTGTTTGGGCAATATGTAGTTTTCGGTCAATTTCCTTCTGAAATTCATTAGAAGTTTACCAAGACGAATCATTATCAGCTTTTGGACTGTCAAGTCAACATCAAAATATCGCCAAGACAGATTAACACAATGTTGATAATTAGTTGCACACAATGTAAATGCAGAGATAAACTTATTAACACCTTGTACCTACGACAGCCAAGCCACTACTAGTTAAAAAAAAGTATATGTGTACCGTGATTTCGTCCCACATTTTATCTCTTGCTTCAGAATCAACCTTCCTCCATGATAGAATCCAGACACCTATATGCTGACGAACCAAATCACCCAAAAAACTCAAAAACAATGCCCTGTGTTTTCCTGATATCCTATTCAGTGCATCGAAGGTTACACTGACCTTTATTCCGCCGGTTTTTCCATAATCCCTGCGAAACTTAGCTAACCTAGTTATGCCCCTCTTAACAACATTCGCATTTGAATGGTTGTTTTCAAAGATCCTCACCCTCATCTCAATACGCTCTGATTCATATCCAAATGAGTAATCATTTTCACGATCGATAAAACCAAATCATCCCCGACAATTGGTTTGAGTTGCCATGATTCGTCAGAAGTAATGTGTTAAAGAAAATTAGTAAACTTAATTGGTAAATAATGGTGTAAAATTGAAGTTCTGGTTGTTTTGCTTGAAGCCTGATTTATTGGAGTAAAATTAGGTCTCATTATGGGCATTTTCAATTAAGGAAATCAAAATTTCCTAAGTACTTTTAAAAATTTTGGCTGAAATTTGGCTCCAAATTTGGTAATTTTAAAATGTGGCTCCAAATTGATAATATAGAATTTAAATATTTCATTTTGGCTGCATTTTGAAACCAACATACCCATGACATAAATGGTTCTTACCCACAGTCCCAAACACCCATATAACTTCAAACCAGCTGTATCAAAGACACATATAACTGCAGCTACACTAAAATCTCACCACATGGCGCATACAAATGTAGAAACAAAATAAAAAAATGGAATTAAAGCAACTAATTAAGCAACTATAACTAATAAGCAGTCCCAAATAAACAAGTAAGCACAAAAATAATCAAATCCAACCAAGGACTGCTGACACAACAAACAGCCCTGAGACCTTACTTTAAGCCTATAAATAAGCTATTTATAAGCACTTACATAAGCTCTAACATCCTCCAACAGTTAAAAAAATCAAGAAATCATGTAAATACAATTAACTTAAAGCAAAAAAAGCAACAAAAACACCCTAAAAATTGACAACAACCTAAAAAATGAACCACCTAAGCAAAGCACTTATGAACCGCATATCCATGGCTCAACATTGAACACGACACATGGGATGCACCACTGTGATTGCATCAAACTCAAACCTACAATAATACATTCTACCAGATATGAACTGTTAGGACCGTTTAACATAAAGATTTATGTGGTTTTGGAGGTCGAGGTTGGTGGAAGAAGATGAAGATCTTCATCCTTTTAGAGAGAGAAACTAGAGAGAGGGAGGAGAAACAATGGATAACTTTATTGATAAGAACAAAATAAACACACACATAATGCTTCACCTCACCCCTCATGGAGAGTCATGAGGGGTATTTATAGGCTCTAACTTTGCCACATAAACGATACTAGTCCCTAAGGGCAAAGTATACTACGCATCTAGCCCAATTCACGTAAGTGACGTTATCTTTATAAAAAGCGAGGCTAACAATCTCCTCCAAGATAAATACGCCACACGTAAATGGTTACAATGAGACCTATAAATACAAAACAAAGTAAATTACAATAGTAATGAACAATGTTGACTTTCTTGAAGCGCAGCGGCCTCTCAGAAGTCTAGATATCGAGGCAAACTTGAAGTTTTCCTTCCGACGATCTCAAGATTAGATCTTCTTGTAGCTCAACTTCAACTATAACGATCTAGTTAGGTTATTACTCCCTCCTAACTAGTGAGCCTTTTTCTTTCTCTTGCTCCCTCCTGAACCGACAACACTCTTCCAACACGCCTTTTGATCTTCGACACGCATCGAGAAAGTAAACTCTTGAAGCACAATGGTTGTCGTTCTGGGAACATCATAACAACATAACTCACTTAGTATTGCATCCAAGTTGGTGAAAAGCCCCGATGTACACACACTACTTCTCCTTCTTCAGTCTTAAGCACAATTCCCTTCGTAATCCAATCACGGAAGATGAAATACCAACTTCTCCCTCCTGATGGTTGCGAGATATCGGAATCATCATAATGTTGCGTACATGTCGTATTACCTTCTTGATGCAATTTTAACATCATAGCTTGATCAAAATTCTGTGAGAATATGTTGTAAAAATACTCTCAATATACGTCTCTCAAACCAACCTTTTATCGAACCTCCTTTAAATTCACCGGCTAAATGTAATGACCACATATGGAGATAGCCCGATACGACTAACTTGAAAAAGAAGTGAACAGTCCAACTTTGTGACTTACTGCTTGTTCTAAATTTTTGAACAATCCACAACGCCGTGTGACACTGAGCACTACAACGTAACTCCTTAAAGTAATGGTTACACACTGTGAGCACTACAATGTAATTCCTTACCAGTTATAACCAGATTGTCAAATTTCATAATGTGCTCCAACAAGTTATCTTGAGACATGCATCCAACCAACCATCGTCTCAAAGATAAAGAAGTCCACCCGTGAAACCTCACTACAATTTCTCGTCAATAATACCGTACAAAAACTCCGTAGCCATTTTTTCAAATTTTCCTCAAGCCGTGAATATATGTATCCTCCGTGAATAATATACCATACAAATAATACTACTCTTTCATGAATAACAAAAAGTTGTATCCAAAAAGTTTGTATCACAAAAAAATTCAGATGACACGTTTTTGTTACCATTTCATTTTAAGTGCAAGTTTCAGCCCGTCAGTCAACTATATCACAAGGCCCAAATCCATCATGTGCAGCCCATTCTTCACTAAATGAAAACTCGGGCCCAAAAAAAACTAATACCCGATCCATTCTCAACCGGCTATAATAAGTTTTCCCACTTTTAAGTATTGACCTAACACTAAAAAACACACCAACCCTAAACATAATATTCTTGATATCCGCCTACCAACACCTTATCTCTCCAAACCGGATCTGAAAAAGATCACAGCATCTCATTTCCATCTTATCATTCAATTACCACATATCTCAATCTCAGATAAATCCAAATCAATCACAACCTCAATTAAACCATTGAACAATATAGTATGTTCGAATTATTAAACCCACAAAGGATGCAAGATATCACAGCTTCAAGATCTTCTTAAAAGAAGGTCTCGGGTAGGTTTTTTTTCGTTTTTTGTTTCTGTTTTAGATGTTGAACGAACCAAAGAACAAATAACAAGTTTGTTATTTTTTCACTTAAGGGTTCGGATATTAGCATGAATCAGTGATGATGGATGATCAATTAAAACAATCTATAAGATTGCAAAACAATTGAGTATGAATCTGAGATTAGATCGATTGAATATGTGTTTGCGTTTTCGGATATGAGTCTTGGTTAGGTTTAGTGTTGGAGAGTTAGATTAGGATTAGTTGTGTTTTAGACTGATGATGGATGTTGAAACTGAAGTCGTGTATGTATGGTAAAATGGTATTTTGGTGTAGGATGTGGTCGAGTCTTAGTTATCTTTACGCATAACTGCTTCTTCTAGTCATTTTTACGCATAAGGTTTTTTGAAAAAAAATCTTACGCGTAACTTTTTCCTTTATGCGTAAGCACTTATTCTTATGCGTAAAGCATATTAAGCGTAAGCCTCTTGCTTATGCGTAAGCCAGACTTAGGCGTAAGCCTAGGCTTAGGCGTAAACGCATACGCGTAACATTCCATACGCGTAACTTCACAGCTACGCGTAACACCTCTGTAGATTCCCCTTATGCGTAGAAAAAGGGTTTTGACCCTTTGACTTTTTTTCCGGAGAGTTTTTCCGACCAAAAATCCGTTCAGCTTCATGATAAACCCTAAAAGCATAAAACTGCTCGCTTTTGACCATGTTAGACCCATGAAAACTGCTCGATGACCACTTTGTTTCACGCTATTTGGTACAAAAGCATAAAGGTGACTGCTTGGATAAGATATACCCAAGACAGTATATACATGAAGAAAGATCGGACTTTTTGTTTAGACCAAAATAAGGATACAAACATGTATTAAATACTGTTTTACCCACAAATCGGAAAAAAAAATTCCAACCCACATAATAAGCACAAAAACAGTTAAAAACATGTTTAAAACCAACATAAATCATCAAAAAGTAACCTTGGCTCTGATACCACTTGTTAGGACCGTATAAGTATAAGATTTATGTGGTTTTGGAGGTCGAGGTTGGTGGAAGAAGATGAAGATCTTCATCCTTTTAGAGAGAGAAACTAGAGAGAGGGAGGAGAAACAATGGATAACTTTATTGATAAGAACAAAATAAACACACACCTAATGCTTCACCTCACCCCTCATGGAGAGTCATGAGGGGTATTTATAGGCTCTAACTTTGCCACATAAACGATACTAGTCCCTAAGGGCAAAGTATACTACGCATCTAGTCCAATTCACGTAAGTGACGTTATCTTTATAAAAAGCGAGGCTAACATGAACTTAAACACCACAACCAATTCCTAAATGCAAAACAACATTAAAAAAAGATGAAACAAACTAGCGAGCGCATCCCATTCCATTCCATTGGATAAACCATCAAAAGATCCATACATGTTTCATTGTTAATATATCTACAAACCATAATATTAAACCAATACATTAGACATTATAAACAGATGACACTAGAGCAAAAGAAACCATCCCTTTACATAGCGAGCAACCCTTCAACCATTCATCGACTTAATTTGTTCTTCCTTGGTCTCGATATCCTCCTCACTGAGTAATGAGATCATTTAACCCCTGCAGCTTAGTCCTCGCAGCCTCCAGTTCATGCCTAAGATCCATCAATGTGTCAAAATATTCATCCCCATCTAAAATAGCTACCATCTCAAAGAATTAAAGCATTAAATGCGCAATCTCATTCTTATACTGTGGTGGCCTCTTCAAGCATCCGGTTTATAAAGCCACGGAGACCTGAAATTTGCTGAGCCTTGAAGAAACTTATGTAACCATCAACAGATGTCTCCTCGCTAAACTCAATTAGGTCATCAATAACACGCTTAGCCAAATGGTTTTGTGGTGATGGTGCTGCCATTGATAATGAAATTGGGTAAAATATGATATTATTGAAAGATTGATAAGAAAGGTTGAAGAAGAGTTGTGGGATAGTGTGATAGAGAAGATACTTGTAACTCCTTATGAATTCAAACTATAAAGACCTAAACTTTAAAACCGCAAAACAAGTCCTCCTTTTAAACTATCACTATAAATTAGGGTGTTTATCCGCTTGGCTATCGGGTTGTTTGGTTTCGTTAAATCGGTTATTTTTTTATTCGGTTCAACACTAAAACCGAACCGAACCGAACTAGAATTAAACCGGCGAAAAACTGAATATGAATTAACTTCGCTTCTTGGGTTGACCCGAAAAGTCTTAAAAACGGATAAAACGGAAAAAACGGACTAACGCACGAAAACGCGTAAAAACGTAAGAAAACGTATGGAACTTAAGAAAATGTACATTAATATGTAAAACATATGAAACCGTATGAAAACTTACGAAGACGTCTAAAATAGATGAAAACGGGTAGAAACGGACGAAAACGGTCAAAAACTTATACAAACGGACTAAAACATGAAAACCCAAAGCGACAAAGTGTAAACATGGACTAAAACGTAAACAAAAACGAAAACGTATAAAAACTGATTAAAAAGGACAAAGTCGTACGAAAACGGTGGAAAACGTATAAAAACAGACGCAAACGTGTAAAAACGTATGAAAATGTGCAAAACTGTAAGAAAGCGTATGAAAACGGCGAAAAAGTCTTCAAAACATGTGAAAATGGCTAAAATGCAGATAAAAACTAACAAAAGCGACGAAAACGATAAGAATGTAATAAAATGTACGTTAATATGTAAAACAGATGAAAACGGACGAAAACGTCTAATATAGATGAAAACGGCTAGAAACGGACGAAAACGGTCAAAAACTTATACAAACGGACTAAAACATGAAAAAACCAGCGACAAAGTGTAAACACGGATGAAAACGTGGTAAACAAAACAAAAACGATAAAAACTTATCAAAAGGACAAAGTCGCGGCGCAAACGGTGGAAAACGTCTGAAAACAGACGCAAACGTGTAAAAACGTATGAAAATGTGTAAAAGTGTAAAAACGTATAAAAACGGACGAAAACATATGAAAAGAGACGAAAATGTGTAAAAACGCATAAAATTGGAAGAAAACGTGTACAAAACTAAGAAAAACGTATGAACACGGACGAAAACGTGATAGGACCGACTAAAACGCACGAAAACGCACAAGGGTTGTGTTACCATGCCCAACGTATCTAACGCAACCCTAAACACATTTTCACACAGCTTTTTGAGTAAGACACGGAGTTAATGATTTTATGTCATCCCAAATGTCAAAATTAACATGCCCACCTTTAATAACTTTAATACAGTTCATATAACCTTCACACTATAATATGAGTCAAAAGCATTGGGTTATAGTTGCTTAGAGTGTCATGTTACGACATGATTCAATCAATAGTATATATAAAATGTAAGCATATGAAAAACCCGACCAAATGGTCAATTTGCTAGCTACCCGAGAATGAAAATCCCAATTTGGTAAAAGAAAGTCAAAACACAATACTTTCTAGAAATATGAGATATTCCTAGGTCGTTTTAAATCCCAACAGAGTGTGAATGGAAATTCGCGTTCGGTTCGTGATCGGGTGATAAAGAATAATGAAAGATATTTCGATTTTGTGAATAAATTTATGAAACATAAACTAAAAACAAAAAAAGAGCAAGGTTAGATCAAGTGGTTAACACTCTTGCCTCTGGAGAAAGAGGTCAAGGGTTCGATCCTTACCCCTTGCAAGGCCGGAGGTCCTTTTCTACCTTTGGTAGAACCGGAAGCAGCCTCTCAAGGGTTCGATCCTCACCCCTTGCAAGGCCGGAGGTCCTTTTCAACCATTGGTAGAACCGGAAGCAACCTCTCTACCTTAGGTAGGGGTAAGGCTGTCTACGTCTCAACCTCCCACATACACCGTGGAAGACGGTATTGGGACCCATAACCCGTGGAAGACGGTACCCGGAGTTACTTTACTTTTTTTTTGTAAAATAAAAACAACTAAATAATCAAATAAATCAACTAACAAAAGTCGAAATAACCTAAAATGCACTTAATCCTAAAAATACCAAATATTGTAAATTTAAGCATAAAATTTAAAATTATTTTTTAAAAGTCATAAATAATTAAACATATATATACATATATATATATATATATATATATATATATATAGAGAGAGAGAGAATCTAGATCAAATAAGATCTACCTTAAAGTTGTTAAAATGAGATCGAACTAAAATTTGACAAGAGATACTCTCCTTACAATAAAAATAATTTTTTTATTTATTACAACTAAAATCGTTAAAGTTTGATAGATTTCTTTTTAAAATTTACGAAACCTAGGTGATACACTTTCATTAGAAGTTTAATGTGTATCAGGTTTTTGTATGTGTATCAGGTTTTGGAATATTTATTAGTGTAATGTGTATCAGGTGTATCACTAATCCAAACTCATGTATCATTTTGTTATTAGTTGCTAAAATGTTAATTTGTATTAAAATATTATTTTTTTTATGTATGATTGCTAAAATTGATATTTATAAATATTTTAGCGGTTTTCTAGATATGATCTTATTTTTAAAATTGTATTTTTCTGAATTTTATTTTATTTATCATGAATAAATAACCTTTTTAAACTAATTAAATGAAAAAAAATCATTAAATCATAAGAGAAAAAACATTTTTAAACTAATATGAAAACTTTTCAAAAATTTAAGAAAATTTAAAATTCCCCCCACAAATTAAATTTATTCCCCCCAAAGTTTGCATCAAGGCATTCCAAACTAATTGCAAAAATTAACTCCTCCTCCTCCTCCTCCTCCTGTACCGCCACACCTCCCTCTCATCTCACTACAAATCCCGTCACCACCACAACTCTCCCGTCATAGACCCACCAGTCCCGTCACCACTGGTAAGTATTGTTATCTTCCTTTTGTACACATCGTTCTAACACATAAAATAACCCTGTTAAGCCTATTAGCTAATTGAACATTTGTTTCGAGATATCCTCTTGTAAATTATGTCAGTTTCTTGTTAAATTTAGATAGTTAATTGGTTAAAAAATTTAAGAAACCCTGTTAAGCCTGTTACCACATGAACATGGAACCATAATTTAGCTAGTTAATTTCTTATTTTTCCTTGACCCAAACATCCCTTTAGGAACTGTTTCATTAGACTTTATTCAATTCTTAGCATAATTCAATACCACATTCAATCTTTGAGCTATCGTCATTACTTGGAATGTCTTTTTTAACTTTTAAGATCATCAATTGAAGTTTGATGTTGTCTTGTATAATCTTCAATAACTTGATTGTCTTTTTAACATGGTCAGTAGGGACTACATTTATAAAAATTGCTGCTCGGATAAGTGGGACACATTTATAAACATGGACAAGTCTTGGATAGGAACTAATAGGAACAAAAAATCTTATGTTGATGGAGTAGCAGCGTATTGATTATGCAGACACAACTTATGGAAGATGGGGAACATCGACCCACGAGTTAAGAAAAATGATCTTTCAATGCCATGTCCGTGTACCGATTGTTTAAACCACATAGAGCATAAAGTGGAGAAAGTGCGCCCATTTATTCAAAGAATGGGTTTGATCTAAGCTACCTAAACTGGACTAAACATGGAGAGAAGGATGAGTCATCAATAAGTACCAAAACACCTGTTAACGCTACAACAGAGTTTGTTGACGACATGGATTTTGCTTCAGATATTCCAACAGATGCCCCAACAACAGTAGAAATGGTTAATGCTACAAAAGATAATTTTGATGAGGATGATCTTGTCAAGTTTCAACAATTATTGTTAGACGCAGAGAAGCCTCTTTACGCAGATGTCCTCGACTTCACAAAGCTGCCCGCAATAGTTAAACTACTCAACTTGAAGGGTAAGTACGGATGCTCTGATAAGTTCTTTACTGAATTACTAGGATTGTTAAAGAAGATGTTGCCCGCGGTAACGAAATGGTGGAAAAAACTTATCAAGCCAAAAAAATTTTGAAATTGATGGAATCAGGATACAAAAAGATACATGTATGTATCAACAATTGCCTTCTTTACTGGAAGGATGACAAGGATTTGACTGCGTGTCAAACTTGTGGGATATCAAGATGGAAGGTGGATAATAAGACACATAAAGGGTACGAAAACATTCCAAAGAAAGGTAATGTGGTACTTTCCAATTATACCAAGACTATAACGACTATTTAAGCTAGAAAGTATTTCAGAAGATTTAAGATGGCACGCGACACGGAGGATAACAGATGGTGTGTTACGTCACCTCGCAGATTCAAAGGCATGGCGTACCATAGATGAAAAATTCCCCGAAATTGCTGAAGATCCAAGAACTCTAAGGCTAGGAATATCGGCTGATGGGGTTGACGTCAACTCATGAATAGGCATCACAGTGTATGGCTAGTTTTAACTGTCATATACAACCTTCCTCCATGGTTGTGTATGAAAAGAAAGTTTATCATGCTTTCGGTATTAATATCGGGATACCCGGGAAATGATATCGATGTTTTTCTAGAACCATTTGTTGATGATTTGAAAACCTTATTCGATACAGGGGTTGATACATATGATGCATCCACAAAAGATAACTTTAATCTACGTGCCATTGTGTTATGGACAATAAATGATTACCCTACACTTGGCACATTATGTGGCAGCCTGCATGGATTCAAAGGTTGAGTATTATGTGGGAAAGATACAAACTGTGTTAGACTTTCTGCCTCATCCAAGCAAAGTTATGTTGGTCACATACGATATCTACCATATGACCATCCGCTCGTAAGGCAAAGGAAGGCATTTAATGGACAACAAGAATTTATCCCGGCTCCAAATCCAATGACCAGGGAACAAATATACAACGAGGTACAACATATTGAAAATAAGTGGGGAAAAGGAAAACGAACAAACAATAATGCATCAGAAAACCAAGAAGATACGAGAGGCAGAGGTAGGAAGATTCAAAAGCGTAAAAGAAACATAACAGAAGTAGAGGGTAGTTCAAGCCAAGTGAACGGACAAAACGGTGCGTATTGGAAGAAATTCAACATTTGGTATCGAAAACTTAGGTATTGGAGGCATAATTCTGTTCCACATTGTATTGATTTTATGCATGTAGAAAAGAATGTTGCTCGAGAGTCTCGTCGTAACTTTGCTACATGTTCCAGGAAAGACGAAAGATGGACTGAATGCTCGATTGGATCTAGCCGAGTTGGGGTAAACAAGAGTTGTTTTCTTTGCAAGAACAAGACAAAACAACACTACCTCCAGCAGGTTACACATTAACGAATGCCGAAAAGATATTTTTGTGAAACTTTACACAACATCAGGGTACCACAAGGCTATTGTTCAAATTTCTCTTGTTTGGTGAGCCTAAAGGATAGGAAGCTCATTGGCCTAAAATCGCATGACTATCACATGCTAATGCAAGAGTTTCTGCCCATTGCAATACGCTCAATCATGCACCCACCCACACGATATGCTATTATCGGGTTTTGCTTTTTCTTTAAATCAATATGTTGCAAAGAAATAATATTGCAAGAACTAGATAATATGCAAGCGTAACCGGTAGTGACACTGTGTCTACTCGAGAAGTTCTTTCCTCCATCATTCTTTGATATTATGATACATTTGACTGTGCACCTAACTAGGGAGGTAAAATTATGCGGTCCCATATGCTTTCGTGGATGTATCCATTCGAAAGATGTATGAAGGTTATTAAAGGACATGTGCGGAACAGAAATAGACCGTAAGGATGCATTCTGAGGAGACTATTATGAAGAAACAATAGAGTTTTTAGCTAATATCATAAATCCATGAAAACTGTTGGTATCCCACCTGATAAACATGAAACAGATGAAAATGAGGAAGGAAAGCCATTGTCACCAAGAAATCAAGTGAAGTTTCTACGAACTCTTTCGTAAAGCACATTTGTATTTAATAAATAATACAGATGAAATTGTACCGTATATCGAGTAAGTCTTACTAACACATGTCTATTTCACATCGAAAATGATGTATCAAATATAATAATCAAACACATTGTTTCAGCACACAAGCAAGTTTTGAAAGCAGAAAAACCGGGTAAACGAATAGCATTTCTGGAGAATGAGCACAGCAAATCTTTTGCCAAGTGGTTACGCAAAGAAGTAATTAATCTTATGTTACTCAACATACCCTTTCTAAACCTTATTTCTCAGCTCATTTTGATCGGAAAATTGGTGTACTTATTCTTTTGAGCTAATATATACTTGTAATGAAATTCAGGTTGAGAGAGAGTTAGAAATCGACAAAGAAAGTGTATCGTAAACTATAAGGTGGATATCCTATGGACCACGCTACCACAGTAGTGAAATACGATTCATATCACATCAATGGGTATACTTTTCGTACGAAAGATCATGAAGGCAAAGTTTACCGCAATGGGGTTAGTGTTGAGACATTAGATATGCACATATCTAAAGAAGTTGCAACCACAAGAAAAGCATATTATTATGGGGTTTTACAGAAGATATGGGAACTAGATTACCGTTACATGCAAATTCCTCTTTTCAAATGTGACGGTTAATCACAAAGCCGGTGGTGTGAAACGCGATACTACTCTTGGGTATACATTGGTTGACCAGAATAGTTTAGGCCACAAGGTTGATCCATTCATATTAGCCGCACAAGCCCGACAAGTGTTTTATGTGAAAGACCGTGTAGATAAAAATTGTCTATTGTGTTTAAGACACCTCCCATGAATTACAAAGATAAGTATGACGAAGCCGACGAGGAATTTAGTACCATCATTCACCAGCGCAATGATAACATATTGCCACGTGTGGATCAACGTGACTTGGGTAACGAATCACGAACTGACTACTATCGAACCGACTGTGGAGGTGTGATTTCACAATTTCCAAACACGTCAAGCTTACTCACACAAGCTAGCCACTTGTGAATGACTAACCGTAAGAAACTTAAAACGGCTCGGACACTGATTCTCTGATAATGAAGGCTTAGGGGTTATGTGTATGGATAAAAACCTCAATATCGATATCAAAAATAATCACGAAGATAGATTCAAATTCTCTTAGGAAAAAGAATAATAAATCAAATCCCGTGTGTGATCGTGTATACGGATTAGACAACCCGAATCGTTTCCCAACGAGGCGTGAATTGCCAATGTCGTTCTTGGTTTGGAATTTAATGCTCGATGTTTTGATTTGTTTGATTTTGATTTTATTAAACTACGGGAATGGGGAAAGTAATTAAGGGAATCTATTTTACGGGAAATCCTAAGTGCGAATTACTAAAACGTAATTAATAAAACGTAATTAAAATGCAACTACGTCTAAATTATATCCTAAAAATGCCTAAAAGGACTTTTACTCTAGAAATGTAATGTAAAAACTAATTTAGAATTAAAACTATTTTTTTTGGATTTTTCTGGATTTTATTTAAATTAAAAACTAATTTTTAACTATTTAAACTAAATTAAAATTCTAAAAAATATGAAATTTAAGGAGAAAAATATGGAATTACTTTTATAAAATCTAAAATATCATAAGAGACTTTTCAAAACTATTTTTTTATTTTTCAGATTAATTTTATATTTTCTACTAATTTAAAACTATTTTAATCTAATTTAAATTGTGAAAAATACCAAATAAAAGGGGAAAAATAAGGAAAAATCTTTTTTATGCTTTTTATATTTTTCTTAAACTGGGAAAATTGAAAAATTATTTTTTTAAACTTTATCTTAATTAATTGCAATTAAAGCTAATTAAAAGTGATTAAAAACTATTTTAAATCTAGAAAAATAGCAAACAGTGACCAAAATTAATGAAAAATTCAGGAAAATGCTAAAATTTTATTCTGGTTCTATGAAAAATATCAAATAAGGTGCTTATGTGTGAGAATTAAGGGCTGCACTGTAAATGGGTATGGAATAAGCACTTTTCAATAAGCTAATTGACAAATTAAGCCACCAAACTTCTACTTAAGCTATATTATACTAAAATAAGCTAATATAAACTAAATATAGCTACTCCTATGCTCAAATAAGCAGTCCAACAAGGTTTAAGCTAACTGATTTTTCAAGCCAAAACAGTGAACAGGTACCTACTTTGAGCTTATGCACAAGCTTCTCAGAAAAGCTTTAGCCGAAAACAGATATGTGGCCTTGAAGACAACCTAGCAGACTAACTCTGGACCAAAGATCAGACCCTAACTATTTGGAATGACTATTGTGCAAGGTCTGCAAGATCTGCAAAAATTCAGGTTTAGACATCATTGACTTTTTGGAAACAGTTTGAAAACTTGACTTTTGTGAGATTTAGATGCAAATGTTGAATTGAAAATGATATAATGTGATGAAATGAAAGCAACCCAAGCTCACTTATCAGATTATACACCCATATGTAAGATTTCATTAACTGGTTTCAACAGAATTGCACATAAGAGCAGTTACAAAGTGATGTTGACTTTTGATGAAGAACTGATGTAAACTTTTGTTGAAATGATGTTACTAGTGTTATCAGAGATCAATGCAACACAAAGCTTAGACCAAAACAGCTATGAACTCAGTTTAATCTAGCAATCCAAACACCCCTTTATGACAGTTAAATGTAATCAACCTTAGCTAAACATGAAAACAAGATTATACTATCTATAAATCAGATCAAAAGCACTAAAATGAAAGCAATAAACACTACTATAACAGATCTACACGATATTATAACACCACGGTTTAATATGCTAGCATATGAGATCAAGATTAACTTACAAGAATCCCAGCCACTATGGCTTGCAAACCAGATAAAGGACCACTAAACTAACCCATATATCATCAATTCAACCCAGATTCATTATCACAATCAACCCATATGCATTTCTGAACCAAGATCACCACCACAGTTGACTTTCTTTGACTTATAGATTTTGTGAATGTAAATGAATGAGGAGGACAGTGAGGTGCAATGTAACCTCAACAAAGCTATAATCAGCTGAAATGAGCCTACTCCATTATTGAAACAAGCTTATTGATTACTTTAAACAAGATTTGCAAGAGAAAATTTAAAAACTTGGAACTTTTATTAAAACTGAAAATGGGTTACAAGGAATTGGAAATACAATAAAAGCTTAATAAAATATTTATAAAACTACTGAAATTTAAAGACAATAAGCTAAAATGAAAACTAGGATTGCACCCATCAAAATGGTGAGCCAAGAGGTCCTTTTATAGCTGAGGAGGTCTTGGGATGCCTTTGAGAAGAACCTAGAAGCAATTTGCAGCCACTCATTCATCCATTGTCACTTCAGCCAATTAGAGAGCTCCAATTCACTCAATGAGGTGTCACGGCCAATAATATTGTGCCATTTGTACACGTGGCAGCTTAATCTGACATGTCAGCTGGGTCTAGAAGCTTGGGAAGATGCTAAGTACTATGTTTGGTGTTTGGGTGGTGGTAAAATGGTGGAAAACGGGCGTGTTTGGGAGGAAGGAGGACAGGGGTGTTTGGGGCGCGTTTGGATTATTTAATAGTTATTCAAACTTGTTGACCGGGTCAGGAGGGGTTGACTTGGGTTAAATGTTCGGGTAAGTGGGATTTTCGGGTTGGGTGGTAATAATAGAAGGGTGTACGGGTTGTGTTGGATGGGTTGGATAATGAGTTTGGTCCGGATATATTTTTATTGGACCGAAGGTTTTAACTTGGACTAGTGCATATATTGGACTTGAATTAAACCCCTTAGTAACCATAGGGACCAAACATGTAAAAGCTGAAATTCCAAGGACCAATCATGTAAATTCTGAAATTATCTTCCAAGGGCTGAACTTGTCAATCTTCAATAGACCATGGACTGAATTTGCAACTTTAGAAAATTTGAGGGTGTTTTCTGTCATTTGCTAAAAGTTCAGGGACTATTTCTGACATTTTTTCAAACTTTGATCAAATCTTCACAAATCTTCCTCAGAGATTAGAAATCTTCATAAATGCATAATTCTGATCGTCCGGCTCAGCTTAAGCTCTCTTAATCTCTCGTGCTCGGATTTACGTCTGATTTGGTTCCTTTTAGCGTGTTTTTACATATACATACCTGCACAAGCACAAACTCAAGAAAACCACAAATATTAGCAATAAACGGCTCTTTCTTGGTTATTTTGGGTCTATTTTGATAAAGAAAAGGTATGTGTTTTAGCACATACCAAAATACCCCAGACGAGACCATTGTCGTGTCCTCACGCAATGCAATCAACTCACGCTTCTAAAACCAAAGATTTCAATCTCTTTCTACTAAACCTATGAATAAACTTAAATTGGTATGTCCAAACCGTCAAGTTATGTCACACAAGCTAGCCACTTGTGAATGACTAACCGTAAGAAACTTAAAACAGTTCAGACAAACCAATAATAAGAGAAGAAGAAGCACAGATTCCTCAAAAGAGATTAAGAAACCCCTAATTCTAAAAACGCCCCGTTTACCTTTTAAATTCACATATAGATATAACGGTTAAGCACATTCCGATTATGAATGACGGTTTGTTGAACTTTCATGTCGATCAATAACTCCAACATTTTTCAAACGACACGTTAGGATCACGGAGTAGAAAACACAACACAGCGTGAAGTGACCATACGGATAGAATACATCGTCCCTGATTTTTCACAAGTCCCAAACTAAGCGTAAAACCGAAATCATTGTTACATATGACTTTAGATGCTAACACTACCCATGGAAGTTACTTGTGTAAATACCTTTTGCTCCCATTTTCCTATTTTCCTCTAGATTTTTTTATTTTTGTGAGAAATGAATTTCTTCAATTTCTCGTTTCGATAACTTTTATTCCGATAAAGATATAAAGCTAAGTCGATAATTAGTTATCCGCCTTCTCTCAAGAACCATTCTCCCAAAAATGAGGTCCACATCAAGGAATTTTTATTAACTTATACTTTTGATTTTTCATTTTCATTTTTCAACATTTTTTTTTTTTTTTTTTTTTTAGAACTTAGACTTTTACGTGTATGAGCTATGAACCACGGAGCTTCACGGGGTAATTCCAAGACTATAGGCTTCATGAAATGAGGATCCCGGCTGGCTAGGCTAAGACCTCACTCAATCCCGGCTAAAGATCCAAGGGTCCGATCTCGACACCGCAGCTCACAACTTTACTTATTACTTTATCACTTATCACTTATTTCTTATTCATTACGGATCCTTGATGTGTACCCAATTTTTAAAACAAAGATTCTTTTAAGAAGATAAAGAACTAACTATCGCCAAAAACTCGACATCTCTAATTGTTATTAGACAGATATGGGGTGAAACAATTTTGTGGGAACAAAAAGCCATAAGTACCTTCGATGGGCTCTAAAGAGAACCAACTACTCCACGCTTAGCATCTAAACTCATAAGTAACTCTATCATTTCTCGATCTCTGCAAATTTAAAATCCCAAATAATGAGATCCGCAGATGCTTAGCCGATAATTTTTAGATTACCTATGGTTAAGGGAACAAGCTAGGGCTCAACACGCCCGGTCAAGTCAGAATTCCATTCCTACTCTCACCAGCGGAAAGTCAACAAGGTGTCAAAACATATATTAACTTAGCAAATGCTTCGTCTAATGAAATTAAGTCATGCATATTTAAAGTAACTCAGGGAAACTTGCAAAATCTTGGCCTTGTGAGCTAGAATTCGCATTTTATAGCTTCTTATCTAAGAGACTAGCAAACTTTTCAATCAAAAAGACTTAACAAAAGCTTGAAAAATTTTAAAATTTTTCTCATTTTTGCACAATTTTTCATTTTCTAAGGAAAAACGGGGTTACGAGAGAAACACGACAGAAATAAGCAAGTGCGTTCAAATCAAATCGAAGATTACCCTACCCCAGACTAGAACGAAACATTGTCCTCAATGTTTAAAAGCAAGGGTATCACGAAAATCTAAAAGCCGCTTATTAAGTATGCTAGAAGATAAACGTTAGTCGATAAGATCAGGATATCGGATTTCCATCAGCATCGATCATGAAACTCGAGTAGAGAAAATGACAAACTTCGAGCACGAGAGTCTTCATATCGAGAACATCCTAAACACAACATCACAAACAACCAAACACGAGAAATCGAAGAGGCAAACCCCTTCGCGTCACTTATTAGAAAATAGAAAGAAGATAGATGGATAAGCATGGGGTGCCTCCCACGAAGCGCCATCTGTTTTGGTTACCGAGTCGCTAGCCTGACTCGCCCCCGAATTCATTTGTCCTTGGGGAAGAAAATGGTAGAGATACCGTGGTCAAAACGGTGTCCTCATTCCTGAAAGAATGAGACTGGGTGGTTTGGGAGGAAAAGAAAATGTCGGGCTCCAGCACATACGGAATAACTTCTCCCAAACTCACATAAGGCATATGAAAGATCGATCCATCATCCGGCGGTTTTGCGGGCGGACGAAGGGATGAAGGATCGATAAGAGAATACTCCAAAGAAGTCGGGAGCTCATGGTATAGAAAGGTGTTACTCAAAGGCTCATCAACGAAGGCATCCAAGAGAGGATCCTTATCTCGAATGACATTTTTAGCATAAAACTCATCAACGCGTATCCCGGGGTTGAAAATCTTGTCCTCGGAGGGAAAGGAGATCAAAGTGTCATATATGTGAAAATCCTCAAGAGGAAAGGATTTAATCTCGGCTAAAAAATAATATTGGACCTCAGGATCAACAAGTTCTTCTGTCGACAACTTCACTTCCTTATCTTTCTTTGGAAAAAATGGATCATCGTATTCTTCTTTATCCTCAGAGAAAATCGAGTCGGTAGGAGCAAGTTCATCGGTGAACTCCTCACTTTCTTCGTCAAAGAGTTGATTTTCAAAATTTTGAGTATATTCAGAATCAAATTCAAACAAGGGATTCGTGAATGTCTTAAAAGATTCTGGATTGAAAGATGTCTCAAAAGAAGGTTCCATGATTTCAGAAAAAGGAGTGGGATTGCCACTCAAAGGAAGGTTGATTTTCTTAGAAATCGGAGGTAGGACAAGTGGTGTGCTCTTAGAGCTAGCAGTTTCCACCACTACCATTGAAGACTCCTTTTCTAATTTCATTTTCCGTTCAGCTTGTATTGTCGACATATTCTTGATCGTAAACCTTGAAAGATCAATTCGAGATGTTTTAGGCTCAACTTTTTTCAACTTATCAACATCATCCGGATCATCCGGAGGGGGGTAAGAAGATGGCTCGTCATATAACAAATTTTCAAGAAAAAGAATGTCCCCCTCCGGGTCAAAAGTAGCATCATCAATCTCAACGGGAACTGAATCATCATTAAGAAAGGCCTAGATCTCTTCCCAACTAGGGTCACTTTCCGTAGTGAGAGACGGGAAAGAGTCGGTCATAATCGGATTAGACGGTAAAGTGGGATTGCCACTTTCTTCATAGAAATCAATCACATTGATGCTATGAATCGAATGATCATCGGGTGGAGGTTTTGACGTTTTTTCGGCATAGAACACTATTTTTCATTTCCTTTTCTGATCGTCAACGTTCCTTGGTAATGATCCACAATGACTTTCGCGGTTCTCAAGAATGGTCTTCCTAAAGTGAGAGGGACTCGGGCATCGACCTCTATATCAACTACGGCGAAATCCACGGGAAAATGGAATTTATCCACTCGTACCATAACATCGTTGACTACACCAACCGTGTGAGCAATTGTTCGATTAGCTAATTCGATAGTCATATGAGTCGGTATAAGAGTCTTCAATCCAAGCTCATGATATATCGCAAGAGGCATGAGACTTATGCTTGCACCTGAATCGGTTAGGGCATTACATTCCTTAATATCATTTAAGGCACAAGGAAGGAGAAATTTCCCGGGATCACCAAGCTTCTCGGGAGCTTGGTTCGAGGAAGAATTAAACGGTGTAGGCTCAGGTGAAATCTTTGAAATTTGTTCCAATTTCTCTTCATAAATCATTTCAGCAGCTTTAATCATATCAGTCGTAAGTTTGAACTTGGTTCCGGAAACAACTTTCATTTTGTCGAACCGTGATTGAACAGATTTGCATGGTGTAAGGTTAGAACTCGGCATTATGACAGAGATAGAAGGAACTTGGGCAACCAGAGGTTGGACGTAGTTGGCCTTTCCATTATCAAGAGGAATTACCGGGTCCTTTGTCACCTCGGTCTCTCGTGCTACATTCCTCACCGGAGAAGAAGTAGTCATCGAGGGCCCATCATCCCGAATGGAAACGGATTTCATTTCTCCCTTCGGGTTTGGAATGGTGTTACTTGGGAGAGAACCGGAACCCGAGGGTTGAGAATAAGATGTGGACGGTTGACTGGCTTGAAAGAAACTAGCCATTATATTCTTTATTTCGCAACATCTGTTTGTTGCTCGTAGCTTCCATCTCCTTTTTGAAGTCCGTCCTCATGCCGTTAATTTGATTTTGCAAACTTTTAATGGTGTAATCAGAGTTCTTCATGTAAGTTAGAAAATCGTTGTTCGGGGCGGCTTGAGGACGTGCTTGATAAGATTGTTGAGGAGGAGGTGGTTGTTGGTAAACTTGAGGTGGAGGAGCTTGGTAGTGTTGATTTCCATGATTAAAATTAGCTCCTCGGTTCTGATTAACATGATGATTACCATTGAAATGATTTTGATTCTGGTTTTGTTGTTGAGGTTGGTTAAAACCGGGAGGTCCAAGATAATTGTTTGAACGGTAGTTAAGAAGATTTTGATCTCCTTGCGGTTGATTGTAGTTTCCTGTAGCAGCATAAACATTCTCATGTGCGTAACCACCGACGGCTGGGCACTCTGAATAAGAATGTGGACCTCCACAAGTCTCACAAATCGGGTGTACCGCTTTCACTTGTTGTTGTTGATTCTGATTGTTCATCTGAGTAATCCGTAAGATATCATCGATCTTTTTGTTCAGTGCGGATATTTCGAGAGAAGAAGACGTATTTGATCGAGATGATGCACCCCTTTCGGCGGTAGAATCCCAATAGTTATAATGAGCGGTCATGTTCTCAATAAGATCGTAACATTCCTCGGGACGTCTTTTCATGAAAGTACCACCGGCAGCAGCATTAATCGTTTCACGGTGTCTCAACGTTAAGCCATTATAAAACGTATCAATTTGAGTGACAAGCAACATGTTATGATTCGGACATCGATCAATCGCAAGCTTATATCGTTCCCAAGCTTCAAACAAAGATTCGTCGGAATATTGCCGGAAATTACTGATATCGTTCCTCAATTTCGTCACCATCGACGGTGGAAAGTACTTTGCCAGAAACTTCGAAACCATTTCCTCGAAGGTATGAATCGAATTCTTCGGAAGTCGATCAAACCAAGAAGTGGCATGATGAGTCAAAGAGTATGGGAAAAGATACAGACGAAGGGCGCCATCGAGACCCCATTCTGTTTCATACTCTTAGTGACGGTCAAAAATTTATCAAGATGTTTGTTTGCATCGCCATCCGTAAACCATGGAATTGAAAACTGTTTTTTACTTGTTCTATCATATGGTGTTTCAAGCTAAAATCGGTAGCTTGAAAATTAGTCGGTGCAATGGGTCCTCCCCTCCCGTACATGGTAGGTTGACATAGCTCCTTCATCGTTCGGAGATCGGGAGCTACATTTTGATTATCGGGAGGAGGATTAGGACCGGGTTTGGTGGTCCGCTTGGGAGCAGCCATATTACGTAACTCGGGTACGTCGATTCTGCTTCTGAAGTCGTCTAGATCGAGATCGAGTGCGCATGCACTTCAAAACCAAGGCAATTAAAATGATACGGTATTCGAAAACACAATGAACTTAACCAATAATCCCAAGTGAATAAATCACTTCTACAAGACAAACGCACAAGCGAGCGGAGAAGCTTATTTAGGTCAGCGCGAAGCTTATTAAAAACCTGCTTCTTTACAGCCGCAATTTAATGTCAGGCCGTCCTTATACCCACCACACAGTTTGTTTATCAAATAGAAATAAATTGACTCACAAGCGACACAAAGGCAAGTTTTTGATCTTTTGTTCGGGAACTTATTAATGATAACACCTCCGTTGAGAATGTTATATAATTGGTGTCTTCTATTTATTAGCAAAAACACAAGAGAAAATCTTTTTGTATTTTTAATATGATATATATATATACAAAAGAAAAAGGAAAATATTTTTTACTTTTTTATTATAGAAAAATAGTAACTTCACGAATGAAGGATCTCGAGTCACTAATCGTCAAACCTCAAACGATATTGTCGTGACACAACCTCCCCGGCAGCGGCGCCAAAATTTGATTTCACAATTTCCAAACACGTCAAGCTTACTCACACAAGCTAGCCACTTGTGAATGACTAACCGTAAGAAACTTAAAACGGCTCGGACACTGATTCTCTGATAATGAAGGCTTAGGGGTTATGTGTATGGATAAAAACCTCAATATCGATATCAAAAATAATCACGAAGATAGATTCAAATTCTCTTAGGAAAAAGAATAATAAATCAAATCCCGTGTGTGATCGTGTATACGGATTAGACAACCCGAATCGTTTCCCAACGAGGCGTGAATTGCCAATGTCGTTCTTGGTTTGGAATTTAATGCTCGATGTTTTGATTTGTTTGATTTTGATTTTATTAAACTACGGGAATGGGGAAAGTAATTAAGGGAATCTATTTTACGGGAAATCCTAAGTGCGAATTACTAAAACGTAATTAATAAAACGTAATTAAAATGCAACTACGTCTAAATTATATCCTAAAAATGCCTAAAAGGACTTTTACTCTAGAAATGTAATGTAAAAACTAATTTAGAATTAAAACTATTTTTTTTGGATTTTTCTGGATTTTATTTAAATTAAAAACTAAATTTTAACTATTTAAACTAAATTAAAATTCTAAAAAATATGAAATTTAAGGAGAAAAATATGGAATTACTTTTATAAAATCTAAAATATCATAAGAGACTTTTCAAAACTATTTTTTTATTTTTCAGATTAATTTTCTATTTTCTACTAATTTAAAACTATTTTAATCTAATTTAAATTGTGAAAAATACCAAATACAAGGGGAAAAATAAGGAAAAATCTTTTTTATGCTTTTTATATTTTTCTTAAACTGGGAAAATTGAAAAATTATTTTTTTAAACTTTATCTTAATTAATTGCAATTAAAGCTAATTAAAAGTGATTAAAAACTATTTTAAATCTAGAAAAATAGCAAACAGTGACCAAAATTAATGAAAAATTCAGGAAAATGCTAAAATCTTATTCTGGTTCTATGAAAAATATCAAATAAGGTGCTTATGTGTGAGAATTAAGGGCTGCACTGTAAATGGGTATGGAATAAGCACTTTTCAATAAGCTAATTGACAAATTAAGCCACCAAACTTCTACTTAAGCTATATTATACTAAAATAAGCTAATATCAACTAAATATAGCTACTCCTAAGCTCAAATAAGCAGTCCAACAAGGTTTAAGCTAACTGATTTTTCAAGCCAAAACAGTGAACAGGTACCTACTTTGAGCTTATGCACAAGCTTCTCAGAAAAGCTTTAGCCGAAAACAGATATGTGGCCTTGAAGACAACCTAGCAGACTAACTCTGGACCAAAGATCAGACCCTAACTATTTGGAATGACTATTGTGCAAGGTCTGCAAGATCTGCAAAAATTCAGGTTTAGACATCATTGACTTTTTGGAAACAGTTTGAAAACTTGACTTTTGTGAGATTTAGATGCAAATGTTGAATTGAAAATGATATAATGTGATGAAATGAAAGCAACCCAAGCTCACTTATCAGATTATACACCCATATGTAAGATTTCATTAACTGGTTTCAACAGAATTGCACATAAGAGCAGTTACAAAGTGATGTTGACTTTTGATGAAGAACTGATGTAAACTTTTGTTGAAATGATGTTACTAGTGTTATCAGAGATCAATGCAACACAAAGCTTAGACCAAAACAGCTATGAACTCAGTTTAATCTAGCAATCCAAACACCCCTTTATGACAGTTAAATGTAATCAACCTTAGCTAAACATGAAAACAAGATTATACTATCTATAAATCAGATCAAAAGCACTAAAATGAAAGCAATAAACACTACTATAACAGATCTACAAGATATTATAACACCACGGTTTAATATGCTAGCATATGAGATCAAGATTAACTTACAAGAATCCCAGCCACTATGGCTTGCAAAACAGATAAAGGACCACTAAACTAACCCATATATCATCAATTCAACCCAGATTCATTATCACAATCAACCCATATGCATTTCTGAACCAAGATCACCACCACAGTTGACTTTCTTTGACTTACAGATTTTGTGAATGTAAATGAATGAGGAGGACAGTGAGGTGCAATGTAAGCTCAACAAAGCTATAATCAGCTGAAATGAGCCTACTCCATTATTCAAACAAGCTTATTGATTACTTTAAACAAGATTTGCAAGATAAATCTAAAAACTTGGAACTTTTATTAAAACTGAAAATGGGTTACAAGGAATTGGAAATACAATAAAAGCTTAATAAAATATTTATAAAACTACTGAAATTTAAAGACAATAAGCTAAAATGAAAACTAGGATTGCACCCATCAAAATGGTGAGCCAAGAGGTCCTTTTATAGCTGAGGAGGTCTTGGGATGCCTTTGAGAAGAACCTAGAAGCAATTTGCAGCCACTCATTCATCCATTGTCACTTCAGCCAATTAGAGAGCTCCAATTCACTCAATGAGGTGTCACGGCCAATAATATTGTGCCATTAGTACACGTGAGCAGCTATCTGACATGTCAGCTGGGTCTAGAAGCTTGGGAAGATGCTAAGTACTATGTTTGGTGTTTGGGTGGTGGTAAAATGGTGGAAAACGGGCGTGTTTGGGAGGAAGGAGGACAGGGGTGTTTGGGGCGCGTTTGGATTATTTAATAGTTATTCAAACTTGTTGACCGGTCGAGGGGTTGACTTGGGTTAAATGTTCGGGTAAGTGGGATTTTCGGGTTGGGTGGTAATAATAGAAGGGTGGACGGGTTGTGTTGGATGGGTTGGATAATGAGTTTGGGCCGGATATATTTTTATTGGACCGAAGGTTTTAACTTGGACTAGTGTATATATTGGACTTGAATTAAACCCCTTAGTAACCATAGGGACCAAACATGTAAAAGCTGAAATTCCAAGGACCAATCATGTAAATTCTGAAATTATCTTCCAAGGGCTGAACTTGTCAATCTTCAATAGACCATGGACTGAATTTGTAACTTTAGAAAATTTGAGGGTGTTTTCTGTCATTTGCTGAAAGTTCAGGGACTATTTCTGACATTTCTTCAAACTTTGATCAAATCTTCACAAATCATCCTCAGAGATTAGAAATCTTCATAAATGCATAATTCTGACCTTCCGGCTCAGCTTAAGCTCTCTTAATCTCTCGTGTTCTCGATTTACGTCTGATTTGGTTCCTTTTAGCGTGTTTTTACATATACATACCTGCACAAGCACAAACTCAAGAAAACCACAAATATTAGCAATAAACGGCTCTTTCTTGGTTATTTTGGGTCTATTTTGATAAAGAAAAGGTATGTGTTTTAGCACATACCAAGGTGTTGTTATACGAAAATCCAAGTGAACAATGTTATGGTCAAGTTGTCACACTCTACCTTTATCATATTTCACTCTTTTAAAGCATATAGACATTCGATTTTTTGTACTTTTTTAAGGATTTATGTTTATAATACAAGACTTAATATTAGTTAAATCTGTTAGGTATATTTTTTTGTTTAAGGATATGTTGAAAAGCAAGAATTCTCACAGATTGGAGATGTATGGAAGCTGTGCTAGTTGATGTGCTATAGTACAGAGTTAATTCTGGTGATGTCATTTTTAAGTCTGTTTGACCATTCTTTAGTCCGGTAGTGCAAAAATAAAAAACAATTGTTACTGTTTAAATAGTACCGTTACCTAATTTTAGATGGTCAGAAGTATTTATATGGATAATTTTTTTTAGAATTCATATTTATCCTTTAATTACTTTATCCTAATCTTTAAAAGTTTAATTATTTTATTTCGATTAAGTCTCCTTACCAGCACTAAACCCTAATTGCCCTGCACTACCAGTACTTCAATTAACATAAAAGATGGCACAATTAAAGTTTGTAGACAAGCACAATCAAGTGGGATTTCTCAAAAGCCTGCTGAAAGCACAGGCTTCGAGCAGATAGTGGACTTTCTAAAGGGTAGTCATATCAGGTATGCCCTTACTCATAATCCAACTATCTATGATTCCCTAGTCAAACAGTTCTGGCAGACTGTTACTGCTAGAACTATTGCTGATGGGACACTAGAGTTAAATGCAACTATTGATACGTTAGAGTATTCAATCACTGAGGAATCAGTCAGAAGCAAGCTTCAATTGGTCTGATGCCTCAGGATTTCAATGTTGGCAAATAATGACCTCTTTCAGGGATTGGAAAAGATTGGATATATAATTGATGGAACATTCACTTTTTGGAAGAGTCATTTTACGCCACAATGGCGTTTCCTTGTGCATCATATTTTACTTTGTATGAGCTCTAAAAGTGGTGGATGGGATCAATTTGGAAGCAATATTGCTTCTGCATTGGTCTGTCTCTCCACTGGCAGACTCTTCAATTTTTCAAAAATGATTTTTGATGCCATGGTTGCGAATTCCAAGAATAAGAAAAAGTTTTTGATGTACCCAAGATTTTTGCAAATGATCTTAAATGTTGAAACAGCAAGCAAACATCCTTACATTGCTCTCCCTTTCACTAAAAAGATATTTGGTAATATGAAAAGGGTTTTGAAGGGGCACACAAGCCACTTTTGTCTGCTACGTTGCCTTCTATTGCTACTGACCCTGAAGGTACATCTACATCTGTTCCATCTCCTACTGCTACATCAGAAGCTCAGTCTCAACCTACATCTGACCTAGAAAAAACAGAGTTTGAACAGAGGACACCAACACCCCCACCACCTTCACCTTCACTCCATGAGGAAGAACCACCAGTGATTCCTCAACCACAACCTCCAACACCCACTACTACAGCAGAACCCAGTTCCTTATCTATGGAAGATCTACTTCAACTGGTTCCACAACTGATTTCAAGGGTTGATGAGTTGGAGAAAAAATTGAAGAAGACCAAGAAGTCACTGGGGACTACTCGCAAAAGAGTTAAGAAATTGGAGGGGAAATTCAAACAAACGGGGATAGACATTACTCTCACAATTCTCAATTTTCGGTAATTTCTCAAACTCACTATCCATCATTTTTCGTAAACCAGGTTTACGAGTATCAAATTCGCGTAACCTTAGGGGTTTAGTTGCTTATTCATGATCAATCATTAAGGACATTTCATATAGACTAGGTTTAGTCTACATTTCATTAGCATCATTGTCATCATATTAGTTCATGCATGATTTTGCATTTTACATTAAACGCGTACTTTTCATATTAAATAAACGCTATCGCGTAACTAATTATTTTGAACATTTGATCCGATGCTTCCAAAAATTATCCCAACATATTTTTATACTCATATTAAGATTATAAAAATAATATTATGAGTTTACCCGTTGTTTTAAATTTATTTGGTATATAAATTGTTATATCTATATAATTACGACGGTTTTCGTAAATACTACACGATGATTATTATTTCACTCAAATTTTGCAAGAAATGTATTTTTATAATTTTTATGACTTCAATACATTTTATTTTGATCCGTTAAAATATATTTTTAGCGAACGCTACCCTAAATGCTTAAATAAATACGCAAGTTATTAATTATCCTTACTTAATTACACATTTCCTCTACATTAATATACTTTATTATTGTTAAATGCTACTAGTCTTTTTTTTTTATGGTTGGTCGACATATTGGATGAGTCACTTACATTTGCAAAATATCCTACTCTTATATCATTTAATACTCAAAATATACACATACAATTCAATATTTACAAAGTGTTTTAGATCAAGTCTCTTCATCTCTTCCTCCCTTGCACCATAACCGGCCATAGCAAGATCAAGGCAAGGAAACCAAATTTTTTCAAGACAAGTTATATTCACAATCTAGTCACACTCTTAGTTGAGGTTTTGAAACAAAAACCTAGGGTGTTAGGATTAACCTTGTTCATTTAACCTCATCAAGTTACTAGTAAGCATTTCATGTTCATATTTATTTTTCATATTCATGTTATGTTCATATTATCATGATTGGGTAAAACATACAAGTTATATGATGTCTATACCACTTAAATTGTTTATAAGCTATATAAATTTATATATGTTATCCTATAATTACTCCTTGAAACATATCACTTTTGGTGATGTCTAGGAACCCATGACACCCTAAGAAGGTGTATGGTAGGATTAGAATAGCTTCGGCGTTGGTTTGGATTGGTTAGAATAGGTTTTGGCGCGAGAAAAACCCATTTCGACAACTTTATTTAGAGGTCTGATCTTATATTCGAATTCTGGAAATCTCGACAGTAGATAAAAATTTTTGGGCTATATATCTGGAAAATACACTTTAAAAAGAAAACGTGGCCGCTTGAATGGGTTAAAACGGAGTTATAACGAAGAAGTTATGCTATTTTCAAATTTGACGTCGAAAACTATAAAATCCAGAAATTTCAGCATGTTATTTTAACTTGTTACGGGTCAAAAGTGAGGCTTAGGCGTTATAAATTGTGTCGAATTATCAAAAATATATTAGTATACTTTGATACGAAGCTAAGGACATATAAAACGTAGAAAACGGACTTTTAATGATTAAATTATACACGTTTACACAAAGTTTCCGTAACTTTATTCTTTAAGAAAAACTAATATATTTCTATTAGACAAACCTTACGGCAACAAGTGACCATGTTGAGGGTCGTTTTTAACAAGGATGTAATACTTTTTATAACGTGATGTCTTCTAGTAAAAGTAAGTTCGCCTAGCATATTTTCCAAAATGTCCAACCGTTCGTCGAGCGGAGTTGTAATGAATAAATTACGGTTACTTAAACTTTGCCGAAAACCACCCTTAAACAATATTTTGGATACAAGTACCATACTTAACCTATATTTTTCTCCGCGATCGAGACCTCTAGGATGAAAACTTAAATGCTAAAACTTTGAGATAATGATACAAGCTTCCTAAAACCGTTGAGTTCGTTTCCTAAAACTCGACGTGCACCATTTTACGACTAGCTTTTCTAGGCCGTTTTGTCACTTTCATGAAATTTTCAATGACATTATTTTACGACGAAAAGTTATAAATTCATAATAAACCACTAAATGATTATCGTGGGATATCCTTTCAACGTAAATACTTGTAAAGTAATTTATAAATTGACAAGACGTTATAAGATTATTTTTCGACAATAAACTTTATTTTCAAAAGTGTACAAGTGGAATGGATATTATATGAGTTTTCATGCACGACATTGACTCGTGACTTATATTAGAACACATCATTCATATTAGGTTGCGGATAGAGATCGCACCTCATTTCAGTGTATCTACTTTTGTCATCATAAACATTGCACCAGGTGAGTTCCATAGCCCCATTTTCGATTGTTTTTACACTACTTTTGGGGGAGATACATGCTCAAACTATTTTCATTTACTTTCACAAGTACTTTAACTTATATGAATTACCGTGAGTTTTCATAGCCCCACATTCTATTAATTGTTTACAAACTTTTGGGGGAGATACATGCTCAACTACTTGCTTGTACAAATACAAATACTCAAAACATTTACACTTTTATGCTACACTATACTTTTTATATTTGATTGCATAATACTTGATAGCATTTATACTTGATTGCGTTATACTTGATTGTGTTACACTAAACTTGAAAGTCTCCTAACATACACGGAGCAGTCCCCTTGTTCGCATGATAAGTCTCTTTGGATAACACACGCATTGGGTTTCGGAGATGAAGTAAAACTAATGCTATTACTTTCCTTATGAGCAACACAAAGTCTCCTTGGATAACACATGCATTGGGTTTCGGAGATGAAGTAGAACCAATGTTATTACTTTCCTTGTGAGCATCATACCTACATGAGGTTTCTGGAGATGGAGTGGAGACTCATGGCTAATTGCATAAGTTTTGATGCACGTATACGTGATCAATATACTAGTTACATACTTATAACATTTATACTTTTAACTATTATGACATCTTACTCTTAACTATTAGACATACATATTTTGGCAGTGGGTTGTGAACACACAGGTTGCAAGTTTTGTATGGGCGGAACTTGGAACTGAGTGGATTTACAATGCCTTTGCTTTGTGAACTCTTATGATAATGTGCACTTGACTGCTAGACATACTACTTTTGGCAGTGGGTTGTGAACACACAGGTTGCAAGTTTTGTATGGGCGGAACTTGGAACTGAGTGGATTTACAATGCCTTTGCTTTTGTGGACTATTCTAAATTACCAAAAACTTTGCCTTTGTTGCATGAACATTTTTTTTAAAAGCTTTACTTGTTAACCAAACTCTATGAACTCACTCAACCATTGTGTTGACACTTTTAGCATGTTTTATCTCAGGTATCTAAGGCATTCACTTCATGGCATGCATGTGGACTTATCATAGAGTCGCGGTGTCGACGCGTCTCACATATATTTTATGCACTTAGCTGTCGTTTGATTGTAACAAACTTATTTTGGTACCTTGGAAATCTATTGGGACTTATGTTTTGTAAACTCTGATTATTTTACTTTATCAAACGATATTTTCAAAACGACACTTTAGGTCGTTCGATATAACTGTAACTTTGATGCTATGACAGTCATCCCCCAGGAATTCCATTATGCTGCAAAACATGTAATTTGGGGGTGTGACAATTACAGACTCAGAAGGTGAGGAATCCTCTGAGGAAACTCAAATTAGTTCTCAAGGATTGGAAGTAGCTGAAATCTTGGTTAAGAATTTCAGTCACAAGAAATCCTTTAAGAAGAGACTGGATAAAGAAGCTGCAAGTTCTAGTGAAGTGGATAAGTCTGGTGACTTTACTAAAGATATGTCTGGTGGTGCTGAAATTAAATCGCTTTTATGAAGATTTTAATACCGGCTTTGATGCTGAAGTTAATACAAGTACTGAACATATTAATCCTGGTAGTGATCCAGGTAGTACTGGTGAGGAGTTTGTGCATAGGGAAGGCAAAGGAATAGTGCAAGAATCTTCTGAGCCAGTGAAGACCAAAAAGCAACTCACAGAAGAGGAAGCTAGCTTAGCTGAGATTGCTAGGATTCAAGCAGAGGAAGCGGCTGAAGAAGCTAAACGTGCGGAACTAACAAGGGATGATGAGCTGATTGCCAGAAGTCTGCAGGAGGAACCACAATTAACTGAAGAACAAATGAAAAGGAAAGATGAAATTGAGCAATCTGCCAAATTCTACACTGATGAAGAATGGGATAGTATAAATGCCAGATTATTAGTAAACAGAGATATCCTTCCTGATATTGGCGGATAAGACTATGCAAGTAAAATGGTTGAGCTAATTAATGAGAAGAAGAGGCTTCTCAGAGAGCAGAGACAAAGAGAAAGGATGAAAAGACCCTTGACCAAAGTTGAGCAAAGGGATTATATGATCCACTACGTCAAAAGTCAAGGGAATCCTACCTAAAAGTTGAGCCAGTTAAGTAAATTGAAGAATGATGAACTAAAAGCAGAATTTGAAAAAGTAGTGTACCAAAATAAATTTTTTTTCCAATGGATTCAGATTTGGAAGCTTCAACGCTTAAAAGGAAGGGTTACAATCTTCAACCAAAGGATGCTAAGAAGCAGAAGATTGCAGAGACTGAAAAGGTTGCTGAAGCTGAAAAACATGGTGATAAGCCAAAAAATATAAAGAAAGAGGAGGAAGCTGAGGTTAAGCAACCAGTTTTGAATATGACAAGGAAGAAATCCACTAGAAAGAAAGGAGTGAAAAGGATAAGACAAATGTTAAGAAGGAAGTGGAAGAGTACATGAAGGATAAGGTTGATGAACCGTCATCAGAAGAGTTTACCATGGGCTCCATTCCTACAAGTTCAGCACTTCCTGCTAAGATTGCAAAGGTTCAGATCATCAAAAATAGGAAAAAGGTAGTTTACCTGATAGTAAGGGAAAATCACACAGACACTATATATGTGAACTTTCCTGGTTTATTGAGTGATTTGTCCAGGGATGATTTGAAGACCATGTACCAGCTGATGATGGAGAAGCATGGTGACGAGAGACCTGAAGAGGAATATGAAAGAGTCCTCTAGGGTGACTTGAAGACCATGTTTGAGACACCAGATGCTGATGATGAAATGTGGAAGCTGGCCTGTCAAGAACAAGTGATCAGATGGAGATATTTCCACACTTGTCAGGTGCACAGTTTGGAATTAGAAACTGCAATTCTTTATATGCTTACAAAACTGGAGTATCCACTTCCAAATAGTATATGCAGGGCTATGCTTGAGAAGAAGCTGTTAGGTGAAAGAAAGGATGATGCATGCTATCGGCTTTTGAGGTTAATTGAATCAAAAGCTCAACAACAATAATACTGGCAAGATAACGCTTAAGTCCGGTAGTATTCGTAGTTAGTTCTGTTTATGAAAAACAAAATAGTTTATAAGAGTTTAGGGAAGGCATATGTACGCCGAGAGATATCTTAGGAACAGATATCTATATCCTTCTACACGTTTTGTATACTAGGTTTTCCTAAGTGTATAAAGGAACCCTAAAGTATAGTGAAATGCACTTGTACTTAGACGAATAGAAATATTAATAAAAGAAGTTTATTAGTGAAATAGTATTTGTGTTCTTCTTGCTTGTTGTTAAGATTCCGCAGTAACAATCAAGTACTTGTCGTTAAAGAGTTCTTCATATATATAATTAGTTTGGATTTATCCAAGTTTAGTAAATGGTGGTGTTGCACAAGTGTTAATGTGTGTGTTTGTGTGTGCATATCAATGTGACTATAAAAGCCATCACCTACAAAACCACATTTTCATTAACAGCATAAATGCAACAAACTTGTCCATATGGTGTTTAAAGTGAAGAAACGTGTATTTTGTGTGACTATTGATCATCCAATGGCCACATCAAATTTATGTTTGTGTGGCCTTTTCTAACATTTAGTCACACAAAGAATGTTTGTTTTGGGTATTTAGTCACATACAATTAATCATAAAGTGGCTAAAAGTGTTAATAAGTGTGACCATATGGTGTTTCAAGTGAAGAAAGGTGTATTTTGTGTGACTATTGATCATCCAATGGCCACATGAATTTTATGTTTGTGTGGCCTTTTCTAACATTTAGTCACACAAAGAATGTTTGTTTTGGGTATTTAGTCACATACAATTAACCATAAAGTGGCTAAAAGTGTTAATAAGTGTGACCATATGGTGTTTAAAGTGAAGAAACGTGTATTTTGAGTGACCATTGATCATCCAATGGCCACATATTAAGTTACGTGACCATATGTACTGGATTTTGGCTACACTTAAATAATATGTGTGACAAAATGTTTAGCGTGACCATATATGGCATTTGGTTACGGTGTTAGTAGCAAATGTGACTTTATAGATTAGCTTTTGGCAAGCTAACACAAACTAAACTTTAAACACACATATTAACTTACGTGAACATATGTACTGGATTTTGGCTACACTTAACTAATGTGTGACAAAACATTTAGTGTGACCATATATGGCTTTTGGTCACAGTGTTCAAGTGTGTGACATATATTTGTCACTGTTTATATGTATATCGTGACTAATGCTTCAACCTTACTTTTCATTTGTCACTTGTTCCAATTTCAGATGTGGCTAAAGAGTTGGCAAAACATATCAGTCACCCTTAAATAATGTGTGACAAAACTTGACTCTATGATTTAAACACAAAAAAAATTACTTCATGTGACTAACGCATCAAGGTTACTTGTATTTGTCACGCGTTCCAAATTCATATGTGGCTAAATGATCTGAAACAAAATCACCAAATACCTTTAGCCACACAATGTTCAATTGTGTGGCGATACAGTTCTAATGGTCACACAATCAAAATTTTCATGTGTGACTAATTAGTAAATGTTGTCAATTTTCGTACCTTCAGCCACACAAATATGCGAATGTGTGGCCGTTCCATTTCGACCATGCGTGACAAATCCCATTGTTGTACTAATGATGACAAAACAAACACGATTCTTGTACGAACTTCCCTAGACGTAGTAGCAGAAGTTGAGATAATTAAATCTCACCATGAATGAAACAATCTTGTCTTCCATGCTTCCCCTTGACTTGAACATGTCACTCAAACATCTCTTCCCCTTTTTGTTATCAACAAATAGGGAACGTATGCAAATAATGATCATGACCACCACGAACCAATATCATACTTCCAATCTAAGACTTCCAATGCTTCAAATTGCCCACCATTACGCATCATAAGAAAAATGGATTCAAAACAGTAGAAACTGCAACTAGCAGTAGTAATAATGATCAACAGTAGTAAAAATCAAACACTTCCCCTTGAGTGATGCATGTAGATAGTTAAACATTTAACAATAAGCTTCCCCTAAAACCCATATTTTAACCATCTTCTTGATTCTTCAAATCGGTAAGCTTTATGTAATGATTACTTGTGAAGAAAACCGAGTATAACGAATTTGATGAAGAAGTAGAACTTCCCAAACTTGTGTCTTAAAGCTTGTACTATCCATGGAACTCCATACTTATACGAATTACCAAATATAAGTAGACCGCAATCCCTTGACAAAATCCTCAACTAATATGAGACACTGAGCACTACAATGTAACTCCTTTAAGTGATAGTCAATGTGTGCATAGAGCATCATAAGAAAAATCACACATTGCTAGATTCATCAAGCTATATAATAAGAACACAAACCTGTGAAACTCAACTACAACATCAAATAAATGATATTCAACCTTCTTCGTAATCAATTAATCCATAAGAATCAAATACGAGCCTTTTTGAATCCTTTTAAGAACAAATCACCAAACTCCTTGTGTGTGTGAACAATAACCTGTGTGTGTGTCGTCCAAAAACCATGACAATAATTATGCTCGACTTCCCTTTAATTCCAAATCTCCTCGTAATAAACCATTATAATCTAAATAAATTTCGCCATGTAAAAACCTTGAGCAGTACTTTGTAAGAACAGTACTTTGAATGAATACGAGAAGCAGTACTTTGAATGAGACTTGCAGCAGTAGCAGTACTTTGAAAATATACGGGCAGTACTTTGAGGCATAAGCAATACTTTAATTCAAGAGCAGTACTTTCATCCTAATGAGCAGTACTTTCATATTAGTTGAGGATTTTGTCAAGGGATTGCGGTGGAAAGTTAGATTGATATATAGAGAACATCCACCCAAGCTTTAAGATCCCTCCGGTGGAAAGTTAGATTGATATATAGAGAACATCCACCCAAAATTTCGTCACGATCCAACGGTTAACGAAAAAGTTATGATCGTTTGAAAACAGTCCTGCAGAAGCCTTACGGAAATTTCTACAACAGACTTAGACACCCTATAACTTTCTACTGAAAGCACCAATTGACGATCCCTTTGGTGAAACTTTAGATGGATATACTGAGATGCACCAGCAAAAATTTTAGCTCGATCCAACGGTTCAATAAAAAATTATGGCCTGTTGAAAACAGTGCTGCAGAAGTAATACGAAAATTTCAGACTCGAATTTTTTTCTTCTTTTCTCTTCGAAAAACCTTGTAGATCCTAGATATCATGAGCCCCAGGCTCTGATACCACATGTGAAGATCGTTTTAAGCTCTTAGACTAGGTCTACTATTATATCTAGGAACACATAATAATGAAAGCGGAATATTCAAACATAGAATCAACACCATTACGAACAAGGTTTTTATCACCATAAACTAACTAACTATAATAAAGATCAAAGACATGATCTAACACTAACTAACTATCCCTAGGCGTTTATACGCTACGCCTAGGTTACACACACACACCTTTACTAGACGTCTACATCTTGTACGTACTATAAAACTAATGACCCTATGTCTCTTTATATACTAGAGACATCTAGGGTTTACAAAAGGAATCATAATACAATTAGGAAACTAAATATTCTTTTAAGCATATCTTCTAGAATCTTCCAAATCCTCCATCTTTTATAGTTTCCCTTCTTGTCACTTTTAGTCCTTCATGTTTCATTCTTTATTGTTTTGTATCATCGAATCAATAAACCCAACAAATTATTTGACAACCAAAGAACAGAGTTGTATGCTGCTAATTATACTCTGTCAAACCGTAGAAGAGGCATATCTGTTTTAGAGAAACAACTAGAGCATTATAGAGAAAATGAGTCAAAATATAATGATGATATGATTATTCTTAGAAGAGAGATAGATCATAAGACATTAGTGAATGAGGCATTAAAAGAAGAGTTTGAAAAACATAAAAAGCTAAATGAGAATGTCAATTTAACTGTTGACACCTGTTATTATCAGTCTAAGTCAATTGATAAAATTTGGAATGCTCAAATTAATAGTAAAGTTAAGTCTGGTATGGGATACAATACTGCTCCTCCACCACTAAGGGGTGTTCCATCACCTCCTGGCATAGATTTAGCTCATACAGGTCTAGAGGAATTTCAGGATCTGAATCTTGGATATTGTCCTCCCAAATTTTTGAAAAGTGGGGAAGAGGTTAAGCAAGAACCTGATGTTTTTGAAAGTGCAAGTGACTCATCTGTTGTAGATAAGAATGTTAAAAAGAATTTAGAGGCTTCTATCCCAAAAGTTGTTAATACTATTACAGAGGAACCTAGGAAACAAGTTAACAAGCCTAGATCAACTGTAAGGTATGCTGAGATGTATAGAAACAAGTGATCAACTCCAAGGGGTAACCAGAGGAGTTGGAATCATGTCAAATCTCAACAACTAGGTAGTGATTTTGTGATGTACAATAAAGCATGTTATATCTGTGGTAGCTTTAATCATTTACATACTAATTGTGACTATCATGTTGGGAGAAGGGAAGTCCATGGGAATAAAAGGGTGGAGTCAACCAGATTTCAAAGCAAAATACACCCTAATTCACATAGAAAAATGATCCCAAGAGCAGTTCAACTAAGAAGCAGTCTTAAAACTCTTGCCACTGCTAAAACTGTTAACACCGCTCACCCTAAATCACCTGTTACAAGTGCAAAATCCAAAACAACTTTTGCAAAATCTGCACAAACAGGGAAAAGGTCTGTTCAAAATAAAATGGTTAACTATAACCAATAGTGGGTACCAAAATCTAAACCCGCAGTTACCACTGCTCAATCAAAAGTTCCCACTGCAAGGGATGTAAACAAGACCAGGGGTAGCATGGGAAATGCTGTGAAGGCCTCAGCACGCTGTGAATGGAAACCTAAAGGAATTGTCTCAACAACCAATCCCAATGGTGTATCAATGACCTTTGATAGATTTAACTATATTGATACACGAGGCAGATACAAGTCAATCATGGCTTGGGTCCCCAAAGGAAACTAACTCCTTTCTTATATGTGCAAGAACATCCAAGGACAAAGAAATCAGATCAAGGCTACACAGATAGTGGATGTTCAAGGAACATTACTGGCAACAAGTCCTATCTCTCAGATTTTGAACATTATGATGGACAGTTTGTTAGTTTTAAAGGTGGAGTTAATGGAAAAGTTATTGGTAAAGGGGTCATCAAAACTGGTAATCAACATAGAGCTTTTTGCAGATAAAAGAAGTAAATCACAACCAGTATGGTGCAAATGGAATTTAAAGCAAAATACATGGTTTTATTATTATTTATTAAGTTGCATCTAAAGATGCAGAGATTACAACCATTGAGCTTACAAACAACAGACTACTCCACAAGACAACTCCCTAACACAACCTACACAGACACAAGCTTCACAAACTAATCCCCAACTACCACCTAAGGCTTCCTAGGAAAGGCCCACTCTAGCATCACCTTAGGCGCCATTCGCCTATCAATCACTTTCCACACTTTTGGGCATGCTAGCCCAATCAAATTTCCTCTGATAGGTGGTGAGGATGATGAAGGACCCTCTGGTGGTGGTACTATCAATAGTGGAGAAGGTGGTGCTTGCAGCTCTCTTGGTGGAAGTATTGCAGCAAGGGGAGGAACAATAAGGACTCTAGAAGCTGTTTCATCATCAGACTCTTCATAGGGAGACACATAGGAACTTATGTCTGAGCTGTCTTCCTTGATAGCATCCTGAGGCATTGGTTGGAGAGATGAAGGACCAGCAACTGCAGGGTTTGTCTTCACAATAGCACCTGAATGAGTTCTCTTTCTTGAAACAACCTCTTCATACTCCTCTTTCTCTACTCTCCCTGGATTGTTAAGCACAAAATCATCCCAAATACTATACAAGAATGAGTTGTCAGATGAGACATTGATAGGGTTTGAATGACTCATGGTGATTTTTTTTGAGAGAAAAGTAAGTTTTTGAGAGAGAAACTTTTTGGGGTATGTGTGATATGAGTGGTTTGTGTGTTATATGCTTAAATAAAAGTTAAGTTGGATTCAGTAAGTTAATGTGGGGAAGGTGTAAGTTGTTGAGGAGTAAATGAAGTCGTTGACTTTGGTGGCATGATAAATGACTTGTAGTTGACTTGTTGACTGGGTGGTTTAGTACTATTTTAACCACTGCCAGCAGAAATTTTTTTCACTTCGAGTTATTTACTAATCACTACTAACCTTAACAATGCTTTCAGTGTGTGGTTTATGTTTGTGATATGCAGGTTTGAAGGAATCTTTGTATACATTGGGGCTGTTGCTGTTTAATGCTTGTATTTTTGGTTGTCTACTAACTTTTATGTAGGGATTATGCCTAACAGTGGAAACTATAATGCAAGCAGTGGTAAAAGTTACTCTCACAGGGGAAAAAGTAAAACAAAGAAACTTTATTCCATTCATAAGGAAGAATTCAAGATGAGTTCTATGGGTGAACTCACATTCTTTTTGGGACTTCAAGTACAACAAAGGCCAGATGGTATTTTCATCAATCAAGATAAATATGTGGCTGAGATACTGAGGAAGTTCAAGTTCTCTGATGCAAAGTCATCCAGCACCCCTGCAAACAAGACAACACATCAACTCTTGAAGGAAAATAGTGGTGAAGCAGTTGATGTGCACATGTACATATCTATGATTGGTTCTTTGATGTATCTTACATCATCTAGACCGCAACATTATGTTTGCAGTATTTGCTTGTGCAAGGTTTCAGGTCACTCCCAGGTTCTCACACTTGACTGCTGTGTAGAAGATTTTCAGATATCTTAAAGCATTTCCTAATCTGGGTTTATGGTACCCTAGAGAATCACCTCTAGAATTGGTTACTAATTCAGATAGTGACTATGCTAGAGCTAGTTTGGATAGAAAATCTACAACAGGTGGATGCCAATTTCTTGGAAATAGATTGGTGTCTTGGCAGTGCAAGAAACAAACAATGGTGGCAAATTCATCAACTGAGGCAGAGTATGTGGCTGCTGCAAGTTTTTGTGCTCAAGTTCTATGGCTTCAGAATCAACTTTTGGACTATGGGTAAAATTTCAAGAATACCATCATCCATATTGACAATAGCAGTACCATTTGCATTATTAAGAATCTAGTTCAAGAAACAAAGACTAAACATATTGAAATTATACACCATTTTATATGAGATTGTTATGAGAAAAGGCTAATCCAAGTTGTCAAAATCCATACTGATGACAACTATGCTGATTTATTAACAAAAGGACTTGATGTGGGTAGATTTCAGTACTTGGCAACAGGTATTGGAATGCTAAATCCATAAAATTTTTTTGTCTAATGGTCTTTGGTGTTGAGAAGAAGTTTTTGGGTACTAAAATTGTTGTATAAGTTTGTATATATTTTCTTGTATTTTTGTTTAACCTTTACGCAGCAAAGATGGGAGTTGATCATAAAAGGTGTGTATCTAAGACACACAACAAATGGTTATTGATTCACCATGTCTAATCCACATAAGAATCAACTAGTCCAGAGCAAACGACTATTGGTAAAGACTTGAAAAATCCGTTTATGGTTGATAGTTTACCAAAAACTATATGGTTATCAACTCACCATATTCTTTATGATTAAGAGTTGGCTAGTCCATAGCAAACGGCTCATGGTAAAGACATATCAAATCCGTTGATAGCTGGTAGTTTGCTAAAAACTATAATGAGAGCAGTTCAAATTTTCATATGTTTTTTCTTACCACTGCTCTTTAAAAATTTTTGTGAAAAATTACCGCTGCTAGTTCACAGTTTCCACTGAAAGTCTTATTTTTACCACTGTTGATCTAGCCGTTACAACTGTTGTGTCAGTAACAAATTTTTTACTAGCCGTTGAGAGAAATTTCTTTCCATATTTATAGGGTAAATTTTTAGAAGATTATATACTTTCCAAATTGCAATTTATCCTCTTAAGATAAATCTTTTCCTTAGATAATCTTTCTTGCGCAAAACTCTAAAACCCTAACAGTATATATCTTCTCTCTCAATTGGCAAGTTGTTTATACAATTCATACTAACACAACATATTTTTCATCAAAAGATTCTATGGCACCTATCACTTTTGCAGATGAGTACAACCAAGTGGCCTATTTGGAAAAGTCAAACGACAAGAGTGGCCTTGTTTTTCATCAGATTGTGGACTTTCTAAATACTACTCATATAAGGTATGCTTTACTTCTTAATCCCAAAATCTATATCTCTCAAATCAAACAGTTTTGGACTTCTGTTCAGTCCATAACCATTAAAAATAGAGATACACATGACACAGTGGATGCTCTTAGAGCCACTGTGGACGGGGTAACTATTGATGTTACTAAGGCATCCTTGAGGAAAATTCTCCAATTGGATGATCTCAATGGTATCATCACATTACCTATGCCAGAAATTCATACACATCTTTCATCCATGGGGTATGATACCACTGACAAAAAGGCTACTTTCAAAAAGAGTGGTTTCTGTCCTCATTGGAGATTTTTGATACATACTCTTTTACATTGTCTTAGTCCTAAGATAACATCTTATGAACAATTCAGTTCAACAATGGCTTACCCTTTGGTTTGTCTAGCTACTGATTAGATTTTTAATTGGTCAAAACATATTTTTACAAGTATGAAAGGCAATGTAAAGAGTTCAACAAAATTTTTGATGTATCCAAGGTTTGTGCAAGCAGTGTTAAATGAATTTCAACTGCAACCCCATACAAGAGTTTATAAAATCCGTTGCCTTAAGCCTAAAGTTTTTCAAAACATGAACAAAGATGGCAATAGGATTATTACACCTCTTTTTCCTCAAATGCTTGCAAAGATTTCACAGGTATAAAACTCACCCATAATCACTGTTCCAAACATTGATTACACTCCACCAGTTTCTCACACCTATGAGAGGAGGCACAAATAGCCAGCTTCTCTCATTACAACACAACATGTCCCTGATCCTTTTGGTTTAGGAACAAGCAGTGGTGGTTCCAGGCTTCACTCTAGTCCAACTAAGGATGAATCTGAGCCAATGCCCTATGATTCACCTCTCCCAACAGGTCACACAGTTGGAAGTGTTGAGGGCAGTGGGCAACAAATGGAATTGATGGAACTTTGTACCAAATTAGCAAAGCAGGTTGAATCTCTGGAACAAGACTTGGCACAAGTAAAGAAGCAGCATGCCAAGGATATTACACATTTGAAAGACGAGATTCAGACCTTGAAGGAAGAGTTGCAGGGGATGAAACAGAAGAGGAAAACTGCAAATATTGTGATATCATCTCCATCCTCGCCTAATGATGGTGATTCAGAAGATTTCAATAAAGATTTGGGAAATTCTCCCAAACAGGGGAGGAAAATAGATGCTGAAACCAAAGGGAGGAGAATTGACTTTGGAGATGAAGGTGTTTCAAGTAAAGGTACTGAGGAAATTGATGATATTCAAGAAGAAGTTCCTCACCAGCAATCAGAACAAGCAATTTTCACTGATGCAACTGCAACTGCAGATTTTACCACTGATACAATTTCCACTGCAGAGCCAAGAGTTCCCACTACTGGACAAGATATTACCACTGCAGGTGAAGAAATTGAAAAGCAGAAGAAAGAAAAAGGTAAAGAAGTTGTGCAGAGTGAAGAGCAACCAAGAAGAAAGGTTTCAAAGAAAGAACAAGCTCAGATTGCTCATGATGCTGGAGTTGCTAGAAAGATTAAAGAAGACGAAGTTGCAAACTTTATGGAGGCTAAAAGGATGGACAAAATGGAAATCACTGATCCAATGGATGTTAATCCAATTTCTACTGTTCCACCTACTATTTTCAGAGAAAATACTCCATAGTTTAGCTATGTACCTACAGAAGAAGAGATTGAATTCTTGATTGCTAATGATCCAGTAGTCAAGAAGAAGGAAATTGACCTAGTTGCAGATAAGTCTTTAACTGAAGACCAAAGAACTGCACAGTTAAAAGACTTCATTCAGATGAAGAACAATCAAGCACTTCAAGATGCAATTGTTTCAGTTAAGAAGGGTTAAAAGAAACCAAGACAACCAACCAAGGCACATGTGATTTCAATGATGAAAGATTATTGTTGCAGTGTTTGTGGCTGGAAAAGACATCAGTTCAAAGGAATGCCTGATGATAAAGTTGAAGGTATCTACTACAGAGTTAAAAGGCAAGACCAAGATTTTATTCCAATGGACTCTAAAGAAGAAGAAAGAAGGTATCCTAATCTGAAGAGAAAGGCCAAAGATAGTGAACCTCAGACATTTAAGAAGACAAAATTTGCTGAAGAACAAGAAGTTCAAGCTGAGAAATTCACTGAAGAACAGATGACTGGAATGACATTGATAGAAGAAGAAGATTTTTATCCTGAACCACTGCAAGTCAGACATCCTATTATTGATTGGGAAGTGTTTACTGCAGGCAATTTTGCTCCAACATGGAAGATTACAAGGCTAGGTGTCACACCACCAAAATATCGCAGCGGAACGATAGTGTCATTTGGGGTATAACGTCATAGCACAAAGTATGGATACAGAAAACGACCTCTATAATGAGACGTTTTGAAAAGTTTACCATTCGATAAATAAGTTAAAGTTTACACCACAAGAAATCACAAAGTTTGATAATACATAAAGAGTTTACACAACATGTCGAATGGTAATTGTTAAAAGCCCAAGACTCCAAAGTATGCCATGCGACCCAAAAGCTTCATGAAATGCTACCACCTTAAGACCTGAGATAAACATGCTAAAAAGTGTCAACACAATGGTTGGTGAGTTCATAAGTTTGTAACAAAATGATTTGGAATACTTTGAGAATGTTCACACAGCAAAGGCATTGTAAATCCACTCAGTTCCAAGTTCCGCCCATACAAAACTTGCAACCTGTGTATTCACAACCCATTGCCAAAATATATTATGTCAATCATGAATGCATACATCATAGTAGTTAAAAGTATAAATGTCACCACAAGGGTCTTCCAACAACTCGTGTTGGGATGTTCCTCCAACGCCACGTGGGATGTATCCATAAAAATGGCCTTCCGACATATAAATGCCGGGATGTTCCTCCAACTACTCACGTTGGGCTGTATCCAAATTAATGGCCTTCCAACATATAAATATTGGGATGTTTGTTTAAGTCTAATCGCAACACGCACCAAGTCTAAAGTATAAGTAATATTGTTTGGCAATAAAGTTTAATTGTTTTGATAAATAAGCATGTATCTCGCCCCAAATAGTTTATAGGAATTTAAACAAGTAAAAGTGGGGTATGAACTCACCTGGTGTGATTAATATGCTAACAAAATGATGTGCACGAAAATGAGGCTCGGAAACTATCCGCAACCTAAAATGAATGTTATGACTTGAGTTATGATATGTAATGAGTTATGGTGTTATGATATGCATGCATTTCGTATGTTATTTATACCATTTGCGGGTTTTGAAAATATCACTCGTCGACGAAAAAATACTCTTTTGACGTCTTGACCCTTCAAAAATGACCTTACATGTTTTTACGTCAAAATGTCATCCTACAATGGTTTTATAATGATTTTTGTGAAATTACTACTTTTCGTCGCAAAACAATGTCTTGGAAAAATCATGAAATTACAAAAATGGCTTTGGAAAAACAATCGAAAACAGTACACGCTGATCGTTAGAGAACGAAATCGACGGTTTTGGATAGTTTGTATCCATATCTAAAAGTTTCAGTTCAGGAGTTTTCGTCCAAAAGGTCTCGGACACAAAGATAATAAGGGTTAAAGATGGTGGTTTTGGCTAATTGAGTGCAGAAAATTAGTTACGGCGTTTATGATGAAAAGTGCATATCTTTATCGTTTCAAATCCGTTTTCTACGTTTAATATGTCCTTAGCTTCGTATCAAGGTATACTAATATATATTTGAGAAGTCGAAATAATTTGTGAAGCTTAAGGCTCGCTTTTGACCTGACCCGAACAAACTAAAAACATGTTGCTGAAATTTCTGAAAAATAATATATTTCGTCGTCAAACTTGTAAAATCCATAACTTCTTCGTTATAAGTCCGTTTTATTCCGTTCAAAAGGCCACGGATTCGTTTTTAAGTATATTTTCTAAAAATCAAGGCCAAACTGTCGTACCATCAGTGGGTTTTTCCAGAAATTCGTTTTAAGGACAGAACGTAAAATATAGTTTACGAAAATAGTTTTTCTCGGACAAAACCTATTCTAATCCCTTCAAATCAACTCCAAAGCTAATCTAATCCTACCATACACCTTCTTAGGGTGTCATGGGTTCCTAATCACCATCAAGACCAAAGAATAACTTGGGAATAATTATAGGATGACTAATAAATATATAAACTAAAAATCAAAATCAAGAAATAAATGGTATAAACTACATAGCATGCATATAAGCTCCAAAAATGAAAGGAAGTATATGAAAATGATAAGGAAACATAAAAAATGATGAGAATATGCTTACTAGTGCAAGTGAAGAGGTGTAGGTAACAAAGGATTAAACTTAGATACCCTTGGTTTTTATTTCAAAACCATGAAAAGGATATGATCTAGGTTGATTAAACACTTGAAGTTGCAAAATTTTTGATCCCTTTGGTTCTTCTCTATGTGGCCGGTTCTATGGAGTCAAGAAGAGGAGAGGATTTTGTTTTCTTACACCTTGAGAAAAATGAGATGTATGTGATATTTTTGTCAAGTAAGACTTTGTATATGAGATGAATTATTAGAGACAAATACCATACCAACATTTAAGACTCACCCTCCCCCTTGGCCGGTTTTTGGGGAGGGTTGTCTCTCCCATTATATATATTTTTTTTTTTAAAAAACCTTGCAACTTGTGTTATTTGTGTATTATTTGTATAATTTTGTAAAGAAATTGTAAGTGAATTGTAGGTAATTAGGGCTTTTTGGTAAAAGTAAGTTTTTTTTTTATTAGATCAAAATACAATGTAATGAGTTGATAAAAATTGTAAAAATACTTTCCTTGTGAAAATCGGGTGATAAAATAATTATCGTAAGATTTTTAAGAAAACGACGTAATAATTAAATTTTTAACGATTAAAATACCAAATAAATTTGAAACACTAAGAAAACTAAAAATATAGTTTTTATAAACTAAATGTGAGTTTAAAAAAATACCTCGGGATCATTTTTGAAAGTAACGGGTTAAATATACTAAATAGAAACTCACGCGATAAAAATTATTAAATATAAAAATTACGCATTTAATGTGAAATGCAAAATCATGAATGAACCGTTATGAAATGATGAATATGGAATATGAGAATGACCGGAAAATGAGAATTGTGACATTCTTCCCTCCGTGATAGAAAATCGCGTCCTCGCGATTCAATCGATGATACATAAGGTTCTACCCTAAGGTTCGCGAAATCAAGTGTATGGGTCAGTGTTTATGTCAAAACTTACGCGTCTAGGTTTCTTATCTAAGGAGACTTACTGAATCTGAATAATACGGTGGATCACTTAATGGTCTAGGACAACGACCAGTTACGCATTGGGCTGGCTTGTCTCGGTCCCTATATAGAATGCCAGACCCTCTAGGTGGACTGATATTGAGTACCGTGTTCGGGTTATTTCCTTCAATTGCCCATAGCTAGATGAGCTTGTATCGTGCTTATTCAACTGAGGACAATATTCCGAAGTGATTCGGGCTGTTGCACTCTAGCAATTCTTTTGGTTATTCCTCATGTTGTCCGCATTAGGGCCTTGTTATTGGTCGTGCACGCTCTCTACATTGGCTTGAAAAATGATTTTCGACTGATTTGGCATATTGTACCTACCGGGCAGGTGCTTGGACTTCGTGTGGATGATCAAGGGGCACATTTAGCACATTTGGGGTGTGTT